>JAAONU010000001.1:19805118-20247001 GCA_012932295.1 Cyclina sinensis
TGTGTGTGCCAAGATGCATTCAGATAAAACAGCTTAATCGATAAACAATATTTTAGTGTAACATTCAATAACAGCATCATGTAGTGTCTGTAACAAGATTGTGTTTGAGCATGATCGAAGTTGTAATTATTTGTAAAAAAAAAACTTATTACGCTAAAGTGCAGTTTTTAGAAGTTGAGGGTTGTTAACAAGAACTGGAATAAGTTGCATTCATATAACTGATGCAGTTTATGTTGAAAGAAAAACGGAATAAAACTTGAAGATTTTATGGAATAAAAGATGAACAATGAAAAAGTGATCTTTTATTAATCCATCCAGTCATTTGTAAATGGAAAGGCCCCTCTTGAAAAAATAATGTCTAACTTATTATTATGCCCCCCCTTCAAAGAAGTGGGGGTATATTGCTTTGCATTTGTCTGTCTGTCGGTCGATCCGTCGGTCCGTAGACCAAATGGTTTCCGACCAATAACTAAAGAATGCTTAGGCCTAGGAACTTCAAACTTGGTAGGATGATTGTCCATCACCAGTAGATGACCCCTATTGATTTTGGGGTCAAGGGGTCAAAGGTCAAGGTCACATTGACCTTGTAGGTAGAAACGGTTTCCGACCAATACCTAAAGAATGCTTAGGCCTAGGAACTTCAAACTTGGTAGGATGATTGTCCATCACCAGTAGATGACCCCTATTGATTTTGGGGCCAAGGGGTCAAAGGTCAAGGTCACATTGACCTTGTAGGTAGAAACAGTTTCCGACCAATAACTAGAGAACGCTTTGACCTAGGTTCACCAAACTTGGTATGCTGGTTGATCATGACCAGTAGATGACCCCTATTGATTTTGAGGTCATTAGGTCAAACGTCAAGATCACAGAGACCTTCATCCTAAAAACGGTTTCCGATCAATAACTAGAGAACGCTTTGACCTAGGTTCACCAAACTTGGTATGCTGGTTGCTCATCACCAGTAGATGACCCCTATTGATTTTGCGGTCAATAGGTCAAAGGTCAAGATCACAGAGACTTTCATCTTAAAAACGGTTTCCGATCAATAACTAGAGAATGCTTTGACCTAGGTTCACCAAACTTGGTATGCTGGTTGTTCATCACCAGTAGATGACCCCCCTATTGATTTTGAGGTCATTAGGTCAAAGGTCAAGGCCACAGGGACCTTGATCCTAAAAACGACTAGAGAACGCTTTCGCCCAACCACAAGCAATTAGGTGCTGCCGGGGGGGCATTTATGTTTTACAAACATTTCTTGTAATTTAAAACCTGCAATAAATTTTTAAACTGATTGTCAAAAAACAAAAAAAACCCAGAAAAACATTACAAGGCCACAGTTCATTGATCCAAAGCATGACTCTTAAATCTTAATACAATAGGTTTTACTTACAAACATTACCATCTGCTCTTGTTTTATACTTGTTAATGGTGAAAATATAACCATTTCTTTGTTAAATCATGCAAATGTGAGGGGTCATGGATCCATTTATGATCAACTGCTTCAAAACCCCTTGACCAACAGCTTTGGTGGAATACTGAAACAGGCCTTCACTATTCAGGGATTTCCCCAGGTGCTTTAAGCACATCGGTGCTTAAATTCCAATAGCGCTTAAAAATTGGCCAAGATGTTCCTTTCACTTGCCTGTAATTTCATCCAAATTAGCTGCATTAAGCTAGTCCACATTTATTGCCCTTGGAGATAATCACCCCAGGCTATTTTATGATGCCATTACATCTTTTGATAACTGACATAAAAAAACACATATTACACATTATGAAACGATAGGCTCCGCCCTAAAAGAGAGCTGACAGCAAGCAGAAAACATCAACCAATCACGACTAGTTACATTTTACTATGGAAACTGACAGGGAAACACTAATGGGTGCAAGGGTCCAATAGATGACAATTTTTAACTTGAACATCCAAGTCACATAGGCACTCAGTCTCATTGGACTAGAACCTGAATATAAAATGACTGTCACAGATCCCAAAATGCTAGTATTAACATGCCCAGAATCTTTAACTACTCAAACCCGCCTAGTTCAAAGGGTAGAGAAAATTCATATTTGGCGGTTTTCTCTGTCTAATTTGCATAAGTATAATGCTGTGAAAATATTCGGAGAATTTCTGAGTAGAGTAGATCTAATACGTTTTACCATATAGGGCCTCCATACCTGTTCACAGAAACCATAAAAATATACACCTTTTTCAGTTTTCAGACTGCCAACTGTTTTATATCTCACCTTGAACTTCACAAAGCAGAGCTAGACAATTTAGAGGATTCGTAATCGTCAAATGAACGCTTTTCATTTAATTCAAGAAAATTAATCGCAGTAAAGAAATGAATATGTAACGATTCGCTACAGTAATGACGGTATGCCTCTTTCTATATTTTCTATCAAATCCCTATACCTCAAAAAAATAATGTAAAATTGATTCCACATTTATAAGTATCATAAAAATTTAACATTAAATTTATAATCTTTCATATTTCTTGTACGTAGGGTTTCTTTTGTTCATTATCAAAAACAAAAAAAAATGATTACCAATTATATATAGTTATTAGCTTTGATCTTAAGTCATGGATTAAACACACCTTGCGGGCGTTACTACTGTTATATGACACATTTAATAAACAATATCCAATCAACGCCTATATTAATGACATGGTTATTTAATCAGCTTAGGGTCTTTCAAATAGAAATATGATCGTGACATTTCACGAGTAATTAAGACAAAGTACAGTAAAATACAGTACCAATCAACACCTTTATAAATGACAAGGTTATTTGTTTGATTTACTTCACTAATTCCTTCAAATGAAAGCATATTCGCCATCATCATCAAACAAAAAAATTACACACACACACAATTTAAATTAATATGTGCATTAATGAATAAGAAAACCTTATAATTAATATTATATACAAAATTCTATATAACGTTATTTTATCTTGTGTCTTTTTTGTGATGTTGTCAAGCCTATTAAAAACAGAACAGATACACTTAATAAACATTTTATTTTATGATTGTTTAAAACAAAGTTTCCATAAAACTTCTCACATACAGTTCACATACACATACATTGTCTTTTAGTAATTTACCATGTTTGATTTCGATTGAATTAATTGACAGCAAAATAATAAATAGTTAAAACCGGAATATAACCTCATTACAAATGATATATTAAAGATTTTCAGTAGCTTCATCAAAATATATTAAAGACAAAATATATTGCTCCACGGAGCAAAGTTGACAATACTTTTAAATGGTAATTAAATTTTTAGCGGTTACTTCCCCTTTTAGAGACAGGCATGTCGCGTGAAAGTAAACTAACAAAATTTTGTTTCTTTCATATAATTACAAGTGAAATCGAAGAAATTTCAATTATTATATAACTAAACAAAGTAAGAGAAAAAATTATTTCTTTAAAAAAATCATACCATACCTTGAAACGTGCCAAAGTTACATGCAATAGAGAGAATAAAGTTAGAGAATAAAGGGGAGATCACTGTAAGGGGGAACTTTCATTGGTTAAGCCCCCTCTATTATGCATATCGCCAAACTCTCTGCAGCGGTTACTTCCCCTGATCAGTTCTGTCGTTACAGTGCCGAGTATATTTTTTTCACTTTTAATTTTAAATGTTCATACTTTCTATCACTTAGTTTCCTTTCATTTAATTGTTATACTTATTGTACAAAAAGGTAAAAAATAGATGTTTAAAAAAAGAACATTTCGTAAAAATAACGAAAGTAGATTGTTTTGGTCACATGATAACCTGTCGTCACGTGGGTTAGTAGTGTTGGCAGTGGTTAGACGTAACCGGTGCGAGTAGTTTGGCATATTGCAAGAGTTCTTTTCTTGGTGGGCTCACTCAGTCATTAGTGTGGACATTTAAACTCTCTCTCTATTTGACTTCTTATAACCACTAGACTATTTTGGAAGATCGAGAACAAAATCGGGCTGAGGTATCCCTGGGTATCCGAGGATGTGTTCTGAACAGCAGTATCCTTTCAGGAAATTTGCCTGATTTTCATTTATTCATTGATTGAGGACTGATGTAAAGTGCTTTCCTAGACAACTTAAAATTGTGATTGGCCCGTAACATTCAGGTTGTTTTGGGTCGCCTTTATTTTTATAGATTGGTATTATGTAACCTTCTAACCAAGGCTCTGGTATAACAAATAGGCAGTGGCTACGGTTACGGAACCGTAATCCTAGCCTCCGAGTCTAGGATTACGGAAGTTCCGTAATCCTAGACAAAACCACTGGAAAAGGCTACGGTTACGGAAGTTTTTTAAAGAAGCGTATTTTCAACAGTTAAAAATCAAATAGCATGCCAAATTTAATTTTTATTCATTAAACAAACCATTTTACCAAATTTGCGTTATCAAACTGTCATTTTGATTGTTGTTTCAGCAACGACTTAATTTTAAATATCGCTGCATCTTTACGCTGTCACTTGAGCGCTCATTTGAAGTTGGACAAGTAATATATTTTTTATTTTTGAAAATAAAATGTTGTGATGTAAAATCATGTAAATCACTTTTATTTGTCCATCTACATCCAGGCCACACCAAATGGAGGCGCTCAAACCATGGCCAGCCCAAAATTGTAATTTTACAATTTTTTTTTTTGCAGCAGATATGTTACAGACATGTTATTTCATTTCCGTAATCCTAGACAAAACCACTGGAAAAGGCTACGGTTACGGAAGTTTTTTAAAGAAGCGTATTTTCAACAGTTTTATTTTTTATTAATCTGACTACAGATTGAAAATAGTCTTTGTCATTACAAATTCACAAAATTAGTAGCGTTACATGATAAATTATTTCATTATAATAATTGCTTTCTTTTAATAAAGAAATCTTATACAAAAATAAATAACCTGTGGTCAAATTTATTCTTGCGCAAAATGAACGAGTACTTATTCCCAGGACACCATTGTTTTTTCCCCAACCTTCCCCAAACAATTTGCGTCATAATAATGCAATTACAATTAAGACAATACACATTACAGGGCAATTATTCACATCGTCTTTAACGTTAGTCAATACAACTAAGATGGCGTATCATAACATTAGTGTGGACTCAAAAATAAATAACTTGTGGTCAAATTTATTCTTGCGCAAAATGAACGAGTACTTATTCCCAGGACACCATTGTTTTTTCCCCAACCTTCCCCAAACAATTTGCGTCATAATTATGCAATTACAATTAAGACAATACACATTACAGGGCAATTATTCACATCGCCTTTAACGTTAGTCAATACAACTAAGATGGCGTATCATAACATTAGTGTGGACTCATTTTTGGAGAAAATGTATTATTTGAGACAATTAACTGTTTATCACTCGATTTTGGGTATGTAACCCTTCTTTAAAAATACTTCCGTAACCGTAGCCTATTCCAGTGGGTTTGCCTAGGATTACGGAACTTCCGTAATCCTAGACTCGGAGGCTAGGATTACGGTTCCGTAACCGTAGCCACTGCCTAACAAATAACTAATGACAAATATGGTTTACTTAAATCTAATAAGTTATGATATCTTTGAACTGTATGAAAGAAAATTTAGGCTGATTTCCCTTGCTTTCGGCCCTAAGCCGACAAAATGGACTTCTTCAGACGGACTCAGTACTGTTGTTACTCAAGAGACGGACGGAAAGAAACCAGACACGCATTAACGTTATATTAATTACTGACAGTGACATGGTCGAAAAAGCTAAAGGAAATTAAATTGCCGTTTCATCGCAAACAGATTTCTCTCGTAGATGACGAGAAAGTTCATTTCTATAGTATAGAAAATGAACTGGACGCATTGTGGAACCACTTAGCGAATGAATGAATGAATGAATGAAGTTTTATAGTCTAACGACAACTAAGGTCCACCTATGTAGGAAAGTTTGATAAATTACAAATAGCAATAACTCTAAAATTATGCAAAAGATATCTATATTTTCCCAATGAGGTCTATCCATCTGTCGTTTCATCAAAGAAGTTTCAAATTGATACCGCCAACACTTTTTGAAATATGCCCTCGACAAGTAACCCAACCAGGCAGTTAGCTGGTCAAATTGATTCCAGTATCCTCCCCCCACTTCTCTGTGCTTTATTGATGTCTTATTTATTTTTTGCTGTGTAATTCATTCTACAATACAAACATTTGAAAAAAATATCCAAGTGTACTAAATGGATAAGAATTAAAAAATACATGTTCTGGCGATGTATGAATGTAATAGTTCTAACAGGTCTTTTTGTTCATAAATCATTCTTAACCATTCAGTTATTATGTAAAAGGAACAAGGAATTAAATAAACAAGTGGTATAGGAAATACTAAGATGTCACAAAAATGCAATGGACAGAAATTAACTCTTACTTAAAGTCCTTCTCCCATTCAGTGTCAGGCGATCAAACTCTTACGAAGAAGCAAGTCCGTAACAGAAATCGGCAATGCCCTTAAGAATACAAAGAAAGCTTGAATGGGATTCGAATCCCGATCGTAGCGCATCGAAGGCTTACACTCTAACCACTGAGGTAAAGAATCAATTAGTTATTGTGAATCCGCGGCACGAAATACCCAAATACACGCAAATATACCCAAAACACTTGAAATATACCTCAATACTGATAGATAAAAAACAGGGTTTTTTTATAAACAAATATTATTGTTAAATAGTCTCTACAACGCAAAGAATAAATAGAAATTGAAATTCAACATCATCAGTCGTACATATTAGCTAACTTTCGGACATAAACGGCTATCATAAGATTTACGCTCTGTGGAAAAAACAACATATTTATGGTTTTTTCCCCTCGATTCACAATCAATCTGCTCAGCTTACTGCTTTCAAACACGGCAATAATTGTAATGATTTCGAAGGAAATTCTGAAAATGATTACCATACTCGATACTTTGTATTGGCTATGAGGCGACAGATCTGGGCGAAGTGTAAAACCCGAAACCCGGAAAAAATATAGCGATTTTCCGTGCCGTAATACATGTGCTAGAGTCATAAATTTGATATCTATATAAACTACAGACTCTCAGCTATTACATATATATAAATAATTATATTTGCTTAAGGGAAATATAAGTTATAAAGCTCCTGAAAATAGCATTACCGCTGCCGTAAAATACAGCCGTGGGAGAAAACCCGGAAATTTAATTTAATAATATTTTATTGCTCTTACATCACAGAAATAAACAAACTGATTGATATGAAATACACGATTTTGTATTAGTTCCTCACGTAAGTGTTCAGGATGACTACTTCATTATTAAATATTATTTTTTTCATGTCTAGTTTTAAATGCTTTTTCACAAAAAATGGCCACTCTGTTTAATAGATTCAATTTTGGCGTATTTAAAAGGTCCAGGAATTTAAACATGCTTGGCTTTTTGTAATAATACGCTGGTATATAATGATTTCTTAGTGTTGTTTATACAGGGCAGATTAATATGAAATGGTATTCGTCCTCAATATCGTTTTTGTCACATAAAGTACATTTGCGTTCATTTCTTTCAATTTGTCTATGTCTACCTGTTTCAATATTGAGGCCATGGGATGACATACGTATTTTAGAAATAATATTTCTTAGTTTGACATTGTGCATTTTTACTAAGTAATCTGATATTTCAAAATTTTGTTTTAGACTTCTGAACAATATAAGAGATGATTTAGTGTCATTTTCCTGTTTCCAACTTCCTATATACATGTCAAGTAATCGTCTACGTAAAATGGGTATAAAAATATTGATATCTACATCCATACATCACTGAAGCCACATTCTTGCAATAAATTTTTTACGTTCAATGCCCAGTTCACAGTATTTTTATCTTCGTATATATCCTGTCTTAAGTGTTCGATCATAGTATATAATAAACAATTATTGCTTTTTTCTGCATATAACTTTAAAAAATATTTAATAATTCTTGTTCTCCTTACAACATATAATGGGAATCTTCCAGTTTCACCATAAAGTACAGAATTACAGGTTGACATTTTTACTTTGAGTAAAATTTTCTATGAATTCTTTCAAGTTGTTCAGATTTTAAAAAGCCCCAAACTTCACAGGAATAATTTATAATGGATGTCACATAAGTATCAAATAAGTTAAACTTAACTGAAGTAGGTATCTCTAATGTCCTTGTTACAGATAATAAAGAGCTCATGGCTTTCAATGCCTTTCCGGACAAAGTTTTAGTTGCATTTACAAAAGATCCATTACTAGACAATACCACACCTAAGTAGTTAAAACTTTTTACAATTTCAATGTTTTCTTCGTCATATTTGAATAAGTATTGAGGTATTCCACGATAACCACCATTTTGAAAAATCATGCATTTTGTTTTTTGGGTATTTACTTTTAGTTTCCATTTGTCACAGTATGACTTAAAGTTCTGTAGTGAAGTTTGTAACCCCTCAGCAGTTTGAGAAAAAATTACCGCATCGTCTGCAAAAAGCAATAAATATACAGATAATTGATCTAATGTAATACCAACATCTGCGTCTTTTTGAAGGAATAGTTCAACATTATTGATAAACAAAGAAAAAAGTAGCGGGGACATTATCTCCCCTTGTAACAGTTCAATATCATAATTGAAAAAGTCGGATAAATCATTTAAATGGTTTACGCATAGTTTAACGTCATTATAAAGCGACCGTATCAGATTGAATAATTTACCGTTTAATCCACTTTTTATAAGTTTTACCCATAATCCGTTTCTATAAATAGTATCAAAACATTTTTGTAGGTCAATAAAACAACAAAACAATTTATTCTTGCTCTTCAGTTGCCTTTCTATAAGTTGTGGAGTAAAAAAAACTGCATCTACAGTACTGTAATTTGCCTTAAAGCCGAATTGTGCATCAGTAATTACATCATTTTCGATCGACCATTTTTTCAGACGTTTATTGATGACAGTGGTAAATAATTTTGCAAAGCAGCTAATTAAAGTGATGCCTCTGTAGTTGTTAGGATTTGTATGTTCACCCTTCTTATATACAGGTATGATTACCCCTTTTGACCACATCGTGGGAAAATGCTGTTTTTCTAGGATATAATTAAACAATATTTGCAAAGGTTTATCAAGTACATCAATACCTTCCGTAAAATACTCATTCATTATGTTGTCAAGGGATGAAGCTTTATCTCTTGATAATAATTTAAGTGCTCGTTTTATTTCTTCAATTGAAAAAGGTGCATCAAGTTCTGGGAATTTAGGTTCATTTTCACCATTACTAAAATTTTCTAAAAAATCTTGGCAAAGTTCATCTTCATCAAAATGCAATTCAGACGTAAGGTCTTTAAAATGTTTATGAAAATCTGATATATTAATATTTTCACTGCAGTTTGTTGATTTTTTAACTTAAACATTTTGCAAAATTCCTGTGGCTTTTTATTTCTCATTTCTTTCATTTTTAAAGATAAATCCCTCAAATACTTTTTCTTAGCTATCCTGCAACAATATTTGTAATCTTTATATACGCAGCTACTGTGTAACAATGACACAAAAATCATTAACAGGCTAAAACGCCTTTTTTATTCAAGGGCCATGACTCAGCCAAAAGTCATTCAACTGAAAACCCCGTTAAATATGCGCAAGTATTTTAGGTACCGATCAGTCCTGTAACAATTCATTAAAATTGCTTTAGTAGTATAAGAGAAGTAGTCCGGAAAAACTTTAAAAATAAAAATCATTAAAGGGCCATAACTCTGACAAAAATCATTGAACTGAAAAATGCCGATGATATGCACAACAAGACTTGGTACTGATCATTCTTGTAAAGTTTGGATGAAATTGCAGTTTTTGAGGAGTAGTCCGGACAAGTTTTGTGATGGACGGACAGATGAACAGACTGACGGACAGACGACGGAGAAGTGATCCTTATATGTCGCAGCTACGTCGTAGCAGGCGACATATAGGGATGAAGATGTGTGTGTGTGTGTGTGTGTGTGTGTGTGTGTGTGTGTGTTGGGGGGGGGGAACGTTACAGTGAGCGGTGTTCCAGGGGTGGTGGCGGGGAGTACCTACCCATCCCATGTTAGTCAATAGTTGAGTTCTATGCCTTGTGCTTTCCGATTAGAAGTTTTGTGCTGTATAAATAAGTCATTGCAAACAATTAGTGGCCCCTGGGGTGGGTCTAATTTTCACCCCAGTGACATAATATGAACCAAGTTAGTAGAGGCCTACTAATTTATAGGATGCCTCGCATCAAATCACAAAGGTCTGTGTCAAGCGGTTTTAGAGAAGAAGATTTTCAAAGCTATATATAAGCCAAAGGGCATGGCCACTGACCCGGGGGTCACGATTTGAACCAACATAGCAGAGGTCCACTAGACAATGATACAAACCAAATATCAAAACTCGAAGTCTTATGGTTTATGAATAATCAGATACATTTATATTTTTGTATGACACAGATGATAATGACGACTCAGTGACCATAACAGCTCCACTTTTTCTTCGAAAACAGACGAGCTTAAAAATGGCATCCTATACTAATGGTGTCAAGTGTGACAACTAATATTGAAAATAACCCATCATGCATGTAAAAGTTATGGACCAGAGAAATATATTAAGTTCAAAGATAAAATTCTTCCACATACTTCTTACATACTTAGGTCCAGGTCTCCCATATACTTCTTACATTCTTTAGTCCAATTCTTCCACATACTTCTTACATTCTTTGGTCCAATTCTTCAACATACTTCTTACATACTTAGGTCCAATTCTTCCACATACTTCTTACATTCTTTGGTCCAATTCTTCCACATACTTCTTACATTCTTTGGTCCAATTCTTCCACATACTTCTTACATTCTTTGGTCCAATTCTTCCACATACTTCTTACATTCTTAGGTCCAGTTCTCAAACATACTTCTTACATTCTTTGGTCAAGTTCTTCCACATACTTCTGACATTCTTTGGTCAAGTTCTTCACATACTTCTGACATTCTTTGGTCAAATTCTTCCACATCTATTATTGCTCCTCCATCTTTCTCACGAAACAAAATGATAATATTACCGACATTCGTAGGAACAAGTTTGACTAAGTTGTATAGTACTGGCTTGTTATTGTATGAAGAAACACTTACAATGAAAATAAAATTGATCTTAAGAAAGAAACTGAACTTATTTTAAATCGAACATGTTTCTTATTCAAATTGTATTGTACCTAGTTTCTGTAGGCAATGATTTTGTTTTCAATTGATAATAATTGACCACTGAGAGTTTCAGTATTCTGATTACATGATGAATCATTTTGAACCTTCAATTTTACTGATGCTGAGTAATAAACAAAATATCTGAGTGTTGGCTGTCTGACAAACCGTTCGTTCGTCAGCAATGATATACCAGACGTTGTAGAGGACTACATGTAATGCTCCAATGAATGCATAACACATATAAGAATTAAAGTCATTTTTGTACTGTGTAAGGGGAAGTAACACGATCCAGTGCAGTGTAACCATTTTAAGGTTTATGATGAGTTATCCTTCTTGTAACATACAATTAAATTCATAGACTAAATGAGTAGAACTAAACACATGCTTTATTTACAGAAACTGATACAGTGCTCCGTCAGGTCAACTACCTAAAAAGCCATATTTTAGGTCTTTGTTGAGTACATCGTTGTTTTTCCTTGTCGACCTGTTGATTTTTAAGGGCAATATCATAACATGACGACACAAATACACAAGTCGAAGGCATGGTAACAGGACTCAGTTGACGACATAGAACATTTATACCGCGAAATTGTTCAGGTTAAAAAAACTACAACAATTCAGAACAGACTGCAAAGTATCACACAGACACACATGCAGGAAAAGTTCTCACGCATTCTAAGCAATAAGCAAAAATACAAATCTAGAATCGTCGACCAGAATCGGTGATAAACACCCTACAGAAAACAATATTAATTTATTATTATGATCTTGATCTATTTAAACACTAAGTAATTATTGCATTGAAAACACAAACGTTATACTTTAAATTACATGTATTGCGTCTTCAGCATCAGACGGGCTTCGCGCGACTTTGGTCCTAACAAGTGGCAACTCTTTCTGGAAATCCTATATAAATCTTTACATTTTCAGGCTTTGTTATCTCTATACCCACAGTTCTGGTTGAATAGTGATATTGAAGGCAACAGTGTATTGCCACATTACACAGATTTTATATTAAAATATGAAGACATGGTGATACATGTATATTCAAAAGAAACATGGAAAACCTCTTTAACTCCACCGGTAGATCTGTTTGACCTTGACTACATACTAGCCAGACATATCAGACTACCGCGATCTTTGGAATTATCAAGCTATTCTCTAAATGACAGTATCTCCAATTATTGAATTAAAACTACCTGTACATGTATCCGAAATCTGTGTACGTTAGATTATTTTCATCTAAGACACATTAAAAGTTAAAACTAATTTAGTGCCATTTTTGTTACTATTGGATTGCTAGACAAACATGTCAAGATACGTGAAGAAATTAAGAAGATATCGATCAAGTCTTACTATTCGGTTGAGTTGTGTTGGTTTCATTTACACTACTGGCACTACTTTTAAAAAAAATATGCACATCGCATCAAGTTTTAGATCTTTCCGGCAAAGCAATGTGAAGACACGTTTTCTGGAAGGTCATGACTGATATAAATTCCATCTAGGTTATAAGCCTAAAGTAGTCCTTTGCTCTTATCAAGCCACAATGTTTGTTGTGTATAAATTCATAATAAGTCGCTTGTCAACACCACATGTGGTCCGAGCCTTTCTGTTTAAAGTTGTCTTAGACTGAACATCTTTGAATACTGTTATTTCAAGTGAATTGTGCTGTTTTATCACTTATAGTTCTTTCATCTAAGATTCTAACTGTTCTTGGGCTCGGTTGGTTCCGGACAAGTTTTGCCGATGATGTTTACGTAAATACCCGACTTGGTACAATAATCGGCAAAAAAGTTGAACGTCATTTAATGGAAAGTTTGCGTGACACATTTCATTTTTAGTGAAAATAAAAGCCATTATAATATTATTCACTGAATAAAAAATAAAGTCCTTTTTGCATTATGGAAGTCACATATGAAAAGAATTTTCTCTTAGTCCGGTATTTCATAAATAAAGCTAGCTATATCTTCAAAACTGATTTAAAAAAATCAGTTTGTAATGATATTCAAAGTGAATTAAAAATATATATTCACTGATCAAAACATTTTTTTAAAGAAATAAAGGTCCTTCTTACATAGAAAATGCACAAGCGAAAAGGGGTTTCTCATAGTCCGATGTTAAAAATAACACTAGATATTTTAATGCTAAATCAGCATTAAACTTTTAAAAACTGTAAATCAACATTTAATTAAGATTAAATTAAAATGTAGTGAAAACAAATGATTATATTCACTGATTAAGAAAAAGAAATGTCCTTTTGGTATATTAAAGTCATGTGTGCGAAAAGGAGATTCTAATAGTCATACAAATATCGCTATTATTTAGTAAATATGCCAATTATGTATTATCTATATTTAGTAAATATTATTATTAAATTCAATCTTTTAATAAACAGCCAGCGATGAATTTTGACAAAGTTTAAATGACAGTGAAAAAAACGATACATGTCCACTTATTTAACAAGAAATTGGTAAAACCAAATAATGCTCCCAGAGGTTTTTTTTTTTTTTTTTTTTTTTTTTTTTTTTTTTTTTTTTTTTGTGCAGAATGGCAGAAAAGTAAGAAATGTACTATCAATGGTATTTCAATGACATGTGAAATTAAATACTTTTTAAGTTATAGTAAGGAAAATCATGATGAAACACATTTGAGGATTTATGATATAAAAAACCACATTCATAAGGACAGCTGATTTTTTTTGCAAAATTTACCTGCTACTTGTTTAATCTGTGAATGTTTACCAGAATTTTTATAATCACAACAAGAGGGGTCAAGTGCTTGGCTGGCAGTTGTTAAAGGTAGACCTGTACTTCATATAATCAGTGTTGTTCTCCAGAATTCCAGATAAGCCATTGATTCATCTATATATTAAGTTTTATAAAGGGAGATAATTAAAACAACTAACTGATGTAAAGTGATGGTTCTTAAACATTGCATTTCCTCTCATTGGTCTTTATAACTGTGTATAATTTCCTCCAATACTTTTCAAGTTATTTTCCTAACGAGCATTATTAGGTATTATAAAGGGAGATAATTTAAAAAAAACTAAGTAATGTAGAGTGATGGCTTTTTAACATTGCACTTCCTCTCACTAGTCTCTACAACTGCCAGAAGACATAATGCGATATCACTGATACTTAAGAAGTTATACTCCAGACAAGCATTAACTTCTGTAATTATCATTAAGGGAGAAAATTAAAAAAGTAACCAAGGTAGACATATGGTTATTGAACAGTGCACTTTCACTTACTAGTATCTATGAATGTGTGTTTTAATCAAATTCCTTAAACACCTTTTAAATTAATATCCGGACAAGTTTTATTAAGTATTATAAAGGTAGATAATTCAAAAACCAAGTAAATTAGAGTCATGGTTCTTTGACAGTGCACTTCCTCTGACTAGTCTCTATAACTGTGTGAAGTTTCAATAAAATATCTTGGACAGTTTAGAAGTTATATTCTAGAACTAGCTTTATTATCTTAAGGTAGATAATATGCAAAACTGAATTATGGTTCTTAGATATTGCACTTTCTATGACTGGTCTCTATCAATGTGTTAAGTTCAATCAAATTCCTTCAATACCTTTTAAGTTATTCTCCGGACAAGTGTGTGACGGGCGTCCAGTTTTGTACGGAGCATATCTTCAACTTGCATTAATGGATTTTAATGATACTTGGTACCAATGTTCATAATCATGAGGGTAGTGTTGCGCATATGAACTAGGTCTCTAAGTCAAAGGTCAAGGTCACACTTAGAAGTTAGAGAAAAATTCTTGTCCGAAGCCAAACTTCTACATGTATTGAGGGATTTTAATATAATTTGGCATAAATGTTTATCATTGTAAGATGGAGTGTCGCGTGCAAAATTTAATTCCCTGTGGCCAAGGTCAAGGTCACATACAGCGGTCAAAAGTCAGATAAAAATATGAAGATGTGAGTATGGACCATTTAGTCATCATGAATTGAGGGTTTCTATCACAAATGTTCGCCATCATGAGACTGAGCATTACACGCATAATCCTGGTCCATATATGCAAGGTCAAGGTCACTAGAGAGGATGAAATGTCCAGATTTTGTCCGGAGCATATCTTCTACATGCATGGAGTTATTACAGTATTACTTGATATAAAAGTTCACCATCATGAAATGTAGTGTTGCGCGCATGAACCAGGTCAACAGATCGAAGGACAAGGTCACACCTAGAAGTCAGTGGGAATCGCTTTTCCTGCGCAAGACTTCTACATGTAGTAACTGATTTTAATATAACTTGGCACAATTGTTGACCATTGTAAGGCGAATTAGTGTCGCACGCAAAACTCAGTCCCTGCGGCCAAGGTAAGGGTAACACATACAGGTCAAATTTCAGATAAAAATATATGAAAATGTTAGTATGGACCATTTAGTCATCATGAAATAAGGGATTCTAACATAAATGCTCACCATCATGAGTCTGAGGGTTACACGCATAATCGTGGTCCATATATGTAAGGTCAAGATCACTATAGATGATGAAATGTCCACATTTTGTCGAGGAACATATCTTCTTCATGCATTAAGGGATTTTATTATTACTTGATACAAAAGTTCACCATAATGAAACATAGAGTTGCGCGCATGAACCAGGTCTCTAGGTCAAAGGTCAGTGTCACACTTAGAGGGAAAAGTTTAAGACGCCATTTTTACATTCAATCAATATTTGTATAAATTTACTTACGTGTAAATGCATAAAGGTGCATAAATGAAAAAAAGTCTGACACTGTTTGGTATGTTACAAGTATTCTAAAGTCGGGGCACAAAGTGTTATGTTAGGGGCTTTTTAGGCCCATTTATTTTACATCGTTTGCGAGTCAAGTTCTTACAACTTAGATATTACGCTTGATGACTCCTTCCTGGGTTTCATATCATTATTCGCGCTGCATAAGGAATGTAAGAGAATCTCGCCTCTGACGGGATTTGAATCCGCTACCTCCGGATTCGGAGACCTGCGCTCTATTCCTGGACCACGGTGCCTCCTCAGTGTTAGGGTTGAGATATGCCGCATTAAAAGTGGTGCTGCGCTGCTTCCTGCGTTCATTCTTCTGGCGACTGTTCCGTGGTGTGATACTGCAGGTATTATATTGATCTGCTGCACAACGTTGCATTAGGTATGTCTCATATGTCTGCGATTGTCTGTCCTCATTAACTTTAAATGTAAGATAAATTGTTTACATTTTCATGTTTAATGCGTTCAGCAGATTTGGTATTGTAAAAGTTATAGTTGTAATAGTTTTCGACAAGTTGTTATTGAAGTTTATTTTTTTTATGTCGTTTTCCTGAATAAAAAATGTTGAAATTTTGACCTAAAACAATAATGAAATATTTCATCGGTCTGAAAATGAAAATATATTGTTTGATAATGATCACCATTTTCTTAACATTCGATTCCTTAATACTGATAAAGTGAGTTCAACCTTGTCCTACGCAGTATAAATCCCCCTTTGATCCTGGAAGTAAATGCCACGTGATGTGGCGCTACATATTGAGAAATTAAGACTCGGTAAATATCGGCTAATATATTATTCCCGCTCATATGATTCTGTTTTTTCCGGGACCTGAAAGACTAATTGTTACAAATTTGTACACACTTGTGTTTGTTTAGATACAACATCTAATAAACGTGACAGGGAATCGATTCTTTGCTAAGTGGTTAGAGCGAAACAGGTATAGGAAACTACATATGATTAAGGCGACATGAGTACGAAGGGCATTCACAGATGGTCTATTTTAATGCAAACTCAGTTCCACAGTTATATAATTATTCTGTATGTGTGAAATTGCATCCGACACATTCACGTCGTTAGAATTTTTCTTTCTGACTTAATGCTTTGCATATGTTTTTCTTATAATAATGTGAAATGAACTTTTTTCAAGCATTACAAAGCTCATATTTTAGGCCCATTCATTTTCCGTTACTGAATGTTTTGTTTCAGGAGTAATGCATTTTGATTCAAAAGTGCACTTCCTGTGCATTTACTTTCAATGAAAGTAATTCTGCAAGGTTTGATTGTTCGAAGCTATGACAGTTTTAAAATAATATTTCAGCAATATTATCTGTTATCTGATGTTAATGATTCTGTCAAGATCTTTTAGTGCTTTGTAAGTGAAATGCATAAATTTGTATACACGCGCTTGACTTAAGTGTCGTTTTTGTTTTCTGTTTGACAAATTTTCTGAAATGTCATGTTATGTTTTTTTGGGGGGGTTTAACGCCGATTTCAACATCTAGGTTATATCACGGCGGTCAGTCCACCTAACCAGTTTTCCTGGATTACTAAAGGGGAGTTTATGTAACCAAATAATTTCAGTAAGAAATGACAATTATATACATTTTATTTTATGCCTACCAATGAAATATAGGGAAATATCAGTGAGATAAAAGTGATAATCCACTGTTTTGAATCAGTGAAATTACCATTTTGATAATACACTGTTTGTGCCGGAACTACTGCTTGATGAAACTTCAGGAATTTCCCCACCACGTAAATACAAGAGAATCCGCTGTATTTCAGACTGTGACTGCGAGTGAAATTTATTTACCTTGTTAAATCCAATTATAATATTGAATTCCTGAGCCTAACTAGTTGTGAACAATGATGAAATTCGCCACAAATTATTTAAAATGTCTGATTTGTTTACATAACTCACATGGACAATATCCAATATGGCCGACTTTCAATTCAATTGATTGAATATTACTCGGTATTAATCCGCTTTTATAATTAAAGTATGTATGGCTAAAATTCAATAAATATTGATAAACTGTGTAGAGAAAAATAAATGTTATTTGATGAAAGTGTATTCAGTTTATTTCAGCAGAAGTAAAGTTATCATTTGTATTAGAGATTGTCTGCACTTTTTTTGTGCGGAGTAACCAAAGTACGCATTAACTGATTTGGGGCTCACCATGGGGAATTTATTGAAAGCCCTGATTAAAAATGTCATAAAATACCCATATTTGACGTGTTGGCATAAAATAAAAAGAAAATTTGTTTGTTTTTTTAGTGGAAGATGGGAATTTATTTCATCTCGTGAACACCATATGTTGATATTTTCACTCGTGGCTGCGCCACTCGTGAAAATATCACATATGGTGTTCACTCGATGAAATAAATTCTCATCTTCTACAAAATCAAACAAATATCCTCTATTTCATCGTCAAAAAATGATCTTATCAAATTTATTTTTTTAAAGTAGATAATTCAGGAGAAATATTTTTTCGAGTTGTTCATAAGGATATTTAATTTAATTTTCTTCTGGCGACAATTGATTTTACTTGTGCTTCTGGATCATGACCACCTGTCAACCCTCCAAGTGATAAAAGGTCTGACCAGACTAAATGATGGCACAGTCCATTTTAGAACTTCAGCAAGGAAACTCGATTATAGATTGTTCTTCTTTGGTTTTAAGGTGAAATGAAATTTATGAAATGATCAAGCGTTCAATGGCCTTGTTATCCTTTAAGCATATGTATGCTTACATAAAATCCTCTTTAGTACTATATGTTTACACATAAATAGTATTTCCGTTTTTCTTCCCGGTCACAAGAAAACATTAATTCTGACAAATGACTTGGCGAACACCACTCACTTATTTGACAATAGAAGTTTCCATTGGCCCTTTGTTTGATCAGTTGTATTGATGAGAGTACGTACAATGTCGTTTAACTAACTTGAACAAGAAATATGATTTCTAAAATACTGTAGTCGTTTTAGACGAATGCAATTACATCTCTTTTAATGGCTCGTGCTTAGCAGAAGCCGATCATTCTCTGAAGCAGAGTTTAATACTGTCAAATTTCTTCACAATTATCACATTCATTGAAAGTAGAAAATTACCATTTAAACAAACGATCTTGAGCGCTCGTTCTGCTTTTGAAAAACGCTGAATCAGAGGTGTGTATAATCTTTAATATGTTATTTTTTCTTGCATCCGTCTATTTAAAGATTAAGAAAAATTTTGAAAGATTTGCCATGTTGAACTTACAGTAAATAATTAATTGTGACAGCGTTTTGCGAAAATCTGAAAATTCCAGTGGTAAATTACAGAACCCAAAGTTCGTACGTATAGAAAGAAAGAAAGAAATAAAGGAATAGTGTGAAGAGGGGAATTCTTTAATGTATAAACTCAAGACAAATGTACTGACAGTAACACACATCTGTTTTGTCAGACAGTATGAAAAGTAATAAACAGATCATAAACTTTATATCTGACTTAGAAATGAATTGAAATTCCTACATGAGAATGCGCAAAAACTTGGAGAGTCTGATAAGCTGTGATTCTAATTTTGAATTAAAAAAAAAAACTTTGAAAAAATATGTTACGTGTTTAGAAAATTGAAGTTGACAAGATATTGTTCTTTGCATATCAAAATGTAAATGTTTAACAATTAGTGTCTCTCTGTACCAAGTTCGTCGCTATCACATATTGGACAATATTTCTAAAAAAAAAAAGCTGTTCCATCCCATCATTCCCTTTCAGTACGAAGTTTATGATTAGTTTTGCAAAAATGTGAAAAAAGTTTGATTATATATTAAAATATTGTTCATATTCCAGCGTTGCTTAAAACTGTAATAAATATAACCGTTATTTCGCCGCATGTGTCAGTGATTCGCCGCATGCGTCTGTATATCGCCGCATTGGCCAGTGAATCTTTGCATGTTTCAGTATATCGCATGTGCTAGTGTATGGCCACATGTGCCAGTGTGTCGCCTGTGACTTTATATTGCCACGTGTGCCGGTGTCTCGCTGCATGTGCCAGTGTATTGCCCGTGCTAGTATATCACCGCATGTGTCAGTGTATCGCCACATGTGCTAGTGTATCGCGGCATGTGCCAGTGTATCGCCACATGTGCTAGTGTATCGCTGCATGTGTCAGTGTATCGCCACATGTGCTAGTGTATCGCCGCATGTGTCAGTGTATCGCCACATGTGCTAGTGTATCGCGGCATGTGCCAGTGTATCGCCACATGTGCTAGTATATCCCGCATGTGCCAGTGTATCGCCACATGTGCTAGTATATCGCCGCATGTGTCAGTGTATCGCCACATGTGCTAGTGTATCGCGGCATGTGCCAGTGTATCGCGGCATGTGCCAGTGTATCGCTGCATGTGCTAGTGTATCGCCTGTGCTAGTATATCGCCGTTTGTGCCAATGTATCGCCGCAAGATACAGTGTATCGCCGCATGAGCCAGTGTATTGCTGAATGTGCTTGTATATTCCTGTATGTGCCAGTGTATTATTGTATGTGCCAGTGTACCGCCTTTGCAAGTGTATCGCCGCATGTGTAAGTGTATCACCGCCTGTGCCAGTGTATCGCCTGTGCCATTGTATCTCCGCATGAGCCAGTGTATCGCCGCATGTTAGTATATTACCGCTTGTGCCAGTATATCGCCGAATGTGACAGTGTATCGCTGCTTGTGCCAGTGTATCACTGCATGAGCCAGTGTATCGCCGCCTGCGAAAGTGTGTCGCCGCATGTGCCAGTGTCGCATGCGCCAATGTATCGTCGCATGAGCCAGTGTATCGCCACATGTTAGTATTTTACCGCATGTGCCAGTGTATTGCCGCATGTGTCAGTATATTACCTCATGTGCCAGTGTATCACCCCGTGTTCCGGTATATCGCCGTATGTGGCAGTGTATCGCTGCATGACCCAGTGTATCGCAGCATGTGCCAGTATATCGCCGCATATGCCAGTGTATCTCTTGTGCCAATGTATCGCCGCATTTGCCGGTATAATATTGCATGTGTCAGTGTATCGCTGCATTTTGCAAGCGTATCGATGCAAGTGCCGGTATATCAGTGCATGTGTTAGTGTATCGATGTATGTGCCAGTGTATCGCCAAATTGTTCTGAAGAACAAACATTGACAAGTATACACTTTGCTTATTTTTAATTAACCTGTTATGGCTTTGTGAGAGTTTCGATTTAATTTTCCGTAAATCTTTAGGCATCACCTGACTGTTTAAAACAAGTTGGCTTCCTTTAAAAAGTAAGCCAAAGAGAGGTCAGCGGCTGTCGTCACTGAAAGAATGAATCTACTTGTTTCCAAGATCATTTTGAACTTTTTAACCGTTCTGTGACTTAAATAATTATAAAAAACTAGTAACCTAACTATTATTAATAGTTAATACCTTATTAGGCAAAATGACCGAAACTGACTATAATTTAGTTACTTCAAATGTTTTTATAGTGGCGTATATATCATTTAAATAAATGAAACAAATTAAGATAACCTCATGTATTTCATACCTTGTAGAATCTTGGGGATCGTCTTATAAGCCCCTAAGGCCTTACTCCCCCCTCTTTTACAACAATGCATGTAGTTGTTGAAGCCAGAACTCCCATGTTAAGCTGCTTCTAGTTTTGTTTTCCCTTTCAAGCTTTTATTACACCTTTCTTAGTCCAAATATTTTACAAAATAATCAGCGATAGTATCTGTTAAGCTGGACTAAATATTATTAGGGCGTAAATTTGATCCAATTCGAGAAAATGGACTTGTCAAAAATGCTCTGAAATTCGTAAAAAATATTTACCATTTTTTCATGACCATGGCTAAATATTAATTTGTTCAACAGGCTGATGAGTTTCTCAGAAAAAAATGAATTTTAGAATTTGTAGTTTTTAAAAAGTAGCATACATTATAAGAAATGCATTCCTATAATTGTATTTTTTATGTTAAGTTAAGGGAATACAAAATTATTCTGTACGTTCTGTTCATAATGGGCCGTTTTAACCATGGGCCGTTTTGTCCCGATGTTAAATTTTGGTTTCGTTTAAATAAATTCGTATTTTGATTCGGAGCATGCGCATAACCATCTTTGTAGACTGGTTTTCATAATTTTAGGCTTAATATGAGATCATGAACTAAATTTTGATACGCAAAAATGGATCCCGTCAGCAGTTAAAGCCAACACTGTGGAGAGGTCTGATGACCTCTCAAATGATGATCCGATTGCCTTGTCAGCGTTATTGCTTGTCAGTGGCTTCTCAGTTTTATTTGCGCCGTTAATAGCAAATTGTGTTTGCAATGTCAATAGTTACGAGCAATTGTGATAAACTTTTGCTGAATCTATAAACAAATAGTCAGAATTCTCTTTCCTTGAATTTCATGCGATTTTTATTTCCTGCGCATAGCTAAACCTTTGAATGCAACGTAATTGTAAACTTCAACGCGGATACATAAAGCTATTTAGAGTCTGGAGCCATTAATGAATGTTGCTTGTTTGCTTTAATGTGTAGAAACTATAGGGCGTAGAAAACACATTTTTCATATAGCTGTGCCATTAAGGAATTATGAATTTTAGAAAAACTTAACTGGAAAGAGTTTTATTGTAAGACATGTAATATTAAGTGGAAAAGGACTGTGACGTCAGTCTTAGAACTGAACAACATTTAGGAGGTTTCCGAACAAAGCATAACTTAAATGCTATTTCTGTTGAGTTAACGAGAACCATATTGCCAAATTTGATTTTTTTTCAGGATTTTCACGCATTTGCTATTACCTTGATCATAGTGGAACTCCATAATTTAGATCTTTTAATGTTTCTGATCAATAAAAACACGGATTTATGACTTTGGTAAACTGCTTGTTGGCAGAATATTAGTTTTTCTCGGACAGTCTAAATTATTTTCTCCATACACATTTGAAATAACGATAATTATGAAAATTTCTAATGTTTTATGGTTATATCTTATTTCCTACCTGTTTAATCAGACTATTGCAGAAAGGTTTACCAGATTCCATAATGAAAGCTTATTTGATAACCTGCTTTGCCTGTCGTCTGCAACAAAGTTTTCAGGAAAATACTCATCTCTATTACTTTGTGCTATTGAATGTGCCCAGACGGACGACTGTATGAGTTTCTTCTACAGCAGTCACAAGCAAGAATGTTACAGCGTCACTTCCGTTTTGACATCAAGATCTGACTGTGTGACAAGTTCTGGGACACACTACTTTGCCAGACAACGTAAGTTTTTTTATATCATCTTTAGAAGAGTGACTGGAGCATTTAGTCCTAATTCTAATTAAATATTGTTTCATAATGTTCTAATACTGTCCTAATTGAATTAATCTTGTTTGACCTTAATTAAATTCAAATTAAAAATAAATGTACTTTAATTTTAAATTGACGAAAACCTTTCACCTGTAAAGTTCGCCATGATGTTAGGCCTTACGCCTAACGTAAAATAATAATACTAATCACTTTACTTATACATGTAATATCCTACATCTTTAATAACCGTTTTCCGTAAAACAGTCAAGCACCTCGCAAAACTATTGTCTGAGCTATTGGCCGACTTTATTTTGAACTGGAATAAAAAGGACAAGATACAAATGCAGAGACATGTTCATGCATCCAAAGATTTTTTGATATGCGCAGCTGAAAATGCCTGCTACAATTACACACTTGAAGAAAGAAACAAGATGTTATCTGAGAAAGACCGGTGCGAAAGTGTCCAGTTTCATGTTTACACGGCAGGCAATAACCAAGCATATATAGGATGTATGGACTGCCATTGTTGTCAGTGGAAAGGTAATTCAATTTTTTCACCGTTTGAAGTTCCATTTGAACAAGTCGCTCATAATCCTTAGAGATTTTTATCTATCTTAACCTTCTTTCTTTTTATTGTACTAAGTGTCCTAATATCCTTAATGTACACCTTTGTTTCACTTGGTAAGGCACTGATGCAAGATTCCTTGCTCAAAATTTATGAAGAAATGGCTGTAATAAGTAAACCTGTAAAACGACAAGGTATCGAGTACTTGATCACTTGGTTTTGATATCACTGCTGGTTAATACAAGACAGCAAACCTGCAAAATGGTAATTAAAATATAGCAGGATTAGACAATTGACTATTCCGCTTTCCACCATATTACGGCCTACTGACTGCTTTTACACAGCCTATGTTGTCTTCACATAGCAGACTTACTAGCGTCGGATGATATCTTTACATTTTCCAGGAAAAGAAGACAACATAACCATGGCAACTCGAACTTTAAACTCATTATTATGTCACTTCTATTGTGTTTTGAAGGCTGTTACACTGGAGGACCTCTTGACTACAATGGTACCTGGAGTCAGACAAAATATGGCCGCCGTTGTCAACGCTGGGACACACAATCACCTCACAGCCACACACGTAATCATATATCCGGGTTTCCTTTTGATGCAAGCGTCTCTGACGCACACAACTATTGCAGAGACCCGGATGGGGAAGGTAATGTCATCTGCATTTTATTAGTAACAGAAAACGAGTTTGCAGGTTTTGTCAAGCTTATGCAATTAATAAAATAAATTTCTGGAAGTCATGTCATATACAATCTCTGTTTGCAGGTCATATGCAGTCTCTGTATGCAGTTTCTGTAGTTACGTTTCATATGCAATTTCTATATGTGAAGGCTATATAAAGTATTTTTAGGTACATATAATATGTAATCTATGTATTTGAAAAATGCTTAATAAATGTTCCGAACATTACGGAGACATATGTATATTTTTGCCTATTTTTGCCTATTAAATATCTTAGAAACCAGGGTGAAATATTTTGCCTATCATATTCTTACAGGTGGACCATGGTGTTACACTGAAGATCCTGAAATAAGATGGGAATTTTGTGACATACCTACGTGTTAACGAATAACAAGAATCTAAAGAGGGATTTACATAAAAACAGGCTACTTGCCTGGTGTTACTAGAAGACCACACGAGATAAAACTGGTTTATTTATTGCCCGTATAAATATGCTTGACCAATATTGAGATAGTATAGTCAGTATTGACTTTTGGCAGTAATAAGTTGAAGTAAATGCCAAACATACACGATAAGAAATTGTCTGTTTTGGTTTGAACCATGATTACTGTTTTACATTTTGTATATTGTATATGGTTTTTTCTTTGTTTTATTTTTCTTCCATAAAAAAATGTTAAGTATCGGATCTGAAGAATATATTGTTTTGCTGACACACATTATATTTGTACGTTAACAGTTAATGTAGATGGTAATGTCTATGTCATATAAATCCTGATGTTTATACAATGTTACACTGTAATTAAAAAAAAGACAATTAAATGAAATAACAACTGTGATGTAAACAAATATTAAACGCACACAATGCATGGACTTTTGTTGTACACATTCATGAATTTAAGACTTCCGTTGTATATAAAGTCAATATCATGGACAGATTTGGATGGAGCCCTTCTAATACCCGAAATAAAAAGACACAAATTTTACAGGTTTGAGTTACTATACGAATAAATTATTTTATACAGAAACAATCAAGCAAAAAGTAAACAATGAAAACAAATTGTAATTAATATAAACGTCTATCATATTCTGTATCATTTTCTTATAAGGATTCCCTCACATCGAATTGTTTTATGGCATTTCTGACATCTCCTTTACTGGAAGTAAAATAAGATGCTGTTTTCCAGTGAGAAAACGTTTGCACCCCCCCCCCCCCCCCGCAAACTCGGGCCACAACTCCTGCAAAAATCAGTCAAGCAGAAAAGTATGACAATACGCATAACTACGCGTTTCCTTAAGGTTTCATTAAAATCTGATGATAAATAAAGTTGTGCTGACAAAATATAAAACTGAAAATCTATTAAGTTCGATAACTTCTACAAACATCAGCAAGTAGAAAATCATGTCAATATACACAACTCAACTCAACATTTCTGAAAGGTTTCATTAAAATCTGATGACGAATGAAGGAGTTGCGCTGACAAAAGTTGAAAAACAAAGTAGGCCCATAACTCCTGCAAAAACCAGCCAATCAAAAAATCGTGATAATATGCAAAAGCTACACTGAGGTACTGAATACTTCTGTAAGGTTTCATTAGACACCCAGTCATGCATTTAGCAGTTGCGCAGACATACATCCATCCATGTCGGCAAGCACAAAATCAAATTGTCTTACTCTAGATACCCAGGGAGCGCAAAAA
Source organism: Cyclina sinensis (assembly GCA_012932295.1). Lineage (NCBI taxonomy): Eukaryota > Metazoa > Mollusca > Bivalvia > Venerida > Veneridae > Cyclina > Cyclina sinensis. The sequence continues at coordinate 19,831,283 of JAAONU010000001.1, forward strand.
TATAAATACATTTAATATATGCTGGTTTTGTGTCAGTCAGTCACAGTACTGTCAATATTACGGCTTTTCCGGTTTCTTTTGAAAATGACCTGATGAGCAAATATATTACAATTAAGTACACGCCTGTGTCTAACCGTCACTTTTGCGTCTTCAGAATCTTCTGCGCCGACTTGGAGCTGCGTATTAATGTGTTTCTTTTTCGCGTTGAAAGGTTGTTCTGAAAATAATTTTGCTTAAAAACAACATTTTGAACAACAAATTGAAATTATGCATAAGTGCGGCGGACAATTCTTGGCTATTTTTGTCATTTAAATATAAACAGGAAATTTCAACAGATTGTAATAAAAATACCAGAGTGACTGCAGTGATCTCCTTCGAGACGATATATCGAAAAAGTTTAGTGGTCATGCTATGAAAAAAAAAACTTAATGAAATTGTTTTTCCTGATTGTTTCTGCCCAGAAATCATCATAGGTAGCATCTTCAGAAGATAATAAAGTGATATTGGGACTTGATGTTACATTGAAATACTGCAGGATTTGATTTAGTTGTGTGTAACCCTGATGAGATAAAACGTACAAGAACAACCAGTCACGCTTCTGCCTCTGTTGATAATACTTTTTTGTTGTCATGCTGTCAGATTAATCAGAATAACTCAAATATTTTCCTCTAATAAATTTGCTTAAAAATATTTTTAACTTCTTTGCTTTGAGTTTGCATGTTGATTAAACTATCAGTGTCAATATATGTACATGTATCTGTTTTCCCGAATATTGACCGAAAGAAACATCCTTTGCTATATTATCCAACAGTCCGTATTTATGACGATAATTCACGTTTTAAAGAACGGAGAATATTGTGTTTATGCCAGTCACAAAAAAAGTATTTGAAGCTTCCACTGAGCAAGCCATTTCTTGATGATACACAGCAGTGTCCCGAACCTTGGTTCGTTTTTAGATTATCTCCATTACTTTTATGTTGAAAGTATGTATTTCTAGAGCATATCTACAAAAGCAGTTGAAGGAATTGACATGATTCTTATCACATGGGAAGGATTTTCAGTGACAAAAAACAATCTTCACACATTTAACTTTCGCTTCTGACAGTACTCAGTATGTTATTGCATTGATATAGTGAATGTTTTTAGCTCACTAATAGCAACATTTTTTTATGCCCCCGAAGGGAGGCATATTGTTTTTGAACTGTCCGTCCGTCAGCCCGTCCGAAAACTTTAACATAGGCAATAACTTTCTTATTAGTGAGTGGATTTACTTCATACTTGGACACAACACCCCTTTGGACAAAGACCTATACACTGACCTATAATTATTTGACCTTGTCCCCTGATTGACCTTCACCTTGAAGATCCAATTGTCCAAAAACTTTAACATTGGCAATAACTTCTTTAATAGTTAGTGGATTTACTTCATACTTGGACACAACACAACTTTAAACAAGGCCTTTTCACTGCCCTATATCTGTTTGACCTCGACCCCTGAATCACCTTCATCTTGAAGATCCAATTGTCCAAAAACTTTAACATTGGCCATAACTTCCTTATTAGTAAGTGGATTTGCTTCATACTTGGACTCAATATCCATTTGGACAAGACTTTCCCGCTGACCTGTAATTATTTGACCTTGACCCCTGAATATCCAATCGTCCAGAAACTATTATTTGGCCATAACTTCCAAATTAGTAAGTGGATATACTTCATACTTAAACACAACCCACTTTGGACAAGACCATCTCACTGTCCTGTATTTATATGGCCTTGACCCCTGAATGACCTTCACCTTGAAGATCCAGTTGTCTAGAAATTTTCACATTGCCCATAACTTCCTTATTAGTAAGTGGATTTACTTCATACTTGGACACAACCCCCTTTGGATAAGACCTCCCCACTGACCTATATTTATTTGACTTTGACCCCTGAATGACTGGTTCTCAGATCAAAGGTCAAAGCACCACTTTCGGGGGCATTGTCATCTTACAGTGACAGTTCTTGTTCTCTCTTAGCAAGCATATAAGCCCAGTCAAGAAAAAAGGTAAATCTGTCGTAAGATAGAGACTTAATAGTCATTTAGCTTAGCATCACTATTGAATAGCATTAATTGCTGGGTCTGAAACCAGTCTAGCAGAAGATGAAGAAAGTATATTCTAAAAACAAAAATGACGTTGAGTCATATTTTAGATGTTCGAATAGACAGAGCTATTGGTTTTGGTTGTAGTTAGCAAAATCTAGTCGCTGATGCAATTTGCAATTTGCACCTTTGTAAAAAGTATCTACTTTGTGATCTTAATCATACTATCTTAATTGAAATCATGAGTTTTATTCCCTATAGTTCTCTATATTATATATTTTTCATTGCAACAGCAATAACGGACTTGCTCGAACAGCGATTATGCAGTCAGTCAGTCAGTCTGATAATTTTAGATTCTTTTTTAGTATTCGGCAACTTTGAAAAAATATGTTGCGTATCTTGAAAATTTAAGTTTGGAAATAAACTGTTTCTTTGCAGATCAAAACATGAATATTTTAATAAATGTTCCAAGTTCGTCGCTGTCACATAATGGACAATATCACTAAAAAGCTGTTCCATCTCATCCGCCCTCTCAACAGGAAGTTTATGATTATAGGCCCATCATGGCCCTCTTGTTTTAATACCTTTTGACTGATGTAGCGGGATTTCACAAGGCTTGTACTGCACTTCGACATACAATAAAATGTTTTTCAAGTCATTTATATTTGGGTACTTCCATATCAGTACTACCTGTGCACTCATAGAACACATTACTGATTTATAGAGTACATTTTTTCAGGAAGAAGACTTTGGGTCAGTACAAGCTGGAGCCAAAAAAAGTCATCATGAAGAGCTCAGTGGTTGAGGATAATACTGGAATTGGTTAAGTTACTTTTTAGCATGAGTCTGCCCTTGCTGTGTTGAAAACCTACATGTATTGTGGAACTCTCACCCCTCGCAAAGTGGTGGCATAAAAACAGTGAAGTTTCTTGAAATGTGTCTTGATATTATTGCTAAATACTTCTCTTGCTCTCTTTTTCTTTATATAAAATATATCAAGGTGTCTTTAAAAACTTCAGTCTTGAAGAAAATTTTAAAGAAGTTGTTATAGGCAGCTATTGTGGGTGTATATTGCACTGCTAACGGATGCACTCTTCATTTCTTATAAATGTACTTGATGTTTTTAGCTCAACTGAGCACTATGTGCTCAAGGTGAGCTTTTGTTTTCACCCTGTGTTCGTTGTGTTTGATTGTCATCAAATATTTACTTTAAAAAACTTCTTCTTAACCACTCTCTGAAAGATGATAAAACTTTTTCAGGAATCCGCCTTGCATGAAGCTTGATAAAAGTTATTCAAAGAACACTGGTTGGTATGGCAACAAGAATGAACAACTTAAAAATCTTCTTGTTTTAAACTGCTAAGCTAAGGTCTCAAATCTGGTGGGTAACCTTGTCCAGTGGAGCTCAACCATGTTGACAGTACACATACACATGCAAAAAAAACAACAACAAATATTTAAAAAAAAAAGATTTTTAAGATAAATTGTTACAGTGTAGAAATTTTACCATTCTTTTTCTTAGTCATACCTCATAAATAGGTATTTCACTATGAATAAAAAGATTAGACATCTGCACTATTTTTGTAACATCAGAAAATACTAAAATTGTTCAAAGTGTGCAGTATATGTCGTAGAGCACAAAATATCTTTACCACTTGAAGTTTGAAATGTTTGTGTTATTTCGTAAAAGACAATAAAAGAATCAAATACAATATAATCTGTTCTTCTCAATATATTATCATCCTTCTTAATATTAAATTAGTTAATGGTTCAAGGGAAATAATCAAATACTTAAGAGATGTAATAGCCTTACACCCGCCTATATTCTATATACACCTATCCCGATATATTCCCGCTATAATACTAACCTGTGACCGCAATGCAATGCTTCGTTGCATTCGCCATTATTACACAAGAGTGTAAACACTTGTATATTGTATACATGTATTATAAACAATTAAATTAATATCTATGATATTGTTTTACAGGTTAGTTAGATATTTTACTGATTCTTTGTACTCTAATTGAAATAAGTTATGTAATTTCATTAATTCATACGTAATTTGTATTTTGTATGAAACCATTTACTTTCAATGATCTATGTACATGTACTTTGTTTATCATTACATTATTAATTGTGGCATTCGCCATTATTACACAAGAGTGTAAACACTTGTATATTGTATACATGTATTATAAACAATTAAATTAATATCTATGATATTGTTTTACAGTTCGTTCTGTAACTCGATCCGAAAGGACACGACTCACGTCCCTATATAAATACGTTGCCACAGACAGACATAGCCTCACCATATTTGGCTACAAAGAGGGCAAACTACATGCTCTACCGAAGCTACCCGTGACATATACATTAAAGTAATGTTGCAAAGTTTGTGGTAATAGCATCATTCTTTAACTATGTGTTTTCAGCCATTGATCATCCTTTTGATTTAATTTTTTCACTTCATGCTTTTTAGCTCACCTGAGCACAACGTGCTCATGGTGAGCTATTGTGATCCCCTGTGTTCGGCGTCCGTCGTCGTGCGTCGTCCGTCGTCAACAATTACATAAAAATAGCATCTCCTCTGAAACTACTGACTGCACATTAACCAAACTACACAGGAATGATCCTTGGGTGGTCCCCTTTCAAAGTTGTTCAAATAGTTCCGTTCTGTTGCATAAGTAGGTCACTGGGCCAAAAAAGAAGTTTCATAATGCAAATTAAAAAAAATCTTCTTGTCAGAAAGTACAAGGCCCAGAGCTTTGAAATTTAGTATATGACATCATCTATAGGTCGTCTACCAAAGTTGTTCAAATTATGCCCCTAGAGCCAAAATTGGCCCCGCCCCAGGGGGTCACAGGTTTTTCTTATATGTATATAGTAAAAACTTAAAAAATCTTCTCCTCTGAAATGACAAAAGCTAGAGCATTGATATTTGGTATATGACATCATCTATAGGTCCTCTACACAAGTTGTTCAAATTATGCCCCTAGTGCCAAAATTGGACCCGTCCCAGGGGTCATAGGTTTTCCTTATATGTATATAATAAAGATTTTAAAAATCTTCTTCTCTGAAATGACAAAGGCTAGAGATTTGATACTTGGTATTTAATATCATCTTCAGGTCCTCTACCAAAGTTGTTATGAAATTTGGACCATGTCCACATTTTCAGATGAAGACTTGAACTTTGATGTTAAATGACCTAAATTTTGACCTGGTGACCTATTTTCTTGTTTTTTGATGTACAGCTATGAAATTTGGACCATTTGTACAGTTTCATATGTAGCATTGAACTTTGATATTAGATGACCTAGATTCTCACCTGGTGACCTACTTTCTTGCTTTTCTATCTACAACTATGAAATTCGAACCCTGTGCACAGTTTCAGGTGTCGAAATTGAACTCTGACATTAGATGACAATTTGACCTAGTGACCTCCTTTTTTGTTGTTTGATGTACATGTTTGAAATTTGGACCATGTATATAGTAAAATTTGTTCTTGTAATAAACACTAGCCTTGTCCGTTTTCACACAAATGACAGTCTGTCCTCAGGTGAGCAGTTTGGGGCCAATGGCCCCCTTGTTTTCTATTCAAAGTGTGCTCAAAACTATTGTATATGCCTTTTTTATGCTGCACTAAAACTTACAAACATACTGTTCTTTTACTGTACAATACAATGACTGTACTTGATGATTTCATCTGCACAAGTGAGCTTGTTATGTTATTTTGTCTCTGTGGAGTGCCTTGTTGATCAGTTACTTATATGCTGTTCATTTGCTGTTCTTTGTTTGTTAATATATTTCCAGTATTTCCTATATGGAATAAATTACAGCTCTTACAAACTAAAACATAAAGAACATTTTCTTCAGTACAGTTGATAATTTTTCTTGAGTGAAATTTTTAATTTTAATGGTTAGTCATAGAAATATTACACCTCTGGGGATTTAAATAGATCATAAATATCTATACATCAAATTTTAGTATTTTTATATTGCATTTTTATACACTCAGGAAGCATTGCAGTGCCATCATGGAACCCTTCTTTGCTTTTTAGCTGCCTTACCATTATTATTATTCTTTTTTTGGAAACAGTTTGCATAAGGTGTCTTTTGTTTCTTTGATAAACATTGCTGCATATATTATGTATGGGTGTGTTTATTAGCTCGACTTTAAAAAAATGTGTTATTGTTATAGTTATGGTGTTGTTGTTGTTGCCATTCCCGTCAGAAAACTTAAACATTGATCATATTTTTTTTATTCCTAGATGGATTGTCTTCATACTTGGACACATCAACTCTTTGGACAAGACATTCAAGTTGACCAGACTAAACTTAACCTTGGCTTAAAAATGACCTTCAAATTCAAGGTCAAAATATTGAATTTTGCTAAAATTGGCCATAACTTAATTATGAATAGGTTGATTGTCTTCATACTTGGACACAAAAACCCTTTAAACAAGATCTTTAACTGGACCAGACTCAACTTGACCTTAACTTATAAATGACCTTCACCTTCAAGGTCAAATCATTAAATATTGCTTAAATTGTCATAACTTTGTTGTTTATGGTTGGTTTTGATTCATACTTGAACAAAACAACAATTATGACAAAATCAACATATTGAATAACTCAGGTATGACCATAACCTAAAAATGACCTTGACTGTCAAGGTCAGATGATTGAATTTTGCTTAAATTGTCATACGTTTCTCATTTATTTATAGATTTGATTCACACTTGGACAAAACAACACTTATGACAAATCCAACATTTGGATTCTTTCAGATATGACTTCGACCTTTGAATGAAGGTCACTCAAGGTCAAAATATTGAATTTGCTTAACCTGGCCATAACTTTGCTATTTGTGGTTGGATATTAATAATTCTTAGACAATACAACACTTATGACAAAGCCAACATGGTAAATTATTCAATTGTGACATTTACCTTGTAAATGACCATGACCCTCAAGGTCAAATTATTGAATTTTGCTTCATAACTTTTGTATTTATTTATGGATGTGATTCAGATTTGATAAAACAACACTTATGACTAATCCTTCATTATAATTCTTTCATGTATCAACTTGACCTTAAATGACCTTGACCTTTTAGGTCAAATTATTGATTTTTGTTACAATTTGCAAAAATTTTGTTTGTATTTATCGTTGGAATGATTCATACTAGGACAAAACAACACTTATGAAAAAACAGACATGTTGAATAACTCAAGTGTGACCAAGACCAAAAAATTACCTTGACTGTCAAGGTCAGATGTTTGAATTTTTCTAAAATTTGTCATTTATTAATGGATTTGATTCATATCTGGACAAAACAATACTTTTGACAAATCTGACATTTTGATTCAAGTTTTACCTTGACCTTAGAAATGGCCTTGACTAGCTAGATCATATTATTAAATTTTGCTAAAATTGGTCATAACTGTGTAAGTTTTGGTTGGATTTGATTCATATTTTGACAAAACTACACGTTTGACAAAACTGAAATGTTGAATAATTCAGGTTTGACAGTCAAGATCCAATTATTGTATTTTGCTTAAATTGTCATAACTGTTGTTTATTTATAGATTTGATTCATACTTTGATAAAACAACAAAACTGATATTTTAATTAATTTAAGTATGACCTTGACCTTTAGAAGACCTTGACATTTCAGGTCAAGTTATTGAATTTTGCTTAATTTTTTTTTATGGTTTGATTTGATTTATACCGGGACAAAATAACTCTGACGACAAAACTGACACATTGAACATTCAAGTATGATCTTGACCTTCAAATGACCCTGACTTTCAAGTTCAAATGATTGAATTTTGCTTATATTGACCAAAACGTCATTTTTATTTTCTTTTATTAATACTTGGGCAAAACAATGTTCATGACAAAACCTACATGTTAAATTATTCAGTTATGACCTTAAGCTTAAAATGACCTTTACAAACTATTGAATTTCGCTAAAATAGGCAATTTTTTTATTATTTATGGATGGATTTGATTCATACAGGGACAAAATAACACTGAGTATAACACAAACGTGTTGAACAATTCAAGTGTTACCTTGACCTTTAAATGACCTTGACATTGCTTAATTTGGCTTTATCTCTGTTGTTAATGGATGTAGTGTCTTCATGCTTGGACATAACTACCTTTTAGACAATACCTCCAAAGAAGGTTAAACTGAACTTGACCTTGATCCTTAAGGTCAAATTTCTGAATGTTGCTAAAACTAGCCATAACTTTGTTATGTATAATATATATATTTCCAAATTTATATTTCCAAATAATGTTTCATTTGAAATCCCTTCACGGCAATCTGCTTCCTCTGATGTGTTTGCCTTTGGAAAAAGGAAAAAGTGGAGCGTGGTTCCTGCTTTTGGTGGTTCTTGTGTATTAGGTGTTTCTGACTTGGTTTCATCATGTTGATAAACAATAAAACTTTAAATGCTGTATTTTATTGTTTGCTGTCTATTATTGCTATATATTAATATTGTTTTCAATTGACCATCTAATACTTATACAGATTATCTTAATATGTTCTATATATTTTTATGCAAGATATCAGACTGTTCTAACATATAGTAGTCTAAGGTGAGGCCCATCCCAAGACAGCATAATGTTGACTAGCCAGTTCTGCAGTGAATACCCCAGAGCTTGCAACACTTTGATTTTATATAGCTGTGTCATTAAGGGAATTATGGTTTTAACGTAAATAATTAAATATTTACTATAATACATATGCGTTTAAAGTGAAAAAGGACTGTGCTTTCAGGACAGTCTTAGAAGTGAACAACGTTTAGTAGGTTCTCAAACAAGGCACATCTTTTATAGCTATTTCTGCTGAGTTAAAGTGGATAAGCTTGGCCAGTTCTTTAAATATTTTATACGGATTTGCTACTACTTTAACATGATCACAGAGGAACAGTATAATTTAGATCTTTTGATGTTCATGTTTAATCATTGAAAAAGAAAATCAGATATTCTAAACTGCTTGGTGGCAGAATATATATATATATAGTTTCTCTCGTACGATTTAAATTGTTTTCTCCATACACATTTGTAATAACGATAACTATGAATATTTTGAATGTTTTGTGGCTATATCTTATTTCTCACCTGTTTAATCAGACTGTGACAGAAAGGTTTACCAGATTCCATAATGAAAGCTTATTTGTTAACCTGCTTTGCCTGTCGTCTGCAACAAAGTTTTCTGGAAATTACTCATCTCTATTACTTTGTGCTATTGAATGTGCTCAGACGGACGACTGTATGAGTTTCTTCTACAGCAGTCACGATCACGAATGCTACAGCGTCACTTCCGTTTTGACATCAAGATCTGACTGTGTGACAAGTTCTGGGACACACTACTTTGGCAGACAAAGTAAGTGTTTTTATTATATCCTCATTAGAATTGTAACTTGAACATTTAGTGCTGCTTAACACGAAAACCGTCTTGTCTGACCTAAGTAAAACTCAGATTAAAATAGTCCTTTAATTTCACGAAACATTTTCCTGTGTTTAGTCCGGCAGGCTAGGACATGCTTTAAACTCTGATGCAGATATCATTTTTACAATAACATCATATAATAATCAAGGGGTAGGACCTAAATCATGCAGCTCGGTGCTTTAAGCGAGAAAAACGTGTAGTCTATGACTAATGACGTCAGTTTTCGCGTTAATATTCAGGAATTCGGATAAATTATCAACAGCTATGGGGATTTTCTTGGAATATTTGTATAATGTATACGACTAGTACCTAGCCATATATGTATGCTAACTGTAGCTGCTATTTGACAGAAGAAGAGATGTGTTACAAAAAAGTTATTGAAGGTATGCCAACAAAGGTGTCCCATTTTTTGTTTGATTCTGCAATAATTTGCTTAGGTTTTTGAACTTGTCAAACCTTTCTGCGCCATTGAAACAATATTTTTAGTAAACAGGCACACAATTAAACATTAACAACCAGTTAGGAACATATATTATATATTATATTCATTTCTTTTAACTTAAAGACAATAAACGTGTAGTTTGGGTCACTTTAAGACCATATTGTGTAACCTCGGTTCTTTATTTGTGTTAAAGTTAAGTTTTTCAAAATAAGCATGATGAAAAAATTTACAAAGAGTTCTGTTTTGTATATTTAACTTTATGTTTCTGATAAAAAACCCAAAGTATTTTCTTTTTTAAGCTAAGATAATTCCATTAATGTTGCTATGAATTCGAACACTTGCGATTTTAAGGCTGGAAAGTTATATGGTGCTTTTCATTGTCAGATACAAATACAATATTACAAGTAAATTTTAAACTTTGGAAGGTCTTGATTCGATCACAAGTCTGCAGATTTTATTTAAAAAATCAAAACTGACAATTTTGTAGATATTACATCCATGCAAACATTATATTTATAAAATCAAAAAGGACTTTCTAAATTGTGCGAAAAAAAATTGTCAACTGAGAGACAGCCTGTGCCATACAGTTAAATTAACTGTATATACTTGGTACAAATAAAAACTGCCAATCTGCTAAGCTCCATATAGTCATTCAAAGCTGAATGGTTCAATCCCTGGACTCAACAAAATATCTCTATCTAATATTCATTTGCATCTTACCATTACTTCAGTTAAAAGGAAACAAATTAGAGATACACGCAAATTAGACAAGTTAGATTTCATAAAACATTTGTAGTTAGATTTCTTAAAACATTTGTAGTTAGATTTCTTAAAACATTTGTAGTAAGATTTCTTAAAACATTTGTAGTTAGATTTCTTAAAACATTTGTAGTTTTAATGGAGTTGAAAAATATTATCTTACTTCTTCCACAATCATATCAGCTATTATTTCTTCCGCTTTGACTGGACTGTAACTAAACTTAAATGAAATAATGATTATAAAGTTCTATGGCAACATTATCATCTCTCAGTAAGCAAATGGCTGATAAATATCATCACCTTGCTTAAACTGCCGTTTTGCAATAAATTAAATTACGTTGCTAATAATTGTGGTTTTAAGGTATTTCCTGCAAGTAGTGATTCGTCTTTACTAATGAAACTTGGAAAGGGGATGAAAATGAAAAAGTTTGCAACAGGTAAATTTATCACTGACCTCCCTTATCTCCAAGCCGTCAGGTATCTTAATAGATCCGAGATTTAATTCTATATTTGTAAAAAAAATGTAAGTTATCTTTGGAGGATCTATTTACTTGTTTTGACTGGTTTTGAGTATGATTATAGTACAAAATAACTGTTTAATTTAACCAATATGCTAGTGACAGAAAGATATTTTATGTATTAGAATATCAGTATGTAGTTATGAAAGAACCGAGGTTACACAATATGACCTTAAAGTGACTCAAACTGCACGTTCATTGTCTCAAAGTTTAAAAAATCGAACATAGATGCATTATGTATGTTTCTAACTGGTTGTAAGTGTTTAATTCTATTCCTGTTTACTTAAGATATCATTTTAATGGCGCAAAATTGTTGGTCAAGATGAAAAACCGAAGCAAAATATTGCAGATTCACACAAAAAATGGGACACCTTTGTTGGCATCCCTTCAATAACTTTTTAGTAACACATTTCTTCTTCTGTCAATTAGCAGCTACAGTTAGCATACATATATGGCTAGGTACTAGTCGTATACATTATACAAATATTCCAAGACAATCCCCATAGCTGTTGATAATTTATCCGAATTCCTGAATATTTACGCGAAAACTGACGACACTAGTCATAGACTACACGTTTTTCTCGCTTAAAGCACCGAGCTACATGATTTAGGTCCTACCCCTTGATAATTGGGTCGTGTCGTGAGATTATCAACAGTGTCGTCAAATTTTACATTGCATGAGATGCAGTCACTAGTGTGTTATTCATATCCACGTTTCAGTAACCTTCGAAGACTTAACTCGCATTTCCTCAAAAATAGCACTTCATGGTAATTTCAAGAAGGCCGAAAACATCGTGTGTTTTGCAGAAATCGTTAAATAGTTTATGGCGTCAGGTTTGACATCGATTTCTCGATGACGTCAGATTGACTAGTTTGTTGATTTTGTTAAGTCACGACACCATATAATAAATATTATATGTAATAATAATAATAATCATCATCATCATCATCATCAACATAAAATTACCTACTGACCGATTTTATTTTATACTGGAATAAAAAGAACAAATTACAAATACATGTACATTTTTAATCATCTGAACTTTTTTGTGTTATGCGCAGCTGAAAATGCCTGCTACCACTACACATCTGAGACAGACTGGTGCGAAATGGTTCAGTTTCATGTTTACACGGCAGGCAATAACCAAGCATATATAGGATGTATGGACTGCTATTGCTGTCAGTGGAAGGGTAATTCAAATTTTTCACCGTTTGAAGTTCGATTTGACCAAATTGCTCATAAAACCTGTAGATTTTTTATTTATCTTAACCTTCCTTTTTAATGTACCGTGTGTCCTTATATTCTTAATGTACACCTTGGTTTCACTTGGTAAGGCACTGATGCAAGGGTCGTGGCTCGAAATTATTTAAAACAGATGGTTTAATAAGTTAATCTGTAGGACAAGGGAAGTATCAAGCATTTGCCCATTTGGTCTTGGTTTTTATATCATTTTGCTGTTTAAAATACATGACAACAAATCCGGAAACGGTAATTAAAAGGTTGCAAAATTAGACTGTTGACCATAGTTTATTTCCACCATAACGAGTATTACAGACTGCTTATTGCTTTTTCAGAGCCTATGTTGTCTTGGCTAAGCAGACTTACTAGCGTCGGATTATATCTTTGCATTTTCCAGGAAAAGTAGACAGTATAGCTATGGCAATGTGAACTGCATACTCATTATTTTGTCACTTCTATTTTTTTGAAGGCTGTTACATTGGAGAACCTCTTAATTACAATGGTACCTGGAGTCAGACAAAATATGGCCGCCGTTGTCAACGCTGGGACACACAAGCACCTCACAATCATACACGTTACTATATGTCCGCGTTTCCTTTAGACGCAAGCGTCTCTGACGCACACAACTTTTGCAGAGACCCGGATGGGAAAGGTAATGTCATCTGCATTTTATAATTAACAGAAAAAGATCTAATTGGTTTTGTAAAGCTTATGTAATTTCTGGAAGTACATGTCACATACAATCTCTGTTCGCAGGTCATATGCAGTCTCTATAAGATACAGGCTATTTGAAGTCTCTTTAGGTACATATCATATGTAATCTATGTGCTTGAAAAATGCTTAGTAAATGCTTCGAAAATTGCGAATACATATGTTCTTATTTTTGCCTATGAATGTCTTAGTTTAAATATTTTAGAAACCAAAATGAAATACTTCCACAATTACACAGGTGGACCATGGTGTTTCACTGAAGATCCTGAAATAAGGTGGGAATTTTGTGACATACCTACGTGCTAAAGAACAACAAGAATTTAAAGAGTGCTTTACATGAAAGCAGACTACTTGCCTGATGTTACTAGAAGACCACATTACAATAAAACTGCTTTATTCATTGACAGTATAAATTTGCGTAACAATTTTCAGATAAATGCAAAACATACACAATAAGAAATTGTCTGTTTTGGTTATTAAGTTCCTCGTATATTGTATATGTTTTTTTTCTTTCTTTTTTTTTTTTTTTTTTTTTTTTTGCTTTTTCTCCTTTTCTTTCATAAATATGTTAAGAAGGCAATAAAGAATACCTTAAGAAAATAGTGTTTTGCTGACACACATTATATTTGTACGTTAACAGTTAATGTTAGATGGTTGTGTCTATGTCATATAAATGATGATGTTAATACAATGTTATACTGTAATTAAAAAAAAAGAACAAATAAATGTGATGTAAACAAATATTAAACGCACACAATGCATGGACTTTTGTTGTACACATTCATGAACTTAAGACTTCCGTTGTATATAAAGTCAATATCAAGGACAGATTTGGATTGAGCCCTTCTAATACCCGAAATAAAAGGACACTAATTTTACAGGTTTGGGTTTCATTAAAATCTGATGATAAATAAAGTTGTACTGACAAAATATAAAACTGAAAATCTATTAAGTTCGATAACTTCTACAAACATCAGCAAGTAGAAAATCATGTCAATATACACAACTCAACTCAACATTTCTGAAAGGTTTCATTAAAATCTGATGACGAATGAAGGAGTTGCGCTGACAAAAGTTGAAAAACAAAGTAGGCCCATAACTCCTGCAAAAATCAGCCAATCAAAAAATCGTGAAAATATGCACAACAACACTGAGGTACTGAATACTTCTGTAAGGTTTCATTAGACACCCAGTCATGCATTTAGGAGTTGCGCAGACATACATTCACCCATGTCGGCAAGCAAAAAATCAAAATGTCCCACTCTAGATACCCAGGGAGCGGAGAAATATAAATATATTTAATGTATGATGGTTTTGTGTCAGTCAGTCACAATACTGTCAATATTATGGCTTTTCCGGTTTCTTTTGAAAATGACCTGATGAGCAAGTATATTACAATTAAGTACACGCCTGTGTCTAACCGTCACTTTTGCGTCTTCAGAATCTTCTGCGCCGACTTGGAGCTGCGTATTAATGTGTTTCTTTTTCGCGGCATAACGTGAAATGAATTTTTTCTGGCATACAAAGCCCATATTTTAGACGGACTGATTTTACGTAATAACTGAATGTTTTATTTTAGGAGTAAATATTTTTATTCAAAAGTACACTTCCTGAGCATTCACTTTCAATAATGTGTAATTCTGTAAGGTTTGATTATTGGGTGCCATGACAGTGTTGAAATAAAAATCCATCAATTTACCGCTCGTTTATTTTGACAGATATTTGTTACCCGTACAATTCCCCTCCTGTCTTTTTGTTTTGATGACCGATGCTCCTGCAGAGATTAGTTATTTTATGATGTGGGAAATAGTGCAAGATACAGCAAGCATCCCATTCCAGAGACACCTGGTTCTTTTCCAAGCTCCGTGTACAGCACTGATACATGGTGGCACAGTCCAGCTTAGAAAATTGGCAAGGTATCTCGATTATATATTGTTCTTCTTTGGTTCTATGTAGTACGGTGAAATGAATTTTATAAAATTATCAAGCGTTCAATGGTGTTTGTTTTCCTTTTAGCATATGTATGTTGGAATAAAATCCCTTTTCGTGATGTATATATACACATTTATAGCATTTCCGTTTTTCTTCCTGGTCACTGATATTGATAAATGACTCGACAAACATATCTAACTTATTTGACCTTAGAAGTTGTTTGTATAGGAGAACGTATAATATACGGTTTAACAAACTTAAAAACAGTTTAACATATTTTAAACAGAATATGATTTCTAAAATACTGTAGTCATGCTAGGCGAATGTCAGTCGATTTCTTTTAATGAGTCTTGTTGAACAGAGCTATTCATTAATTTCAAGAAAATTCTAATACTGTCAAATTTCGTCATATTTATTTCATTGCAAAAACTCGCCCATTAAGGTTATACACCACCAAATCAGTGTTGTCGGGAACCAGTCAATTTTGTGCAGGGTAAGAAGCTATGAGATGTCAAAGCTGTCTGATTGGTCAAAATGGAAAGTTTTTTCTGAAAATCATTTTACTTGAACACAACACATATATTGAAGAACAAACTGAAAAAGGCATAAGTGTGGCGGACAATTCTTAGCTATTTTTGTCGTTTTAATCAAACAGGAAATTTCGACAGATTGTAAAAAAATGCCGAAGTGACTGTGGTGATCTCCTTCGAGACAATATACAAGAAAAGCTGAGTTGTCATGTTATAAAAATCTGAATGAAATTGTTTCTCATGATTGATTCTTCCCATAAATTGGTATAGGTAACATATTCAGAAGCTAATAAAGAGACGCTGGGACTTGATGTTACATTAAAGTACTGTAGTCTTTGATTTAGTTGTGTGTAACCTAAAAGGTTTTTCCCTGCTAGTGATTGAAAAATTTTGCATTAATTTTGCATTTAATTGAAATATTCTAAAATTAAAGTCTCTTTGAAGGTTGTTTCAACCCAATTTGATAAGTTTTAGAAATATTTTCGTCACGTTTCGGATAAAATATAAAGTGTATGATAGACTGAAATGGCTGTTTCAGTCATATTTTATTGCTAGAATGTAATATATATCTGTAAAAAATTTACCAGCTTGGTGTTTTATAGCATTTGTAATGCATACTATCTGTAAATAATAATACTTATTAATAATAATAATAATATAGAAAATATACCAGATAAATCGTAAAATTGCAGAAGATTCAAAAAATTGTGCAAATATCTCGCAAACTGAAATGCTAGTTAATATAAAAGTTAAAGGGTGCGGATTTTCAAGTTTATACTTTGTAATTTATCATAAATATAAAATATTTCTTAAGCCTTTCTGTTCTAAAAACGATCAAAATAATACTACAGAATTCGCAGTTTAAAAATACACCAGTTTTATTTATATTAGCTACGGAATAACAAAACGATCGTTATAAAAGCATTGAATTATATCTCCCTTTATTTTGAAGAAAATGCTACTTAAATGCTTTTTGCTAAACTCTGCTTAACTTTTAGTGCCATGCTGTTTCAAGTAAATGCAGAAATAGAGTTAATTCTGAGTACGGAGGTGTATTATGTGGGCTTTGTGCTTCAATTTCGGTGAAAATATGAAAAAACAAAACAAAAAACAAAACAAAAAAACTGCAAGATTAATGTTCAGAAATCCATTATTTCAATGTAATAGAAGAAAAAACGTGTGAAAATGCCTTAAATGTTTATTACGTCTATGTCAAAAAAGTGGAAAGGTTATATAAATACAAATCATTATAGCTGATTCGAAAAAAGGTAACCAGTGCACTGCAACACGACATATTTCTGTTTTCCCCGGCCGTCAGGGCGCCATTTTGAAAAGCCATATTTTATCCAAAATAACATAAAATATGCAAACAAATGTTTGTTTATGAGTAGCATTGGTACATCTACTTCTACGTGGCTATAGGCTATCGATATCTTTATTTTAAATATGGCCTAGCAGATTACTGGATATCAATTATTTCAGTATTTCTCAGTTTTTGGAGGGAATGGGGTAAATAAATAGTCCAGTTTGAGCAACAAAGGGGCAATATAAATCTCTTAACAATACCTGCCTTTAGTACACTCAATGTCTGAATAACATTGTTATTTTTGTCTTCGTTGAACCAAGGTAGGACAAATGTCCGTTAAATATTCATTGATAAGGCACACAATTTCAAGAAAAAACATTCAGAGATCAATATTGACACTGCCCTTACAGTATTCAACGGGGTAAATTGCCATTCAGAAGTGCAGTAAACGAAAAAAAGCTATGTTTGAAAAAAACATTTAATAAATACAACAAGACAAAAAAAACCTACATTAACTAAGTTCTTTTACTCTAAGTACTGCACTTGTTCTTGTGAACACATTCAATAAAGTTACATTGACAAAGAAAACATTTTAATTTCAGATCTGAGACTTGGAAAGAAGTACCTGCAAATGCACACGTTAACATAATTTCATTTAGTAGCTTTTCATTTAACACATATAGCTTGATTTGTTTTGATCTTGTATAAATTGTCTCAAAAGCAAGTCTAAATTAAAAAACAGTACATAGAATTCTTAATTCATGGAATATTTAAGAATTATACATTTCAGTATTTCTTAAACGTAATAAACTCATCGATTCTGACATTTATCCATAAAATAATAAAAATCCATTATTTTATTTTCAAAAGCTTGGAAATTTGACAATATCTATGAGTAATAAATTTTCTTCTCATGCAGTAAACAACCAGCAATCATGAATACTGCTTAAAATACAGTAAGAATCGTCCTAAAATTTAAAGGATGTTGTTCATTTTAGTGGGAGTTTGAAATCCTGTGTGTTTTAGCTGATAAGTATTGAAGTTATAAGAAGCAAAACCAAGAAAGTAAAAATAGATTTGACGTTTCTTTGAAAAACAAAAAACGATATGTTTTTGCTTAAAATCTATATGACAAGCCTTGGGTCCAAACAGTTTTTGAATTAATTATAAACGTAAACTAGACGGCCCTAAGAAGTGCGAAAAGGCATATCAGGAAAAAACACAACCAACAAACACAGACTCCGTATACAGTTAAACAGTAGAGGAAAAGATAGCATGAATTTATTTGTAGATCAACTAAAAATAGCCCACAACAAACAATTTACGAATATGAAACTTTTTACGTCTCAAATATCTTTAATTGAAGCAAAAACCGATTAATTTCTTCTCAAATAATCTCGAAGATAAATCTCTTAAGACACTTTAATTGAGATATATTGCAATATTAAACCTCTTTGGAGTCATAACTTGTTTTTCAAAGTTGAACCAGAAGTCTTTCGACTGCTAACTTAGTATACAATATAAACACTGTCTGGACTCATTTTTTTGCCATGAACTAAACCAAAAAGTTTTGTATCTCATAATAGGGATTGATATTACGTTAGACTCCACATTTGGCAAATATCATTGAACTGAAAACTCTTTGGACAGCTGCTTTTTTACATATTAATCAGACTAAAAGAGTTGGGACTCTTACGTCGTTTATTACCACTATATCAAAACCTCTGAAACTTTCTTCCATCGTTTTTCTTGTTATTTTGACTTCAAGTGCTCTGACCTCATTTAGATCATTGAGTACCAACCCTTTTCGTCCCACAATGCCATTAGCTTTTTATGTTTTATGTGTGTGTGTGTGCTTTTGCATGGAAAGTTGTCGAGCTGATGGGTGGGTTGGAATTAATGCACCAAGACAACTTGTTCTTGTTTGTTCTTACGAGAACCTGTTGGTGCAAGTGTGAGGTCAAGTAAATTTTATTTATAAGTTGGATTCATATAACAATAAAAGGTATAAAAGGTGAGGTACCTAGTATAAACCGCCAAGTGTCGAATGCACTTACTCCCGACAGACACTCAAAATAAATCTGTAAATAATTTAAAAAGTAAAATTACTAAACAAGGGAGCCTTGCTGGCCCTTTTATCGCTCACCTGAAAACAACTGCAACTACTTTCTTCACATATCACATATCTAAAGTCCAGGCCTTGTGGTTTTTGACAAGAAGATTTTTTTAAAGTTTTACCCATGTCAGTCCATATAAAACCAAGCGACCCCTGGGTTGGGGCAAATTTTGATTTTTAGCCTTGGTGACCTTGATCCAAGTGGCCTCAAATCCAACCCAAGGGCAGATGCTTATGATACACACATACCAAATATCTAAGATATATGTCAATATATGAAGATTCAAGCAAGTGGTTTATATGATTATCAGAGCTGTGAAACCATGCAGACATGGCAAAATAAGACTAGTCTGGCCTCGATACCTCTGAAACACATGATTGGATCAGGTCGGTTCAGGAAAAGAAAGGAGATCTATTGTTTATAAATGTTTTATCAAAGTTTGGTTGAAATTGAATCAGTTGCATGCAAAACACTATGACGTAAGGTAGAGAAACGTTTTTTGAGCTCTGTGACCTTTACCTTGACCCCAGTAACCTCAAACCCCACCGAGTGATTGCAGTGCATGGTACGGTATCAAAGATCAGTCAATCAATGAAGGTTCCATAACTAAAGGTAGAAATATAGAATAAGCCTATGTAAAATATTGTGGCTCCTGGTGTGCGGTCAATTTTGACACTTGTGCCATGATTTGAACAAACTAGACAATATTACAAACCAAATATCTTAGCTCTAAGCCTTGTGGTTTCAGAAGAGAAGATTTTAGAAGTTTTCCCTAAATAAGACCATGTAAAATCATGTGCCCCCTGGGGTGGGGTCATTTTTAACCCTGGGGCCATGATGTTAACAAACTTGGTAGAGGACCACTAGACAATGCTACATTCCAAATATCTCAGCTCTAGACCTTGCCGTTTCAGAGAAGATTTTTAAAATTTTAACTTTTTAAATCTGATTTTAGCTCCTGTGGCTTTGATCCGCAATGGACCAGAACCATTCGAACAACTTTGAGAGCTTCATGCAAGGAACATTCCTGGCAAGTTTTATCAAATTTGTTCTGTTGGTTTCATAGGAGATGCCCTTGGAAGTAATTGTGGACCACAGACAAGCACTGCTTGCTCAGGTGAGCAAAAAAAGTACAAAGAACTAATGAGAAGAGAAACTTTTTAAAGAATGAGTACAAGAAAATTTCTGATAACACAATGAAATATGAGAGGTATTCATGTACAGAAATGAATCACATTATGATAAAGAATTACGATTTTTAACATGTGCTGTTTGTATCTGTCTCTAAAAATGTAATTTTGGAATAGTTCTGATGCATTGTGGAATAGCATTCCATCTACTAATTGCGTAATATGAAAAAGAGTCCTTCATGTAATTAGTAGGTTTTCCTTGTAAAACATGATCGTTATGTGCCATAGATCACGTTATAATTACTTTTTTTGAAAGTTAAACTATCATGCATTTATTCAGGAGCACAATTTGTTAGTGTCTTGTAGACAGCGAAATATGAAAGTTGTGGCATTGTTAAATACATGAAGCAGAAATTTTGCGATACAATCAACTTGTGAAGTGAGATATTTAACAGAGGTATAGTGTGGTTAATATTTAAGATTGTTTTGGATATGATAAAGATGTTTATCTATGTACATACTACTTTTCGCCCGAGGGCTCGAAACTGTAAATCCCAATCAGAATCTTCATTTTGCTTGACATACTGAGTGCAGATGTACGTCAAGCACAGCGATCATGATTATTTTTTCTTAAATGCATCATTAAACCATCTGTGAGTCGGTCACTTTAAACATTCATTCTGAGCAGAGGAAGTTGCAAATATACTTGTAACTTTTCTGCCAAACTTTCTTCCCCTTGGGAGAAAAGACCACAAAAATCCATTTTTACAAATATAATTTATTGTTACCTTCACAGAGGTTTTACTTTGATGTATTATTATATTTACACAATTTAAAAATTTCTATCTACATGTATAAATATTATATCTACAAGCATGCTCACACTCAAAATATCAAAAACAGGAGCTCATAAAACAGCGACAAAGTACAAACATAAGGTTTTGAGAAAACATGTCCATCCTGAAATATAGTTAAGAGCTGAGTATTTAATTCATCCTGGAGCTTGACAACTCCACTTCATTAATTTATCTCTTGTCATTCTTCTGATAGTAATATCAGATATTAAATAATAAGGAAAAAAGTCTATTAGAGAAAAAAACACTATTTTTTCCAACTAATCTTAAGTCAACCAAAAAATTATTTGAGCAAAATTAAGTTTACAAATAGAGTAAAGAGAGAAGGAATGAAGACGGCACATAAATGACAAGATAGCACATACAGTCTGGGATTTATTCAAAGGCTAGCTGCCAGAGATCATTTTATATAACATAACATGACTTATGAACACACGTTACAATCATCTGTTTTATATTAAGGCCAACATTTTTTCTCAAATTTACAGTCTTGAAAATGCAATATGATCATTTCCATCATACAATAGAGACATTTGAGAAATTCAAAGGCCCTGAAATGAGGAAGGCCTTTGTAATCATTTTACCCTTAACAAATTCAAATTTAAGCATAAAATATCTGTTGGTTAAAAAAAACAAAACAAAAAACAAAGATTCAGTTAACACTTCCAATAAAAACTTGTTACTGAGATTATCAAATAATTAAATTACCGGTATTTATTTCATGTATCTTGTCTCTAAGGCAATGTCGATACAAAATTTGTTCCTCCAATTTCAAATGGAAACTGGAAGATATCTTTCTAACAAGTAAGAAATAACTTTTACTATTACCTCAAGAAGCATACATACTTGAAGAAAAACAAAAATATTTCTGAAACTGAAATCACTTCAGTTTCTGCACTTTGTAAATAAAATACAAGAGCAAAAAGCTCACTTAAAACAAAGTTTTGTATTTGTTCCAAAAGTAGTCTGAACACATTAGCTAAAGTTACAGTGATACAGAGAACATGAGAACTTCTGCATTCTGATTCTAGCTTTCAGATCTGAGACTGTAAAAGAAGTACCTGCTTACATAAACATTAACATAATATCATTTAGTAGCTTTACATTTGATAAAGAGCTCAATTTTAAAGGCATAATTCTTAAGCATGACATATTCAAGCATCAACATAACAGGATTTCATAATATTATAGTCATTAATTTTGGCAGTGACCCATAAATCTGGGCGGGAAAAAAATCCATAATTTTACTTTCAAATGCTTAGAAAATTGACAATAATATTCATAAGTAATGTACTTTCATGTTTAAGCAGAAGAGTATTGCAGTTATAAGTAGCAAAACAAAAATGGTGAAAATAAATTTTGATGTTCCTCTATAAAATACAGAGTTCAGCCTAGGACTGCAGCAGTAAGAACCCATTGGACCCAATCCTCACAGAAATAGGGGACCATCTGGAAAATCTGGGGCCAATTTGAAAAAAAAAAACAATTAAGAAAAATGATGACCTTACAAAGACGTTTAAGATATAACTTGTTTCAGATGGCAGTGAGGTGATTTTATTTAGAAGTTTTACGACAAACTTGACATTTCGTCTTGTTTGTTGTTTCATCAAAAGTTAGCCAAGTTCAAATGGTTGACTGTTATTCTTTGAAATTCGTTTTTCAGCTGGACACAGTGCATTTTAAATAGCATTCGCAGCTACAATTGTAATGAACAGATTTGGCCCCACACTAATTCGTAACAGCACCATTTATGGCAGAAGGGGCCATTGGCACGACCTAGATTGAACAATATAATACGAAAGAATTTTAAAAGAATCAAACAATACACTAACAGCAGTAAAAAATTTCTAGCAAAAAGCAAACAATAAGTCACTAACAAAAATTAACATCATAATAAGATAAAATCAAATTGTACTTAAGCACTCGCACTAAAAAGAACACTGAGTCCTGAGGTTTACTCAACATGATCTGAATAACATGTGGTGAACACAACACAATGGCTAATCTGGCAAGTTTTGAAGTGGACCCAATATTATAAAATATCAATAATGAAAATGGAGATTATACACACATCCCCCCCTACACTCCAATGTAAATAATGGATGTGGTTTCAATACCTATACATGTTGTTAGTACCCTTTTGTCCAGAAACGAAAAGTGAGGTATAACAAAATGGAAGGCTGTTTGTTTTCAATGCCCGAACTATGAACACATATCTCCAGTGCTTTACATTTTCTGCTTTTGCAATACAAACCCCATCAAAGTTTCAAGATTCACAGCTCATTCAAGTCAAGCAAATCTTGGGTGGAAATCTTACAATATCTTCTTATCAGCACACAAATTCTTATTCACTTCCTTCCTTTCCAGAAAAAAATCATGCCATCATGAAGTTTTACTTCCAGAAAATACACCAAACAATATACATGGACAACATTCAACATATTCTCAGTCTTAGCTTCTGTTTGTCATACTTTTCCTGAGTTTCATTTTTCATCATGCTCTTACTCCACACAAAATTTCATGTCTTTTCTCTTCATAAATACGGGTCATCTGGGAATACTCATTGTTGGCATCTAATACCTGTGAAAAATAAGATTGAATACAAAGTTCATGACTATCACAAGAAAATATTGTAAATTTAAACCATAAACATCAAGTTGATTTATCATATTCAATTTCTGAGTAATGTACCATCTTGGCTGGCATTAAAATTTTGTTTGTTAAATCTGACATTTTTCCTATTCTTGAAGAAATTTTCATCCATAAAAAACTATTTCTAATCTTGTGAGAATTTTGCCATTAAAAATTTCAGTAACCTCTGGTTAGTTTGGCATCTTTGGGATGTAGGGACCAGTACAAACCAATATGCATACTGAAAATATTTAGAAAAATTATAACAAGGCAGTCTGAAGGACAGCTATATCCCCTGCTGCAGTAGAACATTGGAATGGATAACAAATGTGAAGACAGGTTAGACCTCTCAATATGATATAGGATAATGATTTCTATGGAAAATGGGCAGCTACATTTGGACCTAACATTTGTAGCAGTATAAAAGTGTGGACACAAAATGTGGACTTTACTATATGACCTTTAAGTGTGACCTTGACCTTGGGGGTAGCGACCTGGTTGCTGCGCTCTGCACATTGTCTCATAATGGTGATCATTTGTGCCAAGTTATTTGAAACACTTTCAAGCAGTTTAATAGTAAATGAGCGAATAAGAAATGTAATATGCTTTTATAGATGACCTTTAAGTGTGACATTGACATTGGGGGTAGCGACCTAGTTGTTGCGCTCTGCACGTCGTCCCATAATGTTGATCATTTGTGACAAGTTATTTAAAAAACTTTAAATGCGTTGAAAAGTTATGGAGCATACACAAAGTTTCAGACGGACAGAGAGGGTCATTCCTATAATCCCCTCCCAGCTACGCCGCAGGGGAATAATAAAACAGGAAATTGTATCTAAACAGACACTGTCTAAAATAAATCATTTTTCAAATATGAGTATTTATAATTCCCAAGACTTACTAGGACTGGCGCAGGTAGTTTACCACAGTTTTGTTGAACGAGCCATTCTTCATGCAAATTGTGTAGGTCCTCTATCAATTTCTGAAGAACAAATAATACAATAAAAAATGAAAAACAAACAAAGGTTTCCCCTTCAATATTATCTAATCAAGTCAGTAACCAACATACACAAAAATTGTTGATAAACCATTTACTGGACACATGTTTCTCTGACCAAACTCAAAATTCTTATTCTTAGAAAATTACGAATGTCTTCAAAACAGATCAAGTTGTCCATCTAGTCTGTTTTCACATTCAGACAATGCCTACATACCACAAAGTTAAGGAAAATTTTTTTCTACTTCTTGTAGGAAACATCTGACTGACAAAGATTTAGAAACTTACATAAGGCACACCAGCTTCCTCCTTTCGAGATCTTTTGATAATTCTCTCGAAGCACACTTTAGGGTCTGCTCTCAGATACACTGAAACACAAAGACCAAAATGAAAATGAAGGGCAGTTACTTCAGAACTCTGTGCTTTAATATTTCTGCAGAATCATTCACATTTAAGTGTTTTATAGTTACTGATTGGAAACCATTTTGCTATTCAAGGACACTGTGACCATGGCCTTTGACATGGTGACCTGAAAAACTAAAGGGCTCATCTACAAGTCATGAATAACTTTGTTTCAGGAACATGCGCCCAAGCGTTCTACACTTACTCATCGGAACATTTCGCTTTTCAAGGTCACTCTGACCCTTGACCTAATGACCTGAAAAATTATAGATGTCATCTACTGATCATGACAAACATTCATATTAAGTCTGACGAACCTAGGCCCAAGGGATCCCTAGATATTCAGCCGAAACTGTTTTGCTTTCTAAGGTTACTGTGACCTAAACCTTTGACCTAATAACTCTAAAAACTACAGGGGTCATCTTGTCATGACCAACCTACCTGAAGTTTTGAGGAGCTGGGCCCCAAGCGTTTTATAGTAATTGATCAGACACTATTTTGCTTTACAAGGTCACTGTGACCTTGACCTTTGTCTGAAAAGCTAGAGGTCATTTACTGGTCATTGCAATATAGATATATCTATAGTTATTAATTGGAATCATTTTGCTTATCAAGGTCACTGTGACCTTGGCCTTTGACCTGGTGACCTGAAAACTATAAGGGTCATCTACAATTAAGTGCACACACACAAAAAGTCCTAGCCTTAAGAAACATTGCACAAAAAGAAAAAAAAAAAGGAGATTAAATACACTAACCTATGAGATCAACTCCAGTTCCTGGCATTTCTGTCAAATACTCAAACCATTCATTCAAGATTGCATATTCCAAACCATTAATGGTTTTACTGAAAGAGAGGCACATTCAACATGTATACAATGTCCAAGATTTAACAAACACATTATCTATAACTGATGTAAGATGTAGCAAATTTCTTCTTACTGATTACTATCTATGTAAACTTTAAATCATTCGTAACTCAAGTCATTTTAAAACTTTTAAGTCTGTTGTGTCAGAAAATACTGTAGCAAAGTAGGACTTACTTTCTGAAGTCATTTTCAACAAAACAGTGTCTTGTGCTGAAGAGGGATCTTTCCAGCATTTTCACTGGTTTATGCTGCAAAATATGAAAATAATCAAAGTATTTAATTTTTTACAAATTCAAGAAAGGTGAAACAAACATCCCATTGTGTTAACTAAATGATTAAATGCTGATCAGAAAGACTGACTTCAAACATATTTTTCTTCTGCTATTCAACGTTTAAAATTTTACATAAACTCAGTTAGCAAATACATAGACATTCTACTGTTAAAATTTCTTTGGAACTATCAAACTTCAAAATTTGCTGATGTTGTATCAAGTCATATATTTATTTCTAATACATGTACAAAAATTTAAAATATGGTTATACTTGTATGTATCAACTCATTTTGACACTTCGAGTATCAAATTTTTCTATATCCAAAGTTTTCGTAACCTGAAGCCAGGCCAAGTGCTATCATTAAAACAATTTTGACAGTTGAGTGTGAAATTATTGTAACGCTGCCTTTTTTTATATGCATTTTCAACAATTTCCAACTAAACCATCTTTTTATCAGTTAACATTGTAAGCTAAACCTACATGTGGTCTGGTATGCATCTGTACTCGGGTAAGCTGAGCATAAATGTTGAAGGAGAAACTCCATCTGGATGGATCTTCATAGAGAAGTTGCTGCAATATAACAAGAAATTGGTAGAACCAAATAATGCTCACCGAAGTATTTTTTGGTTCAGAATGGCAGAAGTAAGAAATGTACTATCAATGGTATTTCAATGACATGTGAAATCAAATACTTTTTAAGTTATAATAAGGATAATCATGATGAAACATATTTGAGGATTCATATTATAAAAACCACATTTGTAATTGTAAGGACAGTTGATTTATTGCAAAATTTACCTGCTACTTTAATCTATGAATGTCTGCCAGAATTTTATAATCACAACAAGAGGTGTCAAGTGCTTGGCTAGCTGGTGTAAAAGTAGACCTGTACTTCATTTAATCAGTGTTGTTTTCCAGAATTCCAGCTGATAAGCCCTTGATTTATCTATCGATCGGGGTTGCTATATAAGTTTTATAAAGGGAGATAACTAAAAACTGATGTAAAGTGATGGTTCTTTAACTGTTAACACCGCACTTCCTCTCATTGGTCTTTATAACTGTGTGAAGTTTTATTCAATTTCCTTCAATACTTTTCAAGTTATTTTCCTAACGAGCATTATTAGGTATTAGAAAGGGTTAATTAAAAAACTAAGTAATGTAAAGTGTTTTTTTTAACATTACACTTTCTCTCATTAGTCTCTATAACTGTGGGAAGATATAATGTGATATCATTGATAGTTTAATAGTTCTACTCCAGACAAGCATTTATTTAACTATTTGTAATTATCATTAAGGGAAATTCAAAAATTAAGCAAGGTAGAATTAAGGTTCATAAACATTGCACTTCCCCTCACTGTTCTCCAATACTGAGTGAAGTTTTAATAAAATTTCTTAAATAGTTTTGAAGTTATTCTCTGGACAAGCATGATTTAGTACCAAAAAGGGAGAAAATTTATAAACTAAATATTGTAGGGTAATGGTTCTTTGACATTACACTTCCTCTCACTAGTCTCTATAACTTTGTGAGTTTCAATGAGATGTCATTGATAATTTAGAAGTTGTACTCCCGACAAGCATTATTAAACATTTTAAGTATCATTAAGGGAGATAATTCAAAAATTAAGCAAGTTAGACATACAATTATTGAACAGTACGCTTTCACTCACTAGTATCTATGACTGCGTGAAGTTTTAATCAAATTCCTTTTTAACACTTTTCAAATTCATATCTGGACAAGCATTGTTAAGTATTATAATGGGAGAAAATTAAAAGAACTAAGTAAATTGTGTTCTGGTTCTTCCTCTGTCTAGTCTCTATAACTGGGTGAAGTTCAATGAGATATCATGGACAATTTAGGAGTTACATTCCAGACCAGCATTTTTAACTTAAGGGAGACAATTAAAAAATTATGCAAGACAGAAATGGTCTCTATCAATGTCTTAAATTTAAATCAAATTCCTTCAGGACTTTTCAAGTTATTCTCTGGACAAGAGTGTGACAGACGGACAAAAGGACAGACAAGGGGGCGAGTATATGCTCTCCCTTTGGGGAGCATAAAAAATCATTTATTAGCCTTTACCCTGCTTGACACAACTGACTCTGCCTTTGAGAAAGTGCAGACTAAGATCAGCCTCCATATCTGTGTAGTCTGATCATGGTCAGCACTATTCACCATTTAGTCAGTGAATTTTCAATAAGTACCCCCATAAGCAATCAAAACTGAAAGAGGGCCAAGTCCATTTCGGTAAGGTTAGTATACTGCTTATGAACTGAATTTATATGACAACAGACATGAAATTGCACAACTGGTTATATAGATAATGTATGCAGTTACAATCCAGAAGTATGATTTAAAGAACAGGCAGAGCACAATTTTTAAAATCTGCAACTGAAATCTTTTATAATGTATTTCTTTTTTCAGTCATTTTTTTTTCTTCATTGCATCACATCCTTTTTTCTCTAGGAAACAAGAACTGTCACTGTAAGATGACAATGCTCCTGAAGTGGTGCTTTGACTTTAGAGCTGATGACCAGTCATTCAGGGGTCAAGGTCAAGTATAAAGTATATCCACTAACTAATAAGGAAGTTATGGGCAATGTTAAAGTTTTTGGATCTTCAAGGTGAAAGTCATTTAAGGGTCAAGGTCAAATAAACAAAGGTCAGTCGGAAGGTGCTGTTCAAAGTGGTGTTGTGATTAAGTATAAAGTAAATCCACTTAATAATAAGGAAGTTTACGCATTTGTTAAAGTTTTGAGATGGAATGATTACGATGGATGGATGGACAGTTAAAAAATTGTACATGTCTCATTTTGGGGGCATAAAAAACATTAGGGACTTCAGAATGTTTTTGAAATAACATGCTAATTTCATTCTGTCAAAAATTTGTTTTATCATGTTTCAATGGTCAATATTATTGCTCTGAGTAAGTCAACTGGTTATTAAAGCAAGCCCTTTCAAAAATGCACATCAACAGTTAGCATAGGCTTCAAGGATCAAATGAAATTGACTTACAAGTGCATTATGTCCCTGTACATTGGTCCACTGACACACAGGTTCTTTTATTGCCTGAAATATAAGTAATTGATACTACTATTCTGTTATTTTTTGTACATCCCTTTTGAACGATAAATGACATGGTCCAAATGGAAATATGAACAGTCACATACAAAATTTATCATAAGTGTTAAATGTCACAATTCAAAGGCTGTTATCCTGGTAAACTATTCCAGCACTTTATGGAAACAGAATGATTTCATCTCAAGAAGCACCAAGGCACTCTAAGTCTCAAGCAATGCATGTGTACATCTACATGTATCAGCACTGAGCAACTTTATGAATTAGAACTGTTAATATAAATGTGACCAAGCACCTGGACATAGCTTGTTTCAGGTATCAATGTCACATTCTTACTTAGGCTTATGTCAGATGAAATAATCATGTATATATTTTCAGGGACAAAAAATTAATGTACCTCCACATTTTTTGATGATTTGAAGTACTCTAACAGTGTTGTCTTTCCACATCCAATATTGCCTTCTATTGAGACCTTGATAAACATAAAGTACATGAATCAAATGCACAGAAAACATGGTGTCTATGATAGCATTACTGCTAGCCAAATGTTACTAAAATTATTTGAAAATAACATGTATTTTTGATGAATGGAAAAGCTGACCACTGTGGCAGAATTGTTTATGTTAACTTTTCTACTGGAGTACAATACTTGTGAGTTTCACGACAACCACAAAGTTTTATTCAAAATGCCAACATCGGGGGTGATAAAAAAAGAATGAAAAGGCAGCTTAAGACATCTGAAAAATTTTATTTACCACAGACATATTAGTTTTCAATTACACAGCCACAATGATATCCTGTTGGACAGCTGGACCTGACAGAAGGAACTGGCAAGGTCTGATGAAGACAATTTTGCATTCAGGACCAAATCTCCTGGAGTTTATGTGAAATTTCTATGATTTTGCTTTTTTTACATACATACATTTAAGACTTTACTTCCTGTGTAATATCCGGACCACAAATTTGCTAACAAGAAGAAGATAGAAACAAAAGTGAACAGATAATAAGACAATGATTTCTTTTTGATAGCAACACTTATCAAATGAAAATCTTTACTTCATAACTATCCTTATAATTAAAACATAAGCGCCATGGTTGCACTGATTCATTAAACTGAGTACTTTAGCTGCGCTAAAAAAATTCAAATATCTTAATTTCATATAAATTAGACCAACTGGGCAGGGCCAGTTTTATTCTCAGCAGATTTGGTACAGGCCCACTAGGCAATGCAATGTATACAAAATATCGAAGCTCTTTAAGGCATGTAGTTTCATGAAGATTTTTTTTTTAGTAATTCCTATAAGAGTAAGCCTCTGTTGAATCAAGTGAACACTGGGACAGGCCTATCTTTGATTCCAAAGACAAAATTTGAAAAAAGTTGGTAGATCCATGCATAGTATCTTAGCCCTAGGCCTTGTAGTTTCAGACAAAAAGATTTTTGAAGTTTCCCATCAGCCTTGTAAAATCATGTGTCCCCAGGGGTAGGCCATAAATGCCCTAGGGGCATAATTAGAGCAATCTTGGTAGAGGACATCTAGTGAACCTCTATGCAAAATATCTAAGCTCAAAGTCTTTAACTTCCTGGTTTCAGACAAAAACATTTTTCGAAGTTTTTTCTTTTCTGTTGCCATGGCAACCCAAGTTCTTCATGGAATTAAATTCTTTGAACAACTTTAATGTACAGCTTCAAGCAAGAAACATCCCTGCAAAGCTTTATAAGCTGTTGTTTAGATGCTTTTGAGGTTAACATAAACAACACACAGGACACTGGGTGATCAAAAAAGCCCCGAGTATGTGCTCATGAAAGTTAACAACCCTGTTTCTTCTGAAAGTTTAAATTTATTTTACACTGATTGGGGAAGCAAGTTCTAGCAACTTGTATTAATCCCTCTCGATAACTGCATCCTGGGTTCAAACCAGTACTCGAGCCAAAAGTGAGGAATGCAGAAGTCACTGGGGACTCTCACCACTTGTGGAATTCAAACCATTGACCTCTGGATTAGGAGTCTGGCACTCTAACCCCTCAAACACTGCTCCTCCTGATTATGCCAAAAGCTTTCAAAATCAGTCACAAGAAGACACCATGTCAAATTATTTTCTTCATACAAGAAAATATTAATAGATTTACAAAAATAAATTTTAGTCTGTTAGGTCTGTCTGACATGTCTTCAAAGTCATTCACCAAGACTGATTAAACCTAACAAATTATGCAGAACTGAAACTTACTGTGTACTTTTTCCCTGGTTTAAATGGAATCTGTAAATTCTCTTCATTTAGCACTGCAATATTACATCATCAAGGGTAAAGCACAAAAATACTAAATGAAAATCCTAAGGACAAACAAAGAATTAAATTGGTAACCTCTCATTGTGTAACATTTTGGGAATCATCATATATGTTGAAAGAATAAAATATAGATCTACTCATAGATACTGAAAATTAAAATTGCATGTTATTCAACATTATTTTGTAACTTTTCTATGGTGAGATACTTTCTGGTGATGAAGTGATATGTAGGCCCAGAGACATAGATAACAGAGATAAGCAGCTCCTATTTACTCCAATGAAATAGCACACATGCCTCTCAAAAAGTGAAAAAATTAGGCATTTTGTAGCAATTAAAACTCAATGGCTATTTGTTTGACCCTTTTAAGGTATACATCATTTGAAAGCTTAAACAGTCGTCTATAGCTGCAAGTTTAAATATTGGCAACTTTCTAGCCCTTTAATTCAATATAACTTGGCAGAATATACCCACTATCCCAGTTTTTCACCATCTTTATAGTTTTGTGAAAAATGATTAAGTTGCAGTTCTCTTTAACACATGATGCATCATTTATTTTTACCAGGACTAAAATTATTTTACCTGCAGCAATAGACAAATGACTAGGCTTTCAGTAAATGTATAATTTGATTCAATTTGGCAACAAGTTAACAAGTTATACTTGCTACAAGACACTGTCTTAGCAGGCACGCGTGAGACCTTAACTAGCTAGGAAGTTGCCTATCTCTTTTATCTATGTCTCTGGTAGGCCTAAGCCTCAGTCCTTAAAGTATAAATCTATTCAAATTAAAAAAAGAAAGTTAAGGATGAAATAAACAACTGCAATTCAAAGTACATTTCTCACACATTATAACTCATTGAGTGCTTCTTAATAGCAAGACAGATTTCTGCAAGTTATCACAATTAAAATCAAATACTCAAACCAATAGTCTCCCCTTCAACTCCAAATTTATTTTCCAATTTACCAATAGAAACACAAAAGTGCAATGATTTAACATTTCAAACCTTTGGATGCAAGTTGCTTAAGTTGATTTGACCCCAACATGTCTTCTGAGCTTGTCTGGAAATGCCTCCTCCAAAAAAAAATTTTGCCGATCTTTGTTACTTTGATCCTGGCGCAATGTGTATTCCCACCAAAAGATCTTGTAAATACCGCCAAAGTTAATGACCCCAAAGTTCGCGCAAAACGATTGGCTGTCCAATACACAACGGGCGCCATCTCCGAATCCCTGACAAGGGAGGTAATTTCAATTAGTAATCACTTTTCGCATTGCACATCATTTCAATTGGTTTCGGGCCGATTCCATGCCGTTAGAGGCTACCTCGACACCTAAGAAATTTTCAGTTAGAATGTTTAACTAAAACTGTACTGAAGAATGTATCACACTGAATGCAAATGAATAAATGCACTTCGAGTCCAGTGGTACTGGTAGTGAATTCATCAAACGTGCAGCAATATTTTCACACAGCAGTTACCAGTGGGCATTATTTTCGTTGAATGTGAATGTCAGTATTCCACAGAAGCGATTCCATAACTTCAATAAGATAGGAATTATTAAAAGTGAAATCTGTCACCCAAACTGAGTTATGCAATGCGTTTTCACACTCTCACTCACTCCATGTTTTCATCACTGCCAAATATTCATTATCTCGGACAGCCTTTTTCTAGTGATCTCCCCTCAATTCTTTAGAGCCACTTTTTGTAAGGGAAGTAATCGCTGTGCACAGTTTAAATTTTCAGTCACGTAGAGCTTGTTTCCCTTCTTCCACTACTGCAAGTTTTCTGTTAGCTCCGCCCACCTTGGAATTTTCGCACGCTCTCATTGGCTATAACTGTTACCGTCTCAGGTGAGTTAACCTCAGGTAATCCCAGGTGAGCTAATCATGAATGACACAGAGTAATTACACGTAAATGTGAAACGTAAATGTTGACGGAAGCTGTCATGATATTTGTAAGATAGTGTAAACAAACACTGTTAAATAAAATTTTGGAAAATAATTTTAAAACGAAATTTGGTTTTATATAAGTCGTTTTTTTTTATTTCAATGAAATTGTGACATGACATAAGAATATTTAATATTCTTTTTATAGCTTTCGAGAGAAAATCAATAGAGCGGATGTTAAGGATTTACTTGTCTATTCGACCCAGTGACAGACATATTAAAAGTTAGTTTTGTGTGAAGCAATAGGGAAAACTTTGCTGGATTTTAATTCAGATCATGTAGGAATTAAATAAGTAATGGGCACGTGTTTGAGTTTAGATCAAGAGGAACTGAAAGCTCGGGCCCGTAGTGCAGAAATTGACAGACGGATACAAACATGGGCAAAAGAAGAATCAAACACAATTAAAATCTTGCTCCTTGGTAAGAATGCCAAGTTAAATTTTCTCTCAAATTTAGAAAAGTAGTATACCAAATGCTGTTTATTTCTTTTGAAATGTTTTAACTTCATATACTAGGGGGTAAAAGCATAAGGGCTATATTAGACTGTTTAAATCAAGTTTAGTGGTTTTTATTTTTTTAATGGAATTTTGACTATATCCTTACTGATAAGACTAAACAGTACAGCTGAAAAATTTGACTGCTGTTTTCGATATTCAGATTCTCTACTGATTTATGTAATGTTTAGTTAAATAAATGTTTAAGTATTTCTTGGAAAGTAGCACATACAATATGTCTGAAACTTTTTCTGAAATGCATCTGTTGTCCTCAGAAGATTTCCAGATTATAAACACACAGAAATTGGTTCACTTAGAGAACTTTCAAATAAAATCAAATGAAATATGAAAAGTGATACATATAATTTTACCATATCACATAAAGAATCTTCAGTGTTGGGGGCCAGTACAGAAATAAATGTGTTGGGTCCAGTGTATTGACAAGTTCCAAAGTGACACCGTATATAATTAACCAAATAAAAATGAAGTCTGATAATGATCTTTAAGCATGAAAGGTGTATCTTAGATGATTACTTAGGCCACAGGCTAATAACTAATAGCTAGAGCCATTGAAATGTAAGGAATGTGGAGAAAATATGATACAGGATTGACGCTTTTGGAAAATTAATTGTACAGGTTTAAGATAATCAAGAAGATGATCAGGCAAGGATGCACACCTCCCTTGGTGATGATCAGTAAAATTATATAGTACATTGGCTAATGTCTCCTTACTGACGTGTGTTTGGTTTTTTTTTCTCTAAGGGATTGCTTAAAAAGCTTTTGTTCAGAGTTTTGCTTTGAAAAGTCAATTTCATAAACTACACAGAGAAAGAACCAAGATGTTATCTATGTGGACAGATAATGTTTGTCCAAAGTAGGTTCCTAATAATATACACTCGCTATTTTTGACTGATAAAGTAACCAGATAACAAAGTATTCCAGGCCATTCCATTTCTTTCATTCAACAGACATGCTATCAAACTGAATTTACTCAACTTACAAACATTCTACTTTTATAATCTCTTAGTAATTAATACCTTTTTTCTCAGAAACAGCATACAGTAATTTTTATACACCCGTTTGAAAAACAGGATGTATTATGGGAACGCCCATGGCGGGCAGGTTGGCGGGTGGCTTCCAGCTTTGTCAGGAGCATATCTTCAACGTGCATGGATAGATTTTAATGATACTAGGTACCAATGTTAACCATAATGGGGGGTAGTGAAACAGGTATATAAGTCAAAGGTCAAGGTCACACTTAGAAGTCAAAGAAAAACACTTGTCTGGAGCAAAACTTCTACATGCATTGAGGGATTTTATTTTGGCATAAATGTTTACCATCGAGCATGCAAAATTCAGGTCCGTGTGCCAAGGTCAAGGTCACACACAGAGGTCAAAAGCACCCTTGTTCAACATTTTTTTACCCATATTCATAATTTATAATTTCTGGAAGTAACAGTGAACTATCAAAGAAATTAGTTTAACATACCTAATGTCAAAATTCTTTATATCAATACACCTATACATAATTCTGTTTTAAAATGTTATTGTGAACCTATCAGGTATTTGAAAAATGTTATTACATATACATTATTTATGTTACCTGTTGAAAATGAATTGTAAAATTAAGTTATAAAGAAAATATTTTAACAAGTTATTTTACAAATTTAACTAATTTGACAACTCAAGATTTTTGGTATGTGATTGCTAATTGCTTGTAAGTTGTACTTTAAAAAAAAATGCTGAAAAGGCATCATTTGCAATATATATAATATTTTAAAAATAATTATTTTCGTTATAATAATTGTATTTGATTAATTAAAGCAAGTAATTAATTTTTATATATAATTGTAATTTAATTGAAACATTTCCAGTTTAATTGGAGTTAATTAATTACTTTTCAAAAAAACTGAACCCAGGTCTGATTATAGGAACAGACTTATGTAAATTTTTAAGTTTCGCACTCGCGGGCAGTGACAGTTATGACTTTTCCTAAACCCACAAACAGAGACTTGGCCTGATTAAACTTTTAAGTTTCAGTAATTGGTGTCCATTTTCTTTTTGTATTAAAGCATTTCCTTACTGTTTAATATTGGTTTTGAAAAATCAGAAACTCATTTAAGGAACCTGAGCAACCATTTTTTTCTAACATTTTTTTAAATGATTCTAAAAATCCACTATGGATATCTTTATGATGTTGATCATGCAAGAAAAACCACAACAAAACATGACCTTACATGTCCCGTAGAATTGTGTAGGAATTAAGGGGATAAATATTTGTTAAAGAGATTATCATTTGATCTTAAAGATAATATGGATTTAATCTGACTGTTTGACTTTTTGCACATGTTTAGATTTTTTCATGACTTTTTCCAGTTCCTTCATAACAAATGATATATACAATATCATCTATTATTGGCTGAAAATTCTGAATCTCTTTTCCAGCCCAGCTAACACAGTTGGTTGAGCATCAGATTGTCACTCCTGACGATCCCTGTTCAGTCCCCATCAGGGCCGGTGAAATTTCTCTGTGATAATTGATTTCAGACAATGGTCTATATGTCATTTGTCCCTCACCTCTATAGTAAGTGAGGAAGTTGTCAGTCAGGGTTGGATATCCAGGAGCACTGGTTTGGTGGACTGACTGCCAGGATATGACCTCAGCTGTTAAAATTGGCGTAAAACCCCCATAGACCAATAGTCCTTTTGTAAATTAGTAGACTCTAAAAAGGTATTTGAAAAAATTCTTGACATGCCTTGTGCATTTTGTTTTTATGCTGAGCATACATTGCCATGACGCCCTGCGCATGAGGCCACTTCCTAGAATCACGAGCTCTTATGCGTGAATTTATGTCACACACCACTAACAGGGCCGGATCCAGAAATTTCTGACTGGGGGGGCTTGGGGGAAAGTACGGAAGGGGGTAACCTCCTTCCGTAGGGGGGGTTTGGGGGGGCATCCCCCAAGAAAATTTTTAACAAAAGGTGGAGTAAATGGCTCATTTTGGTGCATTTTAGGCATATAAATATAATGAAATTTGTGTGAGAATTTAAAAGAAATATACTGGTATTCTTTGAAATGTTCAACTAAAGCAAATAAACTTTTTTTCATTTTATATTTATAAAGTCCCCTGAAACAAATAATTTATCAATAAATTAATTGGCATAACAAATAACACCGTCATCACATTATCCAATCTCCTCGCAGTGATCTCCCCATCATTCTTTGGAAAGATCTCTGCAGACACGGGTTAACCTTAGCTGGATTTCAGCTGGTTAGTTTAGTAACAGTTGGAATTGCATTGATTAAACATGCCTGGCTGTAATGAAATTTTTTTAAAAAATGTAACTTGAAAAAAGTTTAAAATTTTGTTTATTTACTTTCGACCATCATCACGTGACATGACTGTCGGCAGTGATTACTGTACTGAAAGTATAGAAGGGAAGTAACCGCTGTGTGGAGTTTGCACCATTCGGAACACCTCGGGCGACTTCAATTAGTCTTTATACCAAGTTTTCGGAAAAAGCCAAGTGGTTACCACTTTAGTTTGCACAATATCATCAGGCAACTGATCATGGTCAGCAGACGCTCATTTAACAACTTTATCAAATACGTCAAGGTTACTAGACGCTTGAAAACTATACATCATGATCAGTCTGGAGAACTCTCGGATAATCCGTGCCACCGAATATACGGTATATTGTGTAATATACACGGCTATAGCCCGCCCGCTTAGCTCAATAGGTAGAGCACTGGATTAGTAATCCATCGGTCGTTGGTTCGACCCCCGGGCAGGGCAAAATTTCTCCGTGACAATTGTTCTCAGACATTGTGTCTTATGTTCATTTGTCTCTCACCGCTGATTCAGAGTAGATCATGTGGGAACAGTAGTCAGTCACTTGCGGAGAAATTGGCAATTACTGGTTAGTTATCCAGGAAAACCGGTTAGGTGGACTGACCGCCGAGATATAACATATGTTGAAATCGGCGTTAAACCCCCCAAAAAAAAACAAAAACAACATACACGGCTATAAAGTTGCGAACTCGTTATCAGTTGTTACGCAATATTGCATGACCATTGCAAATTGAAAGGTTGACTGTGTTTCTGTTACGAGGTGAAAAGAGCTGAAAAAAATGTTTTAGAGTCTTTAAAAATAAGCCCTTTTATTTTTTTTACAAACGGGCCAGCTGGGGGGGCTTGGGCCCTTTAAGCCCCCCCGGTAAATCCGTGCCTGACTAAATCACATTTTCATAAGGTTAAAATATCCCAGTGTAGTGCCCAATCGGACTGAGAGACTATTAAACTTGGAGGTAGGGGGTCTCTAGGAAAATACTTGCAAAAGTGTCAGTCGTTCGAAGGATATGGCAGAAAAGAACTTTTTGCACTAAAACCTGATTTTCATCAGTTTTAACCAATAATTCTTACAAGAATTAGCTTTTCCGATGTACATGTAAATAACCAGTAAAATAAGCATTTTGAGATTTCTGTATATCCTTTAAACGACGATAACGTAATAAAACGCAACCGCGAAGATGGTACCTTTAGGCCTCCGTAGATTTCACATTAACTTCCCAAATATGGATGCGGCCCCAACATTGAAAAGTATATATGACAAATATGGGATGTCACGTGGTCAAGGTCAAGGACGAATTTTGGACACCGCTGTATCCATCTAAAAACGTATGTCCGTGCAAAGTCGACAAAATGGAAAATTTGACTTCTACCACCAACACATGTTTCTGAGCCGGTGTGTCACGTGACCTTTTTTGCCAAAATGTTGTATTTTTCAAAAAGATGAACATTAAAGGTAGAGGAGAGAGACAAAGCTATGCATGCTGGATTCACTGAAACTTCCATTTTATTATTTTTTTATTTTTTTAAGTTGGCTGAGCATACATTGCCATGACGCCCTGCACATGACGCCACTTTCTAGAATCACGAGCTCTGACACACGAATTTATGTCACACACCACTAAATCACATTTTCTTAAGGTTAAAATATCCCAGTTTAGTGCCCAAACGGACTGTGAGACTAAACTTGGAGGTATATATATAGGGGGTCTCTAGGAAAATACTTGCAAAAGTGTCAGTCGTTCGAAGGATATCAAGGAAAAATGTTGCATCATTTTGTTATTTTTAAGCAACTGCAAATATTTAGATTTTTTGCAAAATGCATACATGTAATTAGAAAGAAGACTATTGCATTTCTTTAAAAATTGAAAATCTCAAAAGAAATTTCTACATAATACATTCAGAAGAATTTCGCGCATTTAGAAATTTACAACCATTTGTCATTTTGTGCAGGTACTTAGAGTAAGCAAATTACTGATTTCATATTACCAGGAAGATTTTTGAACTTTAATAATATTTTGTATGTTTTTGTTTTTTTAACCAATGAGTGAAGTCAGTTTATGTAATGAAGGAAAACCCATAATAATTATGTGTACACATTTGCATATCATGATTACTGTTATGCAATATGTCTGTGAAGGTGAGAGATGGAGATGAGATTTGTCACTTTTGTTATCTCACCTGTCAATATATTTTGATCTGTTGACAGATTAATTACACATATCATGCATATATGTACACAACAGGCCCTCAAGGTTACAGAAATTAATTATAGAATGCATTAATTAATATCAGGGTCTTTCAAGACCCTGTTAATATACAAAAACAGCAGCAGCAATATTTCTAACAAGAGAACTCACAGTGTGAAGATTTTCCTTGAGCTTCAGAGATTGCCAGTTGTTCTGACAGGTGACGCAAATCCTTGTCCCATTAAGAAAGTTTCACACATATTTTGCAGTAATTACATTTATACCATCATCGGACACCCCTGGTCTATTGCATTCTGTAAACGGTTTTCACTTTTATTAAACATTTCTGATCCTATTTTTAATACATGATTGGTTCCATCATTATTTTGTGATGCATTCTTTGACCTGAGTCTAAATGGTGATTGTGTGTATCCAATATGATACATGTAAATGAAATTATAATTCAAGTCATTAATTTAAGAGCTTTAAAATTGTGTGTTAATTAATTCAATGTTTTTTTACACAATATCACACATAATAGTTTATATGACCCATTTTGGTCAGATCAAATCTGAAAAAAAAATCTTCCAAAGGAAGGTGGATAATTTATGTAACCACATTTTATGGTAATGAAGAGGGAATTGAAAAAAGTGTAAAATTAGTAGCAGATTATAATCAGTAGGCTGAAAAGTGATTATCTGATGGAATTTTATCTTGTGTAAGTTCAAAGAGAAATCACAACTTCACTTTTCACTTCATTACACATTTCATGCATGAGTTATGGAACTTTGAATTAAAAGATGTTATTGGATCCTTGAAATAGGAAGAAGTTTTATTATCATTTCAAATCCTTTGTTAGCCTATTAGCATGGCAGTTCTTTGCCTTAAATTAGTGTAAAAGTAACACTGTAAAAGAAAAATCTTCAAAAGCTGCATGTAAATTGTTAAAAAGTCATCTAGTCATGTTTTATGTATAAAGTGCTTGTATAATAAGGATTTGTGCATTTTGTTTTGTGTAGGTCATTTAAATGATTAGAGATCAAAGTGACCACAGGTCATATAAGACAAGTGACCAGGTGGTTTATTATCATGTCAGTGTGCCCATAAAATTTACAACTGTTAACCTTGTATGGCCAATGGTCATTGTCAGAGACTTGTGAATTATTCTGTTATTTTGGTTTACTCCAGCCATGTCCAGTTTAGAATTCTAAATTGTTAAAGATATTCCTAAAACAGAGATCAGAAACCTTTTATTTAAATATAAATTACTTTTAATTTATAAATAC
The DNA here is from genome assembly GCA_012932295.1 of Cyclina sinensis. Lineage (NCBI taxonomy): Eukaryota > Metazoa > Mollusca > Bivalvia > Venerida > Veneridae > Cyclina > Cyclina sinensis. The sequence continues at coordinate 19,872,163 of JAAONU010000001.1, forward strand.
TTTTACTTCATGAAAAATATGCCTATAGTTGAAGTATAAGTTGAACAAATCCCAAATTAGAACAAAATTATGGTGTACTTGAAACCATTCTTCAGTCTCTTAGATTTTTGTTTTGCTATGAACAAAAGATGTGATAATTCAAGGAAAAATGTGATTAGGTCAGTCACTGCTTTGAAGAGTCACATTGAAATCTTGTGCTTATTCGCCATGTCTGGTCTTGATTTTATGGGAAAAGGTTTCAGACTTATCAGTTTTGGACATTAATTAGTTTACAACTGAATAATAGATTGGGAAAAATTTTTGTTCATCAACAGAAAAATAACAGTAGATCTGGGCAAAAAATGGTGAGATAAAATGCAAATTTGTGAAAAGTTGAAGGTTTTGGTTCTTTTACAGAGCTCATGGGACTGGGAAAAAACTTCTTCAGTCTTCAACACTGAACCACTGGTCTGGTATTCCTGTTATATTGCAATATATCTCTCTCTGCAAGATAGTTGCAGTGTTAAATCCTGATTAATCCTTCTTTAAAAATTAATAGCTTTCTTATCTCAAGCTAATGTAAGCCAATTTGAAAAGCATATAGGCTAATTTGTCGAAATGGAACATGTCGCCATTCTTTGGCCTGGAGGTAAAGCTAGAAATCAGATTTGTGTTTTTTTGACAGGTTTTATTATTACATTATAATCTGATTTGTAATGTTTTTATTAATAAACATGTCAGATCAATTAGTGCTTATCTCATTTTTATCCAAAGTAAAAACAATATTTAACAGGGAAACTCGAAGATTGAATTAGCTGTGATACCAATAAATAGAGAATGGCCAAAGCTGCAAGAAAGCAAATAGAATTAGTAAGATTAGACTGAAAAAGGAAATAAGGCAATCTTTTTATAGATGATTATATAATGAGAATTTGTAAATAGAAAGGAATTGAATAACTTGACATGTTTAAGCTTGAACTTCAAACAAATCTGAACATAAAAGGAATAGATAGTCAAAAGGCAATTGGCACTAATTTTATAGGGAAAAGTGTCAGTTTTGTTGGTTTATCTGTCAGTATAAGGATCAAATCCAGCTTAAGTTTGAAAGATTATAATTACAAAATATCTTAATGATATAAAGCCGAATGTAAACAGAAATGTAGGAAATCATGCACACTGACACTTTAGTCCGGCCTTGAAGAAATAACCTGATTAGTGTCCGCAGAAGTGGATGAACACAGAGAGCCATGTACGGGTTAGTGTGTCAGACTTCAAAGTCTCACTCAATAGACTTCTAGGCAGTAGGTTCGCAATGAACCAGCCAAACTTGACAGAATCTTACATAAAATTCCTCCTTCTCGGTCCCAGCTCTCAGGTCAAAACTTTGGAGAAAAGTGATTCAGTGTTACAGTCACATCACATACAATCAATATAAAAAATTTTCTCAGTCTAAAACTTGACTTAAGAGGAGCTAGTCACAGATCTCAGGCTGCTGGGCTCACTGGCACTTCCTTTGATCAACAATTATGTTTTAGATCTTATAGTGTTTTCACACCCAAGCCCTAGATTATAAACTCTTTAATACATAAACATGGTTGAGTTATAGCTTAGTAATATTTCAGATGCCAGTGCTCAGGCTGTAGCACAATCGCTTAATGCTTCTAATTCAGTCTTCTGTAGGACTCTGATCTATGTTGGTATGTTCAGTTTCAGTTCCAACTAAAGAAAAATGTTTGAATCATAGCTATATTATTTACTTCACATTTTAAATTTTGCAGAACCTATGACATTAACTTTAATCAGAACTTTGATCAAAATAGGAGATAAAAGTAACTCTTTCCAGGGGTCATGCCAAATGAATTTATCAAGATTGAAAGTTTTAAATACTATTGTTTCTCGTCAGTCAATATGTCAAATGTCAGTGTAAAATTTCTTCTATTTGTGTTAACTGTCTACTCTAATAGATCAGTTTTAAAATGTTTTGATCGATTAGCTTTCTGTGTGACAGATTGATTAAAAAAAGAAAAAGATTATGTCTCCATGTTTCTTGTAATAGATGAAAAAAGGTCAACAAGAAGAAAATACTGAATAGACTTTAAAATGGTTAATGCACAAAAATATATTTAAGAACAAGGCCCCTATATTTGGCTTAACTGCTGTGAGTTTTGTGCATGATATAATTATTCAATAAATTATGATTTTATCTTACTGAGATTGATTAACTTATATATGCACAAAAATCACTTAACTGTTGAGGGCATATATTATCATTGAATAATCAAAAAGGAAACTCATTTATTTTAAAGTGTATTGTGTCTTTATGTCCATAACGTCTGCTGAAATTTGGAACTGACACTTATTCTAAATTTGGACTTGTTTATCAAATTCATTTCTATTCTAATCATCATATTTTTATCAAATACAGGTTTTCCATTTCCTGTTTTACTACTATGCATTAGTCAGTGACAGTGAGAAAATCTGTTTTATCGCTTAAAGCTCACAGCCATTATAAAGTGTCCCTGTTGTGAGTGTATAAATTTCATACGATAATGTACTTAGATCAAACATTTTGTATTTACTTGGACCGGGGCAACACAAAGATAAAGTTTTACTATTAAAAAATTAAAGAAGGTGACAGCATTTGAATATGTTTAAAAACAATTTAAGTTGAACATAGGCAAAAGAAGCATGTGACTTCTTTTTGCATTGAAATGGGTGAGCAAACAATGTTATTTTAGATAATTTTCATTCCAAATAGAAAAAAATAACTCCTGCAACCTTAAACAAATTCAAGTCCGTAAGATAAGACAAGATCAGAAGAAATGCTCACCACATTTTTCAGAAGAAGAGAAAGTCTGTTACAAGTGGTTCTGCATAAATGTTGCAGTCTGGACCCCAACCTAGATGTCTGGCCCTTACCTGTACAAGTTCAGCAGGCGGGCTACAGTTGTGGGCATCAGGAAAGGTCTTAATTATGCATAAACAGTAAAAGATAGTAATTAATATAAAGAAATCAAGCTAAAAGCACTTCAAAGATTCATGGCTTGTTTGTAAGTTCTGTTTTTAACATCTGTACAACTATTCCAGGCCTACAACTTCTTAGTAAATCAGTCGTGAACAATACCTGTTAGAGGTATAAAACATATTTACTCTTAATTTTGTTTAGCTTAATTTAGAGTTAAATGGCTTCTAAGAGCCAGTGTCCCATAAGGCAGGCAGCTTTAGACCCTTTCGACTCCCTGAGGAAACAGTATAAGTCGTAATACTCTGATCCTTTACATTGAGTCAATAAGAGGTTTGCATGACTCAAGACAGCAACTGTTAAACAACTCAGTGATGGAGGCAGTTTAATTTACTGTTGAAGAAACTTCATGGTACAGTTCAGAATATACATGCAGTCATGTACGTGTCTTGCTGTTTATTCGTTCCAGGATATGTCTGACAAATGCAAATTTGAAGGTTCATTAACTTTTATTTAAAACAAATATATCTTAGTTCGTGGTCAGTTAATTCATGTGGCTAAAAAAATCATTATTTCAAGCGTAGCCTTTGCTGGCGGATGGAGTCATATTATCACTTTAACTTAGGCTTTTCCATTTTAATGGATTGAAACACCCTTTTTTCAATGGTATAACAAATTGTTGAATCTTTTATAGCATTTATTATAAGACATGGCAATTTCAAAGTCATTTAAATTGGATAAATTCTTTGAAAAACAAATTACAGATACATACACATGGTTCATTTAGTTTGTAATATAGAATCATGACCTCGCATAATTCTTATTTGCTACATTTACTTTGTAATTTCAAGTATGCATAATACCTATCTAGTCATGTAACACTTTTACTAACAAGATATTTAAGTCCTATAATCCTTGTGTGAAATGAATTTTTTCAAGATAAGTTTCAGTTATGAAGACCATTAGACAGGATTAAAGTTGCATAAGAGACAAGGTGTTTTGCAGGTCATGGGGAAATCCTATGAAAATAGTAAAGTTCTGCTGTTGTATCAGTGTCAGGTGACACCATGAACATTATGATGCTACATATGAATACAATGACGCAGGAATGGTCACCATTTTGGGTCTCTTCATGTTGCATTTCATTTTTACACTCTACATACATGCTGTTCTCTCGTTACTCGCCGGGTTCTCCCAATATTTAGACCCTTACCCCGGCGAAACACCCAAATTTCCTGATAAATCAACAGTTTGTCTTGAAAAAAAAAAATCAATAAAATTTGTTCAATACACACTTATGTCCAAGTTTGAATATACCAAGTCAAAACCTTGACACACGAGATTGATAATTGGTTGTGACGATAGTCGGCTCTTTCTTATGCGCGTTTGTGTAAATTGTCGGTAAAATCTGGTCATTGCCTGGGGTAATACTTAGCGCCTGATTGACGTAATTGATGTTTGCAACAAGATGACACGTCATTCGCCTGATTGTTGTTACACTATGTTGAATAAAGTACCATGAATGACGTCAGAAACACATTTTTTTTGGTTTTTGTTTTACCTCGTTGTGATGTCCAAAAATCCGGTGATTTTCCACAAATCTCCCGTTAATGATCCAACCCTAAACGGCATGTATGACACTCTAAGCCATGGTTGAACCAATGCTTTCAAGACCAGTGCACACTTCTTAACAGTTTGTTCTGGTACTAATAGGGCAATATAAAGACTTGTGGAAACGCAATGTCACAGTCCATGCACTCAGCTAGCTGACGTATAAAGGAATTTAGATACTGGTCTGTCCTGAGTTCAATCATGTCAGTGATGTTTTGGCAGTATTTTGCTCTTGATGTTCACAATGGTACTTAAGTGTAATAAGCTGTTATTATACTTTAACTGTCATGGTACTATCATTTTCATAAGTATGATGAAGGATTAAATGTGATTTTTCAGCATATTTCAGGGTTTCAAGGAACTAAAAATAATGTTTCATGTTTTCAGGAGCAGCAGAGAGTGGTAAAAGTACTCTGGTGAAACAGATGAAAATTATCCACAATGATGGCTTCACCTTTGATGAGCTCCTAGCATTCAAAGTAAGTTCATTTTACTGGATGTTGTGTGGTAGACATCTTTCTTCGGTTCATTCTTTGATTGTCTACAAGGACCACATTTGAAATAAGGGATCACCCCTTTTCTTGTGTTATCTTGGTACTGAAGTGCAAGACATGGTTAATGTTCATGTATGCATTTTATTTAATATTTTATTTAATGCAAGAGAGTATAAATTTGTTCTAGAAGCAAAGAATTTGTCATTTTTTATATAAAAAAGACAAAGGAATACCCTAGGAAATAATTCAGCCACCTTTTGTTCAGTTTCAAATGGCTTTGAAGACTGGGCAAGACTTGAGCCTTTTTCGTCTAATCACAAGTCTTCTTAATTGAAAGGACAAAGATACCTTATTAATAATTGTGTTCCCTAAAGAATTAACTGTTTGTCTTTGAATGAAATTTTTGATGTCTTAACTGTTTATAAATTTTCAAAGAAATAAACCAATAAATCCTTCTCTGCTGTATAAAGAGCAGTTGAGCCTTGTGCTTGAGAATTACCTTTTTTTGTGACAAAAAATCACCTTAACATAATTTTTACATTATTTCTACTAACAGGTACACATACAATAGCTTGATTGTATGCTGTCAGTCCATTAACTAATTATCTTTCATCAAGTCACTCATCTTTAATTGATTTTAATTGTTCTAATTCTTACCAGACTTAGAACATGACAGGTGCGGGGCACATGCCTTTATTGTCTATCCCCCGCGATAGACAGCTGTACAGTTATTATGTGTCTGTAGGTTTATTATACTTAGTAGATATTACTTTGATATTAAAGACATGTAGTTACACATTTGTCATATCAGAGACAAACTTGAAACAGGCTATTGTTGTAAAAAGTTGTGTGGTCGTAAATTGCATATTAGTCGATATCATGGACCTTTACCTTATTATATGAGTTCAATAAGCTATCAGCTGTTTGCAGTTTGAGAAGCTCTTAAACGTAGTAACAGCAAATGCGGCGAAAATTCTTTGCCAGGAAGTATTGTCCTATAGAATCGACAGAATCTGTACTGACCCATTTTGAAATAAATTTGACACATTTAAAGACTGTGAGCTATAAAAATGAAGGAGTGATCAACACTAAGATAAAGTATATGTGTCATTGTACGATTATTTATTTTCTCATCAAATTTTCCTGATACAGAACTTTGGCTCCCAAAAATACAACGTTGTATTAAATCTCCTGATCCAGTATTAAAGCGACTGACTCACAGAATTTTGCTGAAATTTTTTTTCTTTAAAATTTAAGAGAATTTAATATACTATGAAAAAAACATAATATAATGCTTCTATACACCATGAAAACTGAAAAAAAAGTTTTGACTTAACCAGGATTCGAACCCACGACCTTTCGGTCAGTAAAATAAAGAGCGACGATCTAAACCACTGAGCCACAGCGCCAACTTATAAGATGGCGTCAGAATTAATGTTATATCTAAAGTATCTACCCCGTGACTAATGGGGTAAAGTTTTTTCCGATAAAAGTGTGTAAAACTTTATATTTTGATGTTTTTCTGTATCAAAAAATGAATCAGTAACTTAGTTTAAATATGTTCTTCACAATTACAGCAAAAATTTCAAGATGTAAGAACATTTTCTTTTTTTTTCATCGTCAGCCCATCTGTGAGTCAGTCGCTTTAATATTAATTGACAGTCCCTGTCTAAGTTATCTTGTAGCCACAATATAGCCAAGAGGAAGTTGGCTTAATGTAATTTAGATAAAAAGGCAGTCTCTATTAAGATGCAACAGCTGGTTTGAAGAAAATATGATACACCCTGTATGACAATATTTGAAGACATGATATAGTAATTAAGATGCATAGTAAGATTGTAGATTACAAATGAATGTTTTATCAAGTAAAGTCTGTTACATTACCTCAACAAAATGTCATAGCAAATTCTGTGAAAATTGACACTGAATTTAATAATATAAAACCACTTTTAAAAACTGCTACCTATATACAACTGTGTGACATTATACTGTCAGTATGGCTATGGTAAGTGGTTTAAGGGAATCAGCTTTCTAGGAAGGAGGTTGAAGGTTCAAGTCCTGCTGGGATTGATCTAACAGTGCCAGCTCGTTAAGAAGCGTTACCTATCCCTTGTCCACCTGGTGACTGCAGCCTGCAATAAAGAACCATGGTATTAGTTTGTTTTGAATAGAGGTGTCCTTTGAGTCTCAAAGGTTGGTCCTTTCAGTAGGGGGTCACAGTAATTATACAAGCACTTTACTCTTTTATCTTTTTAAATAAGGTCATCATCACAAATTTTAAAAAAAATCATCAAATTTCTTAAATTTATACTTTTTTTTTTTACATACTCGTGAGCCTAATGATCATCTACAATATTTCATTTCAACATCTTGGTGAGAGTGTCTTGGGTCACGGATAGTATTATAACGTGTCATCGGAGCATGTCTTTTCCCAGTTGCTGGGTGGTTATTTTATTCTGACTTTTGTCACTAATACAACACTTTTTCTTGTGCATGTTAAATTTGAAAACTGGTGTAAATTTTCAGATCTCTCATCAAAGTCATGTTTATTTACTAGTTCACACTGAACGCTGTCATTTTTATGTTAAATTTAAAGATTTCCTCGATGTCAGGAAGGTATTTACGTTAAAATTCAGCAGCTCATAAATCAGGAGGACTTTTATTGAAAAGTGGACAGTAAAATATCAAAGATTGTTGACAAGAGCTGCTTAAATAAAGACCATGTTGTTATCTCTTGATCGCCATGGGAGGGAAGGAAATGTCTGTTTTCCAAACTTAAGATTTATGGAGATTTTGAAAATTTGAACAATTGATTTTTTCATTTAATTTGACATACACACCTCAGTGGTTAAAATTGGAGGTGACTCCACAAGTAAAAACCAGAAAATTAAGTTAGTTTGCATCCTATATCAAGTTGCAATGTAGGAAATTTATGGTAAAAAATATTTAAGTTGAAGGAAAATTTACAATGTTTTGCTAATTTTCAGAATTTTAAAACATACTAAAAATTACTATGTTGTAAAACATTAAAAAGTTCTAGAAGATAAGTTTAATATTTTGAGGGGTGAAAGCACAAAGGTTCTAAATGACATTATATAAAAAACCCGTAGCCTGCTAAATTTCTAAAATGGACTTGTCCATCTTTCAATTTGGGCAATGCCATGTACTATTTATAGAAGTACAAGTTGTAAAACAACTCACTTAATACTGAACAGTGCAGACCATGATCAGACTACACAGATGTGCAAGCTGATCATGGTCTGCACTGGTCACAAGGGCAAACACAATAGTGATTACAACAGGACCAATTTTATTTCAGTTTTTATACTTGCTTAACAATTTGTTTACATAGATAATTCTTCATGTGAGAAAATTACCCTCGATAGTGCTTCACCTTTTACATGTCATCAAAAACAGGGAATTTATCTGATATAGTATCATAATTAGATATTTACATAATAAATTTATCATTTAAGGTGCAACATCTTGTATCCTCATTTCATTGGCTCTTTGAGAAAGTAGTAATTTATACTAAGCAACCAGTCTGTTGCAGTTTTCAATCATTTTCTCCAATCTGCATTTTGTTTTCTCCCTTCCTCATTCAGGTAATTTGACCTATCTGCAACCAGCCTTCACATATCTGTCATCTTTGCAATATGCAGTCATAATTAACAATTTATTGTTCAATCTGTTGCATTTGTAGGTCCTAAGTCTAAATTGCAGTTCTGTTGATACTCATTTGTCTTGTTTGCAACTGTTTGCCCCGTCGGCTACTGTTTCTCCTATATTGTTTTCATTTGTCTTGTTTGCAACTGTTTGCCCCTTTGGCTACTGTTTCTCCTATATTGTTCTCATTTGTCTTGTTTGCAACTGTTTGCCCCGTTGGCTACTGTTTCTCCTAAATTGTTCTCATTTGTTGTGTTTGCAACTGTTTGCCCCGTTGGCTACTGTTTCCACTATATTGTTCTCATTTGTCGTGTTTGCAACTGTTTGCCCCGTCGGCTACTGTTTCTCCTAAATTGTTCTCATTTGTCTTGTTTGCAACTGTTTGCCCCGTCGGCTACTGTTTCTCCTAAATTGTTCTCATTTGTCGTGTTTGCAACTGTTTGCCCGGTCGGCTACTGTTTCTCCTAAATTGTTCTCATTTGTCGTGTTTGCAACTGTTTGCCCTGTCGGCTACTGTTTCTGCTAAATTGTTCTCATTTGTCGTGTTTGCAACTGTTTGCCCCGTCGGCTACTGTTTCTCCTATATTGTTCTCATTTGTCTTGTTTGCAACTGTTTGCCCCGTCGGCTACTGTTTCTCCTAAATTGTTCTCATTTGTCTTGTTTGCAACTGTTTGCCCCGTCGGCTACTGTTTCTCCTAAATTGTTCTCATTTGTTGTGTTTGCAACTGTTTGCCCTGTTGGCTACTGTTTCTCCTATAATTTTCTGTTCTGCTACTTCCTGTAACTATTTCTCCTCCTTGCAACTGTTTACCCCATTTGCTACTGTTTCTCCTATAATCTTCTGTTCTGCCTCTGTAACTATTTGTCCTCCTTGCAGCTGCATGACTCTATTCTCATAATTAGTAGATGAGAATGATCATGTGAATAGATTCAGGAAAGTTTAAAAACTTTTTAGTTAAAGCTATGCAGGATATAATGTGAGTCATCCATAATCACCAGGTAGATTAATTGAATAATGTCCTTTTTTGGTAACATAATCTGGCATGTATTTTGTGTGTGCATTGAAAATTTCTTTGATGTTCATGGGGTGGTGCTGTCTCTTTATAACCAAATTTGTAAAGGTAGAAAAAGGCATGGTTGTGTTCATGCAAGTTTTAAAAATGCATTTACGAAAGAACATCACCTAAAGGTGTAATTGACGGGTGTTGCATGACATGTTACAATTAATACCCACAGGCTGCCCAATTATCTACTAGGGTGTTGATTATTGTATTACTGACAGTATAGTTGTTTTTTTTTCACATGATACCATTCAGGATGATACAAGCAACAGTTCTTGTTCGGGAGAATGCTAAATATATCAAAATCAAAGGACTGAAAGTGCTGAATTGTTGGTAATAGCATGCCAGGTAATCTGAAATGAATATTTTTGTAAGAACATGTGAAAATGTAAAATAAAATCACATTAAAATCTTAGTAGTAGATAATATTAGCAAAATTACAAAAATATCATGGTAAAAACTGCAAATCAGTTTACAAAATACAAAATGATGCCCTTAAAATTTGAACACAATCATGATAAAATTTTGATTGCTAAAAATCTTTTTAGCTGACAGTATTATTTTATGTAAAATCATTTTCTGAGCTGGAAAATGTTTCACTGCTATTACCGGTAATCTGTTATGATAATTTGGATGCCTAGATGCCCCACTCATACCTGTGACCATGTATATCAGTACTTGTAACACTGATTGCAGCCTGATGGAACAGATTGTAAATTAAATATTCTCTTAAGAAATGCTGAAAGTTTGTACTTTCAAAGTGCTTTGGTGACCACCAAAGCTTACTTTTCACTGAAAAAAAAATTCTTTGATAATTTGTGTAATTAACATTCCATCAACTGTATACCTTTTTTAACCAGTGTTACCTTACGATATGAACATTGAGATCCACAATATCCAAAAAAACCTTTCATCAAATGGCCATCGCTTTTCATTGCATGCACAAACTGAAAGAACATCTTTTTGACACTTGGTAAACTGCTCCATTATGTCTCTGTTTCAAGGCAAACTTAATCTGTTAACAAAGTAAAGTCATTAATTAAACCATTCAAAATCATTTCAGTGCCCTGTTTATTTTTTGCTGTTACAGATTACTCATATAGTTATTAAAAGGTTTGTCGTAAAAGGTCTTTCAAACTGTACGACCTTGCTGTAGAGGTGGCAAACCATTTCCATACATTGTGTCACTTTTGAAATAGTGCTGGTTTTCATACAGTAGTATAATCAGTTATTATTGCTTTTAATGTTCACCAGGGGTCATAAAAGGTGTAAATAAATTTATCAACTTCGATCGGCAATGGTGTAATACAAAACATTTTACAGTAGCAATCATTCTTTGCATGTAACGTTTGAATAAGAAAGGTGAAATGTACTGAAAGCACGTAATTATGTTGAAATTGCACAATTAGGACTATGAGGCCTTTATTGCTTTTAAAAAAATTAAGATATTTTTCAATACTAGAGACTGGGATCTTTTAAACTTGGCAAGTGCATCCAAAATTTAAGCAGCCAATTACAATATTATTCAGGTTTATGAGATGGAGCTTGTGGGTAGAGCATGGTTCCTGTGTGAGTGCCATGGATTTAAATCCCATCAGTGATGATTTTTCACAAGTTCATCCTTGTTGGCCTTGTGGTTAGTGCGTATGTTAACAGATCATTAGACCGCAGATTGATCCCCATTAAAGGCCTACCCAAATATGACCATAATTGTTTAATAGGACATTATCAACTGCGTGGAGTTCACTCAACATGCTCCCTATGCCTTCTTTCAACATCTGTAATAGTTGGAAAGTCAAAGCTGACATCAGCAACAGAAGCTAAATATTAATTTGCAAGAATGAAGTCATTCAAAAATAAATAAATGCAACTTGAATTTGCTTTTTATCAGCCCATATTTTTTTTTGTAGAATTGTATCTTTTTGTTTTACATTATGTTTCATTCATAAACATACAGCAGGATTCATCAGTTATTGCATGATACACAAATTTCATCCTTCAACACCAGCTAAACTGACATTATCACTACTCACAGTACACTATGGTATAAGATAATTACATGTGATTATATGACCTGCATGTAGAGATCATATATATTTTCGAAAAGTCGTGCCGAAAATATAACTTATGTCATGAATTTTCAACTGTAAGATAAAAAAAAATGATAAGTTACTATTACTAATAAATTTATATTCTCTATCTATTTCCTTATTTATTTACCAGTGCTGACTAAACTCATAATAAGTATTGAGATTAATTGACAGTTATAGCTAAACTGTAATTGATAATTATTGCAGATATAAAATTAATGAAAGAGATTTATATTTATAACAGGCATATTGGCTGACTTGCTTGAAGTTGACTTTTAAATAGTGTCTAACCTATCTGATTGAAGTGAACATAGTTTAAGCCCAACAACTGACCTGAACCCTCAGGTATGAGACAGTTGGTTCTTTCAAATATACTTCATATCAGGAGAAGAGACGAATTTCTTTGATAGTATATCGGTACTAAGCTTGCAAGGAATTACAGATAGGTAAACTTTCCACAAAACTGTTTCATTAAAGAAGCTGTACATGTTAATTCTGTTAAAGGCACTTAAGAACTGGTAAAAGCAAATCGACTGAAACAACAAACTTGCATTATGCATACTGTTACCAGTTACCTATGGTATGCATTCCATACAACTACATTGTCAATAAATAGAGTGATACAGAATGGATAGAACATGGATTTCCGAGGATGAATGCATACTGTCCCTGCTTTATCCTGAAAGAGCCTAGAAATTGAATACAGCTGATGATCAATTTGAATTTTAATGTGCATAATTTGATATGTTGATCCAGACAGAAAAATCATACTTTAAACAAAATCATAAATTATGTACAGGTGTAATGTCCGTAAATGATTTGCTAAATAGGGTAGAAAGTGGTAAATTTCCCTCCTCCATGACTTTCTATTGAAAGCAAGTGTAATAATTCATATAAATGTTTTTAAAAGAAATTAAAATGGTATATTAAATGAGGTTTGAAATTATACTTGATATGGTTTAGATGTCGTGAAGTGCGTAACTTCTAATGGTACAACTGCATGTAATAAACAAATTTGATGCTTCATGTCTTATTTTACTGTCTTGGTGTATAAAAACCTTCTGTTGTGCTTAAACACATCGTGATGTAACAGTGCATGCATTTAAGTCAGAACAAAAGTTTATATATAAATTAAATTAATTCAAATAAGTGTGAAGCATAAACTTTATTAACATAACATGAATAACATATTACTCCTTAATTTAACTGTAGAGTTACTTTTTTTTTTTACTTTTTGTTTACCGAACAATTAATCAAGTATTGAGGCTGCACCAAGAATCCAAGTTGAGTCAGACTCGCTTGTTTTTTTACAAAACTTAGTATTGGCCACTCTGATAGAAGTTTTAAATTTGAATTTCTCTAGTTCAATTGTCTGAATTAAGGCTAATTGTATCTGTTATATGATTGTTTTTAAGTATACAACAACAATTGCTTTTCTTTGTCGCTATTTGAGAATGTAAATCTTGTTCATTATTATCCTCGGCCTTTTTATTGCCCAACACATTTTCAGCCTGTGTCATATCTCGGTAAAGAAATTTATATTAAAAGGTCATGCAAAAGGTTATATTACGTATTGCGTGAGATTTATTTTTTTTTGCGGTATTTTCATTATCCAAAATACTTTGCATTCCATGGATAGTATTCGATAAAATAAGTGTCACAAATAGACAGAAAATCACTTTGTTATATTGCTTTTACCACTTATACATACGGTAACAATTTATGGACCTGTATAATGATAACTTTTTATACTTATTGCTTTTATATATAAAGATCATTTCACTGAGTATAGTGATCATCATATTTTAGTAGAAAAATGTAAATGATACTCAATAGTGACAACAGAAGGCAGAAAAACTAATAAATTGTAATAAAATTCTCTAATGAAACAAAAAAATGTAAAATTGGTTACTTTGAACTTTTTGTTTTTTCTTTTCCTTTGTAGTTAAGCTTTATAACTTTATTTTTAAATTTGAACTTACAATTTAATAAAAAAGGAAGATAGTCTGTTTATATTTTTAAGTGTGTCAGTATTTTAAATAACTCAATTTATAATTATCCAAATCTAAGATTTATTTCGGCTGGATAGCTTATGACTGTGAGCTACTAGATTTGATTAATAAATGTATTATACAGTAAGTCAAATACAGCACAGTCATTAGGCATGTTTTGGAAAGCAAATCGTATTAGAATGATAAGTTCTCCGGTGATCATATTGGGAGTTTTAATATTATTTTATTCAATTTTATGCCTAGAATATATCGGATGTTGTTATTTTGCACTCCTAGAGTTTGGTAATTTTCTCAGGGTCTGTCTAGGAACTTGTGCTTACTCGTTTCTTAATAAATAGTTGCCTAATTATTATTCAGTCTTGAAAAAAGGCCTTGCTTTATATTAAACAAAAGGCTTACTTCTTAACGTGGCATGGAGCTTCTTTAAAATTCTCTTGTTAATTAAAAACACACTAAATAGGGAAGATAAAGATTCGGAAGTCTAAATATTCACTCTAGACAGTTTTTTACCCAATGTCATAATATCCTTACATTGTGAAATTTCTGGTATTTTGTAAAATAATCTTAAAGTTTCAGTTTACATTCTTTTTGGGTTCAGGTTTTCATTGAAAACTAAAAATATCTTTGATTTCATTGTGTGTGTATTTGAAACTGCACTTCCTCATGTCTCACTTTGGGCATACAAATTAGGCATTTGAAAAAAATGATAAGAATGTTTAATTTAAATAATTGAAGTAAGTAAAAGCATTCTTTACAGATAACAGCTCAATAATGAGATGTATGTAGACACACTAAATTAGATCGAGGATAATTGAAATTCCTTCTGGTGGATGCCTGGTTATTTTGTATTTGTTTATAATAACATTTAACAAGGGATACACAGGCAAATAAATGCCCAAAAAATTAAAACTGATATTATTTGCTCAAATCACGTTCAATATGAAGAACTTTAAATTCCCAGTATGTTTGTAGTGAAATGCAGGCTTGAACGTAAATATTTGAATGTTCTTTAACAGTAAGTAAAATGTGAACGAAATCACTGAGTTATTTATAATTAGGTCACGTGACAAAAACAACCAATCGTCGTTTCTCTTGGGTTGCTTTTTGCAGTAGATCACGTGACAGGTACTTCAACAGTCCAATAATTCAGTCTGCGAAATTTAGTGCGAAATCTTAATTTTCTATCTAGACCCACATTGGTCAAGTTAGGAAACCACCCGGTTTTTCATTTAAAAAGAGGAAATCTTTGTTATTTGGACTGATCATTGTATTTATTTCTATCACATTTATAGTATATTGATGGAAGAAATGAGGAAGAAAGCATAAAAGTTTTGCCTGTTTATCCCTTTAAGATGCTAAATGTCAGATGACTTTTTTACATTGAGAAAAATGGTACCAGGACTTGATAAGCATAAGAAAGTTAAGACATATCCTCTCATGTGGAAGTCATGTTAGGAATGATTACATTTGCTATTTTATGTTACCTTGATTGAGTCTGGTCATGCGTTTGAGATTTGCTACAGTAACCTTGCCAAGACTCTGACTTCGGGAAAATGTTTGGTTATGTACTTTAAAGATAGGAGTCTGTATAGTTTACTTGTTCTTTCCAGGAAAAATGCAAAATTTATCTCCCCTTCCTTCACTGCTGACAATCAGATAAGAATTAGAGATATACATTGTATTATGTTTTGTTTTGAAATGTGAAGTTATTTATCCTTTTAAAGTTTGAAAATTCATAGCTGGCTAAGTTATTGTTGTACAGTTGAAATGAGATTGAAAGAATCATTAAATGCAGTGGTGAGAATTATGGTGCATTATCATTAAATGAAAACAATCTTTCTTTAGTCCATGTTCGTAGGAATGAAAGATTTATTGTACAATGAAAACTACAAAAAATAAGATTCTTAAAAAAAATTATCAAGTCTGACTCTGATTACATGCATTATGTTGTCTTTTCTAGTTGCCTTCTAGTATACATTGCATTGTAGACTGTGTCAATGCAAAGATTTAGTATCATTAAGATACAAGTAGCTTGTTATACTCCTAAAAATAATGCACCTTCTGTTTAATTTCCAGCCAGCGGTGTTGGACAATCTAGTCAGTTCCATGAAATATGTCCTTACAGGAATGGGTTTACTTCGAGTCAACCTGGAAAGCCCGAAAAACAGGGTAAGCATTTTTCCATTTTTACATGTTATCTCTTAAAGTGTTTTGTGATGTATTTAGTGTGTGCAGCACTTCACTAAAAAGCATTCATTTTGAAAATTCTCTTAAAGATAAGTGAATGAAACATTTGTTTTAAATTTTTTGATATGGTAAAATTTTGTCATGTATATTTGAAAAATGTAACAATATGTGCTTTATCCCAGTAGTTTTACTGATAAGATAAAACAGGATTTGCCTAAAAACTTTTGTGTAAACAGCGAGTTATTCATGAAAGGTCTGTTTCTTAATCCCCTTAAAACTGTAAATTTGGTATTTTTAAGTCTTTAAAAAAAGTTGGGTTGGGTTTATTGCTATTAACACTTTTGTCCGGAGCATAACTCCAACACAAGTTCATAAAAAAAAGAGTGCATCTTGGAAAAGACCACCCAGAGCTGGATTGAAACTTGGGTCTTCCTGCCTGGAAAAGAAACCCACTAACCACTGAGCCAAAGAATCCATTCCCTAATTAACAAACTTGTCAGAGGTTGTATTTATACAATTATAGGTAGGAGAACACTGGGTCCGTACTCTTGAGAAAGTCCTTATTTAACATGACAAATGGTAATGGTCATGCAATGTTTTGTGTCAGAAATCTTGAAATATCTTTTTTTTGTATAATTACTAAGTCCAGGGGGGTGATTATCTTGGATGAGCCTCCATCTTATGAACATTAAAGTTCCAAACAGACAGATGCATTGCATCTTGGAAAAGATCACCTCAGATTTTAACTCAGATCTGCCAGCATCGAAAACCAATGCTCTAACGTAACTGAGTCAAAGAATCAATTCCCTGACAGTTTTCAGAGGTTGTATTTATACAATTACGGGCCAGTGGGCACTGGTCAGTAACAAATTGAATTTGTTAAAACATTACAAAATGAGTAAGAGAATTAATAGGAAGTGCATTGTACAGGGGCCATAACTCTGTCTTCCCCCATGCATGAATTATTTCCCTTTTTATATACTTTGCTTGTCTATAGTGTAAAAATCTCCAGAAGTTAAGGGAATTATTTCATATTGCATACAACGATTATATTGTTTCTATAATTGTTATTTTCCTGTGTTTGGAGTATATATTGAAAGGAATCCTTTGGTTTTAATAAATTCATGTGCAGAAAATAACTGAAAAAAAACAAGCAGTTTTGTTTATAGCTCAAACACTGATAGAGAACATGAAGAGGAAGATTTTCAGAGCAGTGTGCAAGAATCATTACATATTTGAAATGCCCCCTTCCCCTGCCCCCAATTAGTATATTTCTTTATAATGTTTTTAATTCACATCTCTGGAAAATAACTAATTGATTTCATCGATATTTCACAGTATCTCTGCCATATAGGTGGGGATATTATAATGATTTTCATATGTTATCATATCATTACCCCACAACTGTTTCACTGAATTGCCATAGCATATGTGAAAAACTCCAGTGATTTACTTGAAACTTCACACGAAAATACATAACATTCTGTGGAGGTGCATTATCCAAGACCCATAACTGTATTTTCCATTGCTTTTTATCTGTCTCGTATTATGCTGCATTTCCTTTGACAGCAAGGGGATAGCCATTAAAATGTGTTGAATTGCATCCAATGATGATGCCTTATGTTAAATGCAGGATTAATCTGGCAATGATCCTTCATTTTAGATTCATGCCCAGGTGATACTCACATGTAACAACAGTTTCGACCACAACAGGAATATGTTACCTGAAGTAAGTCGAGCTCTCAAGTCCCTGTGGCATGATAAGGGAGTGAGGACAGCTGTGGCCAGAGGTTACGAGTATGAACTCAATGACTCAGCCATATAGTAAGTGTTACTGATTTCACAAAATGGTTTTATAGTTGTATGTCTGTTAATTTTTTTACTGCTGTCTGGCAGAGATAGGCTTCTCATTCAATGTTTAGTTGCTTAATGCAACAGAACCAATAGACGAGATGAGACAGTTTAACCCAGAACTGAATGCAAGCATGGCTTCAACACAGTCATATAAGTCAATAATCAGAGATTAAAATGCTTAAAGAAATTGAAATGTCTTTGTCATAGGCATAAATGTTAAAATGAATTGACGTAATACGTCAATTGATACTATATATGATACAAATATCCATTTCAGTTACTTTGAAAATATGGAAAGGATTTGCTCACCAAAGTTTATTCCTACAGCAAGAGATGTGCTGAGGGCAAGAGTACGAACGACTGGTGTCATTGAGACATGCTTTCAGATGAAAGGCTGTGTGTTCAGGTAAAGATGCCCTAATCAAACCTCAAACAATATCCTTAGTAAACATTGTTTATACCTCCTTTATAATTACTCATTTGCAATGTAAGTGTCTATCTTAATGTTTGAAAACATTTGATTTGACAAAAAGTAAAGCTATGCATATTTATATAGAAGAAAAACACTTTTTATTCTGGCATTTGTACACATTTAAATGATCCTGAGGCTGAAGACAGATTCATTTGATTAAATGTTTGACATTGTATAGGCCACAGGGTATGTATTGAAATAAGATACAGAAAAGATGTGAAATGGATTAGTAAGTTAGGGTTGAAAATAACGGTCATATTGTTAAAAACTTTCTGTGATTTGTGAAGATTTTAAAGCTATCAAAACAGTTAGAAATAGTTTAAAGCAGCAACAACATTTCAGATAAATGCCAGATTTTGTCAAGATTTGATAGTTGTTTCATATCCAGATAATTGTCTCATTCTGCTTTCACCAGAATTGAAACCCATGCTCTTTCGGTCAGTTAAAATAATGGGCAGCCACCTATGCCACTGAGCCATTGAGACTAGTTGTTGAAAGTTTTCAAAATCAGTAAAATAGATTTTACTGATTACAGTGTATAAACTTTATCTTGTGATGTGTTTCTGTAACAAAATATACGTCAGTAACTTAGTTTGATATGTTCTTCACAATTACAGCTAGAATTTCCAGATGTATAACAATTTTCTTTTTTTTTTGCATCAATGACCCATCTTTCTGTGGAAGGATCATATAACAAGAACTAAAATGTTTTAGATTAAGAACAAATAAGTTTTATTTATGCTGAAACTGCACAAGGAAATGATACCGGCAAAATTATAATATCCTATCTCATTCCCAACACATTTAGTTCAGTTTCTACAAGATTTAGTACCAGGTTTGACACAATCATAGTTTCAGTTGAATTAGGTCTGCAAGAAACCCGATTCTTCAAATTGTCGAGGAACTAGTTTATTTTTGAACTGTTGCAGTTTGTGTTGTACTAGATTATTTTTGGACTTCCGTAGCAAAAAGAACTGAAAGGGCAGAAGAATGTTTATTGTGGTACACAGTTACTTTATTCCATTGTATTTTGTTCAATTTGGGTTACAACTGTAGCTGCCGACATAAAATATTTATGCTAGATTTCCCCTGAGTGAGTGGACAAATCTAAATTTCAGTTAAATGAAATTAAGTAGGCAATTTTCTTCAGTTTTTATGTTATCAGAGTGTCAAATTTCATAATTTATTGACAGAAAAGTGAACACCTGTTTTCACAAGATTTAAGTGTCTCTTGATTTTAACAGGCTTGTTTTTTTTTTTCATTTTGTTCACCAGCAAAAGATTGCTTTAATTTATGCTTTTATTAGCAGTACTTACTACATGATCCAATGACTGTCTTGCGTTACAAACAAATTCTTATTGTACTTTTATTGTTAAAATTACAGGGTAATGATAAAGTAATAAAAATTGATAAACTTTTGGTGTGACTTTAGACAAAGTAGTTATAATCATATTTAAGAAAACAACTATGACAACAACAACAAACAAATGCTATGGGTTGTGGCCAACAGTAAGTTGTAAAATTGCAGGTACTTTAAACAGTGCTGTATATATTCATTAGTACAATACACAGAGACTTAAACAAATCAGTTGAAAAATAAAAAGATTAATAAATTCTGCACATTAAGCAAGACTCAGAAGCTAAAACTTCTCTATGTTTCTGAAGTTGATTGTATAAAGCAGTAAGTAGCATATGCTATGAAAACTATAATAAAATAGGACGTTTCCAAATTGCTTGCACTAGATGTACATTTACGACTGCTTTATGCACTCTGACAGGCTCTAAAAGTTTGGCTGAGCCATTTTTGTTGCTCTGTGTACTTGAACCAGCAAATATGGATTCGACCTGCTGGGGATCGAACCTTGTACAAGCTGCTTTGAAGAAAATGGGACAAGCAGTATCATAAGAGCATCATGCATAAATCTGGATTTTTTTTGTCATGGCAAGAACTGAAAAAATTGGCAAAATGCTGATCTGCAAAATTAATACATGTTTATATAATACACTTGTCAAAATGTATGTTTGCATTTTCTTTGTATGCATGTTGCCACTTAAGGGTGCATTTTATTTGAGGTAAAACAATAAATTTCACTTGTGTCAGAAATTCAACTGCAAAGTGTTTATTTACAAAGAACAAACAAATGCTGTTTCCTGTCCTTTCTAAATGATTAGGTGAATGGAAATTAAGAACCCTGACTGCAAATAAAGAACCCTGACTGCAAATAAAGAACCCTGAATGCAAATAAAGGACCCTGACTGCAAATAAAGAACCCTGAATGCAAATAAAGAACCCTGACTGCAAATAAAGGACCCTGACTGCAAATAAAGAATCTTGACTGCAAATTAAGAACCCTGACTGCAAATAAAGAACCCTGACTGCAAATAAAGAATCCTGACTGCAAATAAAGAACCCTGAAAGCAGATAAAGAACCCTGACTGCAAATAAAGAATCCTGACTGCAAATAAAGAATCCTGACTGCAAATAAAGAACCCTGACTGCAAATAAAGGACCCTGACTGCAAATAAAGAATCCTGACTGCAAATAAAGAATCCTGACTGCAAATAAAGAACCCTGCAAATAAAGAACCCTGACTGCAAATAAAGAACCCTGACTGCAAATAAAGAATCCTGACTGCAAATAAAGAACCCTGACTGCAAATAAAGAATCCTGACTGCAAATAAAGAACCCTGACTGCAAATAAAGAATCTTGACTGCAAATAAAGAACCCTGACTGCAAATAAAGAACCCTGACTGCAAATAAAGGATCCTGACTGGCATGAAGGTGTAGTGGAAGTCAGTACTTTAGAGTTATGAATGTCAATGTCTGTAAAAATTATGACATATTTGTTTTATTGATTATTATGGTTCATGTGTTAGGTTACAGTCTTGAAAATTGACATCCTGAATGATAGTCTGTATTGGTCCCAAGCAAGGGGGTATACTTGTCATCTAGGGTTAAAACTATTTAGAAACTTCTATTAAAGTGCATATTTGTAAGTTATACTGCTGGCTTCTTTAAACCTATTCATTGTGCACTTCTGATCAGTAGAATGCTTCTGATCTGTGGTATTTGCAGACAGCACAGTACTTATTGTAGTTAAGACATTAGTAAGGATTGGAAAGTTGGTATTAGGAAAAAACTGCGGAGTAAGACTAGATGGCCCCACTTTAAACAAACAAGCAAAACAAAAAAACTGTAGCATCCAGACATGAAAAATATTACGTCCTCATTTCTTTTTCATTAATGTCAAATAATAATTCCATTTCTTTAAAAGAAGGCTCAACTACAAAAAGCATACAAAATGTATTCATTAACCCGTATTAAGTCATGGCCATCTTTTGCCTTTAGATATTTATTTTTGGATGTCACAGCTTGTCAGTTTTTATTTCTCATGACATTTACTATACCAATTTAAGCCATGCATGAATGTCTCGTTTGTAAAATTATTTTGTCTTAATGTGTACAGTAAATTAAATGAAAATATGATTAATTTTTTATCTGATTTTCGTGACATTGTCAGATGGGTTGTTATTCAAAAGTCAGGCAGTACTTTTACGAAGAAATTAGTTTTGATGAAATTGAGCAAAATGATGTCATTACAAGTGGGATTGATTATTGAATCTGTTGGAGGAGCAGGGGTCAAAGGTTAGGGAGTCGGATTGCTGAGCAGGAGGTCCCTGGTTCATTTCCCACCAGGGGAAAAAAATAGAGTGTCTTGTGACTTTCCACATTAAAAACATTCAGCACAAGCACTGCTTTGAACTGAGGACACATTCAATCACAAGGATTAATATAAGTTGCAAGAACTTGCTTCCCATTCGATGTAAGATAAATTGGTTCAAACTCAATAAACTTATCTCAATTGATTCTTGATATTACATCAAGAATAAAAATAATTTTACATACATTATGAACACAACCTTTTTACTGCAACTGTTTCAGTGACTAGTTCTATAAGTTTGAGTTAACTCCCTTGAAAGAGTTATCATACGGTCTCTGATGTCATAAACATCTTTATATTCTGCTCTTTATTTAAGTTTCTATTAGCAAATACTAAAATTTATTTAAACTAATAGAGAAATTTTATTTTTTCAAGTTCTGCATTTTTACCAGTAGTCAAGTTGAGTGAACAGTAAGAAAGTCAGTTTTGCATTAATTTTGCTCCATATGTACATTAGTGATGTCTTTTTGTTTCATCATCCATGAAATTGTAAAAAGTACAAAAATAGAAACAAAAAGTACAGTCACAAAATATCTTACCAATTAGAATTGTATACGAGACATGACTTAAATATTAGTGAGGTTAAGTGCAAAACTATTGCAATGTGTATTTGTTTTATTCATAAGCCTATGAATTAAGAAAAATTTGGGGGAGGGGGGGAAATCAAAACTCATTCTTGTTGTATCATCTGTAGCATAATGCTGGGCTGTGTAAAATATATTTATCAGAAGGGCAACATCCTGTAGTATTATAACATTTATTTATAAATTCTGTAATATACAAAACACATAAGGCAGATTCCTAAAGTTTTCAAAATATTTCTTGAATAACATTTTAATACCTGTTTTAATCTAGTAACAAGTGTATATTATTTACACATTTCTTTGGTATATTGATATAGATATTCAAAGTAAATTTACAAATTTTCAGTTACAGATATTTTGTCAGTATAGGCTGTGCATTTTATACAGTGTTTGAAAATTGGTAATTCACATATATTTGCGCACTTAAATTTAAATACAAAATCATATTGCAACTGTTCAAGGCTGTCTGTAGCAAAGTTGTCAGATTATTTTGTGATCGTTTATTTCGATAAATTATGTCTCCCCCCAAAAATGGGGGAGACATATTGTTTTTCCCCTGGTTGTCAGTCCGTCTGTCCGTCCGTCCGTCCGTATCTTCCAAAGCCCTTGAAGGATTTTAATGAAACTTGGATCAGATGTTCACTTCATCAAGGCGACGTGCAGAACCCACTTTGCGGGTGTGGTGTCTCAAGGTCAAGGTCACACTTGGAGGTTAAGTGTCAAATGCCACAAAATTGTGTCCGCTCTGTATCTTCAAAAGCCCTTGAAGGATTTTTATGAAACTTGGGTCAGATGTTCACCTCATCAAGGCGACGTGCAGAACCCACTTTGCGGGTGTGGTGTCTCAAGGTCAAGGTCACACTTGGAGGTTAAATGTCAAATGCCACAAAATCGTGTCCGCTCTGTATCTTCAAAAGCCCTTGAAGGATTTTTATGAAACTTGGGTCAGATGTTCACCTCATCGGGGGAGACATATTGTTTTTCCCCCCGGTTGTCTGTCTGTCCATCTGTCCGTCACAAAATCGTGTCCGCTCTGTATCTACCAAAGCCCTTGAAGGATTTTTATGAAACTTGGGTCAGATGTTCACCTCATCAAGGCGACATGCAGAACCCACTTTGCGGGTGTGGTGTCTCAAGGTCAAGGTCACACTTGGAGGTTAAATGTCAAATTTTACAATCGTCTGATTCAATACTGCCTGCAGCAACTGGCTGGGGGGAGACATATGTTTTTGTTCAATCAAAAACCATTTCTAGTTCTGATTGTTCATGGTATAATTATTTTCAAAAACATCAAGGGAAGACCCTGCTGTTTTATGCATTTAGAACAGATTCAACTTCATACAGTGAATATTTTTCACTCAAACTGTACTGCATTAGTCAAAGGATACTAGTTTCAGTCAAAATGTGGTTCTTCAAAATTAATCGTCTTAAGAACTGAATTTTTTTTGTTACCAACTGTGGCTTTTTTCATTGTAAAACATTCTGTCTTAGCAGAATGTACCGAATGAACTGAAGGGACTGAAGACTGTTTTCTTAGTTCATGTACCGTCATTATGTTTTATTTTCATTTGAAAACGCATATTTCAAATGGTTTTTTTTTCCCTGACTCCTTACATTCTTAGGCCAAATTGTCTTAAAGTAAAAATAGAGTTTCGGGTTTAGAAAGTCTACAATCTAAGTTAACTGATAAACCACAAGGCTAATGCATTATTGCACACACAAAAAATTACAAGAAGAGATTTTTGTCTGTATAGAGTACATATATAATTATTTAATGGTATGTTTAAATCAAATTACATTTAAAGGGATTTAAAAATTATATAGAAAATTTATTTTTTCATAAATCCATTAGTGTACAGTGATAGATTATATTCTAACACAACTGTCCCATTTTCATTTTTTTAAAGTTGAGATTTATAATTGACTGCTGTATTTAATTATGACAGCTCTAAATACTGCAAAGACTTATCCTAAATGATATATGAAATCTTGGTCTAGGATAGTAATCTTTTGCATTCATTATCGATCGTAAAAACACATTGATTTTTCTTAACAAAATGGAATGCATGAAAACAGCTATTCTAATGTTTGCTTATTGTGGTATGTTTGAAGGGTGAGATAAAATCTTTTTCGCAAACAACTTTAAATGATAATTTCTTATTTTACGACATCTCTTAAAATAGTGAACAGAAATAGAAGCAAATCAAATGCAATAAAGAAAATCTTGATTTTTTTGTGTGTGAAACATGCATAGATTGACTGTAAAAGAGTACAAAATGACACCGCAGTTTGTTGAATGAGTGTTTTAAAAATCCTCGGTTTCAGGTTTTAATGGGATTTCATGGCTGTTTCAAGAGCTTTTAAGTTACAGTATATTAATAACACAGAAATGTTGTTAACATACACGTTTTCCTAGGAAGGACCAGTACCTAAATCCAATCTTCATTATGAAAATTCTCCCATACAGAAAAAATTATTGGCAGGTTTGAAACTCTCTGCAGTCACCTAGTGAAATATAAAATGTAGACTGCCTTGATAGGTCAGTGGTTATTGGTTAACCATTTCTAAAAACCCAGACCTATTGCATGGACAGTTATGGGCATGGTTTCAAGCTGTACCAGAAATTTTATTTAAATGTTAGAACGTTAATTGGCAGCTAGTGATTTTCATGAAAGATGGTTCTGTACACTGCCTGAGATAACAAAAATACTGGTTATTATTATGGAGAACTAACCAAAAATACAGTATTGACAAATAAATGTTCATGAAAACAAGAATTATATATGAAATACATACAATGATCAGGTATTTAAATGACACGATAAAGCTTAACTATCCCTTGTGTTCCCACACACATATTTTATAGCATTTAAATAAGATTTTAAAGGATTAAGTTAAATGCTTGTATTTAAATATGTTCTTCAATATTTACAAATATTATTAAATTGAACTTGTATTACTCACACAATTCTAACAAGTGTCAACCTGATGAAGGGTTTAAAGATATCAACACTAAATGAAGAGACAGCACTAGTAAATTTAAAGGCCTCTAGAAACTGAAGCTTAGCCAAAGCTCAAACTCCTAATTCATGTGCAATAAACTTATAACTGTCTGTGTTTACTATCACCTAAATGAAACACCTGTTTTACCTTTTCTTTCAAACACCTGTTTTACCTTGACTTTCAAACACCTGTTTTACCTTGACTTTCAAACACCTGTTTTACCTTGACTTTCTAGTTTTTAGTTAAGGCTCATGAGAGGAGAGTCCACTTCTTATTTTATTAAGCCTACTTTTATTAAGAAGTAGAGACATTTGTATATAACTAAATGATTTAAGATACCTTTCTTTATGTGAACTACATTAACATATTATATATATTATCTGTAAATGTTTTATTCAGAAAAATCAGCTTTTATTCTTGACAACCAAACTTTTTCACAGCTTGAATACAATCTTGTACCTTTCGAAATTGCAGATTGTTTGATGTAGGGGGTCAGAGGTCAGAGCGACGGAAATGGATCCAGTGTTTTGATGATGTGAAGTCCGTCCTATATGTTGCCGCACTAAGTGCTTATGATATGTGCTTACTTGAAGATGCTACGGTGGTTAGTATTCTTACAGGTATTCCTAAATGAAATTATAAACCATGAACTACCATGGTAAACCATAATAGCATTTATGGTTGTGAGTCAATAGTCCATGCTTAAAAACAATGTACCATGGTTTTGGTAATTCTTGTTTTCTGACCATGGTCTAATGACATTTATCAATGATTGAACTGAATGAAATATATATTCGAGATCTATTTGAAATGTGTTCATCAAATACAAGTATATGCTAGGGGTCACAAGTTGAAACTCAAAGTGCACTTCAAATATTACTTGTAATGTTTCAGGTTGGAGATGAAATAATCTATGTATTCATTCAAAATGTGTAAAACAAGGATTTCTTTTTCTGCAGTTAAGACCCTGTTTATATCTCAGACCATCTCAGAAATTTCAACAAACCTCTCTTGGAGGCAAATGATTCTAAGTCATTTTTATTGCATTATTGAAAAAAATCTTATGGTACATATTAGATAACTGCTGTTATGTATGGTGCATTGTTTGTAAGAGTTATCTTTCTTGGCAAATTCTTCTTTCCAACATGCTTTGAGGAGTTATTTCCCTTTGATTAAATGTTGCTGTTTGTTCTCTTATTTCAGAATCGTCTTCAAGAGAGTTTAAAACTGTTTCGGGGTATTTGCAATAATCGTTTCTTCTATAAATCATCCATGGTAAGTACTTGAATAGTTCTTTAAAAAAATAGGGAACAATTTTCATTAAGTAATGGCATCATTGTTATCTGAAATAAATGAATTGTAATGTTATTTTTGTAGCTTGAAGAGGCATTCCCTAAAATTTCAAGTCATTTCCTTTAAAACCAGTGTGAAAATCAGAATGAATTATAACCTGTTGTCAAGGTGTCAGTCAAAACTTCAAAGTACACCTGGCAAACTGATTTCACTAATATAAGTCTTTATATGAAAAGTTGTTGTTGTTGTAGCAACATTTTGGGTGGATAGCCATTTATTACAAATGAATACTTCTTTGGTTGCTATTTGCCGTAAAGAAACATTTTTTTGAAGACATGTTCTTCTTTTTATTATCAATTATTTTTCATTTTAAAGAGAATGTGCCAATGTAATACAAATAGTGTGTATCATTGGTAAATTTTAGGGTATGTCAATTTAAGTATAATGTGCAGTTCTCAGATTTTGATCAGCCTTTTTCTTTCTTTCAAGTTAAATTGATCCAAAATGAAGAAAATGCATGTATGTCTGTATTAGAAATTTAACAGGATAGGGGTTATAGAGACATGATTAATGTTGTTTAAAAAAAAAAATCCCACAAACCTGTAAATTGTAATAGATTGTTTAACAGGATTTGCTTTGTTTTACTGGATTTGAAACAGTTAAGCCTAAAGATGTATAAGTGATTAAGTTTTCAAAGAAAATCTTAAGTCCGAGTTCATTGGAATTAGTCGCACTTTAGATACTGTCAGGGAAGATTTTAAGTACAGTTCTACGACAAAAAATATCATATTCAGACAAATGAATATAGCTTATATGTTTATATCTTTATTTCAGATTTTATTTCTTAACAAGGTTGATCTGTTCCAAGACAAAATCAAATTTTCTGGAAGGCATCTAAGATACTTCTTTCCAGACTTCACTGGTAACTTTATTATTTTGTTATATAGCTGGAATTTGATTGGGGCATGACCTTAAAAGGTGGTGTTTCATACCTCCAAAGTTTAATTGAGAACTGAGCTGTAAATAAACTTTGCAGATTTGATTATTTTGCATCCAGTTTGAATATGGATATGTTGCTTTGAGCAATTTAGAAATTGAACATGATTTTGCTGACCAACTCATCTAAGAGTAACATGTGCCTGGTGATTGTTTAATAAATATTTTGTCATAATTAGCAATGGTATCATTTAAGTTACTGACAATTGGATACTGAATTTGACCTAATACAGGGGATTCTTTAATTTTCTTCTCTTACATGTATTTAGCTTTCATTGCCGTTTATTCTGCTTTTCCACAATAAATTCATAATTTCATTATAATACTGACAAAATGATTACATTCAGTTAATGAAATATTTACAAAGAAAGCCGAAATGCCAATTCTTCAAATTTGATTAAAACATGTGAGCTGCCTTTCAAGTTTTCAGTTTAATTTAAAGTTATTAAATGTTAATTGTCCTACTTAGTATCAATTCAATTATTAGTTTACAAGTTCTTGTTTTATTGAAATGTTTATTGTCACTCTTCATTCAGGTGCTGACAAGGATGTGGACACTGCAGCCCGATACATCCAGCACCTCTTTCAGGAACAAAGTGTACTGCCAGGCAAGGTCATCTATCCACACTTCACCACAGCAACTGACACCAGCAATATACAAGTTGTGTTCCAAGTTGTCATGGACACCATTCTCAGAGAAAATTTGAGATCTGCTTCTATATTGTGATAAATATGGCACCAGCAGAGGTCATAGTCATGATAAGATCATCACCATAGAAACTAGACTGTGTTTCAAGTTTAAGTTAAAATAAATACCAGTCCAGAAGATAAATTGCCATAGCCATTTCCTGTAACAGATTATTATAATTGTTTCTGGTATTCTTATGGAAGCCAGTCAGTGAAACAAACAATTTTCAGCAGCATTTTTTGTTTGAATTAAGAAAATGTTTTTGTCCAAGGGAACCAGTCTAGGTGACATCTGAGGTTTGAAAATTGTCACGATTGTAATGTTGTTTTAATGAGTACCTGTTTAAATATAAACCAGGAATGGTCAGTCATATTTTATCTGAATTATGACAATCACTATGGAGACAGATACAGGTTGCAGTGTCTTAGTTTTCAACAAGATTTGATCTTTGATTTAATTGTTGTCATAGAAACTGATCTCATTTCACTGTAGATTTCAAAGCACAAAAGAACCATGGTCTAGGAATATCAGATCTGTTTGATGATAATCTTAACTCTGTGGTAACCTTATATTGTTAAAAGCTTAGAAAACTCTTCGTTTTTTAAATTTTTGTTTCATATTTATTCCTTAATGACATAGTTTAGAAGTGTTAAAAACGTTTATAGAAGCCCTTTATGTGCACAAGTTACCAGAAAAAAGATACTTTTTGCAAATTTGACTCATCAGTAAGCTCTGGAAGTAAGAAAAGAACTTTTGTCTGTGAAACAGCTATTAAAATTTGATATTTAAATTAATGTTGAAGGAGAACATGCTTCTTTTTTCCCTTCTCTTCAGATTGAGCATACAGGTTTCGACAAAATATAAGTGAAACAAAATCTTATTGATCAGAATAATACAGTAACTCAAAGCAGTAAAACGGCACAGAGCACCGCACCTATTTTCATAGAATGTTACAGACTTGTAATTTCTTGAATTTTCTTAAAATTTACTACTGAAACTTAAGTGTTTCTCGATTGGATAAACAAGACACTGTGTCTCCAATATGGAATGATGTTTCTGTTTTTCACTTGATGCATTTTAGTAGTTCAAATAATTATTACTTGCAAAATGGTCGTTAAAGTTGTTAAGAAGATTTTGTTCAAGCAAATTGTTCATCTGACTTTAAAACTGATTAATGTTAACAGATATAGCTTGCTTTTTTAGATTGAAATTTTATGTCTTCCATCAATATATCTTGTAATCAGTAGTTACATGAAGTATTTTCCTAGCAGCTTTTTTTGACATTTCATTGTTACTGTTTTGTAAATTTTATGACAATGTTTTTTCTACAGTTAATTGTTACAATGAAAAATTGCAGTTGCTCTTGTCCAGTAGAAGCTTGACAACAGATTGCACAGATTCCTGCAGTTTTGCATTTGAAGATTTTCAGCCAATAATAAAAGACTTATAAACCATTTAGCTAAACATGAAAAGACATACTATATAACTTCCTAGAATTCTCATTTTCATTTCGTTGCAACATTCCTTTTGTGTATTACTATCCATCCCCGTTCTCAAAAATCAGAAAAAATCCATTATTAATTCCAGAAAGAGATTGAATTCATTTTCATTTTAATTTATAGTCTTGTGCCTTTTTTGTTAATGTTATATTTAAATCTTTCATTATATAGAGTAAATTGCATTTTTGGCAGTATTCCAATTTTCCAGTTTTGATAAATATTTATTATTTATTTATATATCCAATATTTATCAAAGTGTCTGTAACAGTAACGAAACATTCTGTGTCTGCCATTTCATTCTTGGTTACATCTGAGCATTTTACATAATAATGGGGATGATGCAATGATTTTGGTCTCTAAAGTGTTCGAGGCACAAGCAAACATTAATTAAACTTATTGTTCTGTTCATAACTAATTTTGTTCAGATGTACAAAGGAATCTTTTTTTTCTATTTATCTGTCTGTCTGTCAGAACGTTGTACTGTATTTGTAATATACAACAAGTCATATATCATAGTTGCACATAGAATGAATATAAAATGTGTAAATTGGCTCTCGGAGCCTAAACAAGAGCATATCTAGTTGTCTTTTTTTCTAGTTACAACTGTATTCTAGATGTTTTTTTTTCTAGTTACAACTGTAAAAGAAACAATATTCCATGCTTAGTTTTCCTTTCTCTGCATTTTAAGAAAAGCCAAATTTCATTCATGCACAAAGACCCCCCTCAAATCAACAAAACAATATATGTACCAGCTGGTAGGGAGATGTTACACTGTTTTTGCCAGTTATTCATTAGGCTTGCTTTACATTTTACTTTCAGTTTATTTTAAAATCTTGATTATTTTTTATTCTACAGTAACACTTTAGTTTAATAGCTTTTTTGAAAATACCATTAAATGTGAATAACGTTGTGCAATAGTTCTGTGATCATATTTCTTTGATGGTTTTGATTTAATGCTAGGCTTGACATATAAAACTGTGTTTTCTGAAGCTGTTAGGATATTTTTCCTGTCTGGCATTCATGTTTAGCCACTAAAGAAAATTATAATCATTTTGGCAACATTCTAAAATACTTGCAGCAAATATTTGAAAGGTTATAGATTAATATCTTTTGAATTAACCTAGAGGTTTTTGTTGTTCTTTAAGATAAAAATCCTTTTGTAAAGTACAAGTTCTTTTTAAATTTATCTTTTTTTTATTGAATAATTATTTTTAGCTTCAGCACTGAATGTTTTTGTTCAAGATTTTTATATTTTTTTATTTTATATAATATTGACGTGGGAGGAATTGCAGATTAATTCTTTGACAATGTATGAACTGTATTTCGCTATTGTAACTTAAGCTGAAGACAGGAGCTTTGATATAGATTATTTTTGCTTGTAGTGAGATATTGAAAGTGTTATTCATTTTGTTCACGTGTACAAATTGTATATAATATATTTTTAACTGATCTCAGTCATCAGCAATACTGTATGTACTAATTTCTCTCATTTTCAAATTTGTAAAATGACGTCATTTTTATGACGTATATGAACTATGCAGTTACTAGGTAGTGTACAGTTTTTGAACATGTTGTCATGTTTACCAGGCCTTCCTGTTTGCATTTAGTTTTTTAGTTTTTTCTATTAAAAGAACGCTACAGTGTAAAATCGTTCCTGTTTGAAACTGGAAATTTTGTATTATCTATTAGTTTACAGAAATGTATTAAAGGGGGGTACCCTGAAATTAGCTGATGTTATAGTGCATGTGATTTTTTATTAAATCAATCTCTGTAGACTGAAATATAGAATAAAAGAAAGAGCATGCCCAAAATGTTTTCCCAAGGAATAATAAACAACACTAAGAGTGTTTTCTGTTGTAATAAATCACTTTCCACATAAAATCACCTATCTTTATAAAAGCTAATATTAATGCATTAACTGATGTCGTGGTTTACAAAATGTTGAATTGTGTATGGGATATAAACGAGAGCAAAGCAATGCTTTTTTCTCTACTTAATTCACAAAAATATATATACAGTGATACAATATATATATTACGTATCAGTAAAGACCAGCTATTAAGACCACTGTTTGAAAATCATGCAAAAATGAGCAATTAAAAAGAATTTAAGTCTGAAATTTAGAACAGATACGACCTGTTATTATATTTAAGACTGATTTACTAATAAGACTGTGCTTTGACTGGTTTTAGAGTTGGTCTTTACTGAGTATTAAAATTCTGGACTGACTGAAACCTTGACATTGAGGAATAATTAATTCAATGTCAATAGCATTCATTATATCCTTGATGAAAATGGAATACCCAGAATTTTAGGGTATGTCTCATCAAATATAATTTTGTTGAGTGTTTTGATTGAATTTGCTAGGTTTGATGTTTTTTATCAGCAGACGTGACAAATACTTCTGTAGTTTTTAAAGAATAAATTGTATGATGTTTTCTAAAGAATCTATTTCATGTGCTAGATTTTATGTTTTTGTTATAATTTGCATATATGTATTTGTTCTCGAAACGAAGCAGACTTATCTGAAATTAACAAGTTTAACAGTGTATTTTTGAGTGGTGTTTTCAATACAACACATTCTCAAGAGGGAGTGTTAAATATTTCAATATGATAAAAAATGTTGTTCCTCTACAGATGCTTGATATTCAAATGAACAGAGGATTTATTCTTCTTCTGTAGGTTTTGATTTTAGAATTCGAATCCCAGCTGAAGCATTAAGTGTGTTTTGGTCAAAGACAACGTTACTGGCTCAGTCCAACAAGCTGTTAGTGGTTATAAGTATAATGTAATTGCCCATTCTCTCATAAGAGATTTGACTCCATATTATAATTGTGACTCGAAAGTAATGGGTACTTCTCAGCATATGTTGCTTTAAAAAACAAAAATAATCTCTGATGAACAATTACTCCTTATAATCGTCACCTTTTTGATTTAGTTAACTCTGCAATTAAAATCTAAATGCAAATGATTATAGAGGAGAGGTAAGGTACTGTCATTTGTTGTCATGCTGATACTTTTACTGGAAACATTTCGTTATTGTAAGTTGTTATATTTTACGAGATCACCTGTACATATTTTTCCATTGGTTAAGTTATAAGTCCAAGTTATAGTTATTGATACATTTTATTATCTTTGTTTTGCTTGCATATATTTCATTGGTGCAAATAAAATCTTGTATAAAACTAATAAAAGTATGACATTTTGTATCTGACTTTTGTATTTCATTCCTTTACAGTATAGCGTGCCATTGCAGTTGAGGGAAAAGAAAAAGGTGTCAGTTTTTTTCATCCGAGTGTAGTGGCGATCACCAGTCCATCTTAACTGTCACCGCATCCCAGAATCGCAAAAATATCTTGCTACCTTCGTATCTTCCTTAATTTTCCCCGATGTATTTCCACTTCCTCCCTGATGTCTTCCCACACTTTTTCTGATGTATACACACCTCGATGTTTTCCACCATCCCTCCTGTCTTCCCACTTACCATACAAGTATTTTGTAGAGCATTCTGAACTGACCATATACTTTGCTTTGACTTTTCATATAGGGAGACATAGCTTAATCAAGAAAAAAGACTATGAATGAAAAAAGACAACTGGAACAAACATAGGTAATTTGAATACTTTCTCAACTACTAAACTCTTACTTGTTATTTTGAGATGAAAATGTCAATGTGAAATATCGTTACTTGCGTAATATTTGCCAATAAGTACGAATAAAGTGTTTATACAATTCATAATTTGAAAACTTTCCAAACTAATTGCAACCCTTATCATATTAAAGGTTATTTCAATACATCATATAGTTTTTTTTTTATTAATATCTCCTTAAATGTTATTTTCAATCCATGCAGTAATAGCATGAATGTCAAACTACAATGTAGTTCTAATATAACAGAAGTTATTGATGTGTTTAGATGTTCCAAAGACCTTGATTACCATGGTACATATGATCTTTGCCTATATAAAAACGTGAAAATTCAAGGTCTTTGAATGAACAGACGATGCAAGACAAAAAGCATTGAGGAAATGGCGTTTATAAAGTCTGTAGAGATTTTTTTTCAAGATTTGCATACATGAAATTGTTAATGAAATGTCAATGCATGATACATAAAACTCGTTTGCCAAAGTGTTTGCCATAAATAAAATATAGCATTTCCTTGAATGGAAATCGTGTTTAACAAAACGATCAGGTAGTTCGTAAATTTGATTAGTGCAAAAAAGGATGTTAAAAATAACGAGCAGATTTCATTGGTTTTTATTTTAATGTCGATTCGTTATTTCTGGTTGATGAATAGTAAACTGATAAGAAATACAATGATAGCAATCTTTTGTATGGAATTCTGAAAGACATATTTTTCTCACAGACTTTTTTGTTCCAGAATCATTATAAGATTGATAGGTAATACCGGTTCAAGAAGAACCACACCTGCTAGATGTCCGTTTTGTGTTATGTTGTTATATTATGTCATTTGCAAAACACAAAACTACAACATCAATATACTTATATTAAACCTTATGTCGTTATGTAATAAAACACATTTGATATACCCAACTGAAGCATTCTCACTGTAACTGTGTTTAAACACAAAACTAAACCTTCATATGACTCAATAAAAGGGTTGAGCACATTTTTTTCGTACAAAACAGTCCCAGGTTAATAAAGATAGTTGAAAGAACTCAAATTAAACTGTTCAATCAATGTTCGCTTCATCATGCTTTTTAAAACTAGCCGTTTTCCTAGAAAAAAAGAATACATATTTGCTGTCTTTTGAACAATGACTTAGAAAATATTATTGGTTTGAAATATTTTTTATGCAATATATCTTAGCAACGAAATTAAATACCCCATTCTCAATTATCTTCATAAAAGATGAATAGTTTATAACTTCAATGTTTTACTGTTCAGGTTTAATTTTGTCCCTAGTAAAGACGCTTCCATGACAAAACTCTAAGCAAATTTTCGACAGAACTGTCCCTCTGTTTATCCATTTACTAACTGTAACCTAGTTTTATATCTTCTTATATTTGTTCGTAGACTCGTTGAGTCAAGATTAATTCATAAACAGACATATATCACCATATATCCATCTATTTCTTAACATCTTATTGTTTTTCATTATCTGCATGGAGGGCAAGTCTTTCTGAATCAATAATTTTAGTTTTACTATATTATAGAAAGAGGTCCAATTCCTTTTTTATTGATCTGCCTTTCACGAAGGCCACTTGGTTATATTTGCTTTCAGAAAGAGGTTAAATCGAAACCACGACTTGAATTAGTTTGAACGTTCTGTCAATCAACAGTCACGAAAAAATGTCCAATTTTACATGGAGATTGAACTGTGTGACGTTTCACTTCTGTCTCTCAATGGTGCCAACAGAAAAAACCGTAAAAACGATATTTTTGGAGATGAAGAAATATAAAATCCTGGCTTATGATAAATGGATCCAGTACGACCAAAACCGCTATTGAAAATTTCGTCATCAACCTTACAAGGTAACGAATACAGAAGTGAAATTCAAAGAATTGATGTATGTCGATGGGTTACATTCGTATTTAAAGAAGAGAAATTTCATCCGAAACAATACAATTTCTGGTTAATCATGTAGCCTTTCTTTATTTATACAATATGGCTTTTAACTAGATACACACTTCATTTGACTTGAAGTCCATTTTCTCGCTTTCCATGATATAATCCTGATAACAGTATGATAAAGGCCAAAAACGAGAATAGGTGTTAAACTTACCACTATTTCCCTTAGGCTAATATGTGTTTGTTTTGTCTGGGTTCTTCGTGAAATTCACCAGTATTTGTACACTCTGACAGAGAATCTAAAGACGAATCAAAATATCTCTTTCCGAAGTTCAGCCGAGCCCACTTCAGATCAGAAACGAAATATATTCCAAAACCTTTAAAAATCACTGATAAAATTTCAGACATTGTAATAACCATTGATTTTTATATCGCGTTTACGTTCATGTGATACTCAACAAACAGTCCCTAGAGATGATTTTCTCATCCTGTACAGACAAAGACCTAAAATGCCATGGTAATTAAGGTTCTTGGTATAGGTAAACACATAAATAACTTTTGTTATATTAGAAGCACCTTATAGTTTGACATTCATATCACTACTGCATGGACTGAAAATAAACAGGATAAAACAATATGATGTATTGAAATAACTTTTGATAGGATTAGAGTTGCAATTACTTTGGTAGTTTGTATAAAAAACCTTATTCCTACTTTTTGGCAAATATTCCAGAAGTAACGATACTTCACTTTGACATTTTCATCTGAAATAACAAGTGTTTACCAGTTGAGAGTGTTTGTCCCAGTTGATAATATTTCAGAAATTGTAATAACTATTGATTTCTATATCAAATTTA
Source organism: Cyclina sinensis (assembly GCA_012932295.1). NCBI lineage: Eukaryota > Metazoa > Mollusca > Bivalvia > Venerida > Veneridae > Cyclina > Cyclina sinensis. Next base: position 19,908,729 of record JAAONU010000001.1, read on the forward strand.
CGTCGATGTAACACTCAACAGAGATGGTACAATAAACTGTCTTTAGAGGTGACTATCTTTTCAGTATCTTAAAAATGAAGGCGATGCTTTATATTTCTTTGCTTAGTGCTTATTTAAAGCTCTCATTTTATAACCTACTTTATAGTCTTTTTTTGTGTCACAAGACATGTCTTGCTAAACGCCTATTCTGTTATGTTGTTATTTTTCACAGAAAAAAAAAACATTGCTTGTCTAAGTGTAACAGCCTTTGACTTTGTAAAAAAAAGAAAAAATGTCGAGACGTTTATAATTACACTGAAAAAATAGTAGGATTGTATGTTTATGTAAGTTGTATATTAAGAGTTTTTGCGTAATTGGCGACAAACCGATTGCAAAGGTACAAAACTTGCAACTCAAGGGCAAATAAGAACTTCTAATATATAATGGGTTTTCTTCAAAAAATCATTTTCTCTTTGCTTTCGATATGAGTTATTTGATTCAAATGATTTGTAATAGTAACTTTTTAGAGTGCCAGCTACACTCATTATATTTCAATTTTTTTATGCTCACAAATTTTCGAGAGTGACAACTTAAATTTTGTTTTGTTTTTAAATGAATAAGTCTTGTTAAAGTAAAAGTTTAAAATCATCCACACTTACAGTTATTTGAACCATATCATGTCTTAAAATAAGACCATTGCACATCAGGAATGATCTTGAAAAAAGTCACAAATGATATTAGTAACTGAAAAATATTTCAGAGTGAAGTAACATGTCAACTAAATGTATATATCTTTATTGATATCACAATTTAGTAAAAAAAACACGTTATGACAGTTTTATTACCTATTTATGGTAATTCTGATTTTTTTACAATTTCCTGGTCGGCTCTTGTCGGGTAAATTTATTTGTCAAACCATTTTATGCCTATATTGTGTTACTCGTCTGATGATAAAAAAGAAAATATTGTCATGAGAAAATATGAATGAGCCGTTTCAATAAAAGTTTAGTTTTCAGTCTTCTTAATTTCAAGACAATTCAAACGGAAGTAACTAATGTTCTTGTACTGTTTTTTTTTTAATTTACATCTATACATTTTGCTCAGGTTTCATTACAAATGAAAATATTCATTGACCAATTTTAGTAAAACGATAGCATTGCTTTTGCGTTTTAATATATTAGTATGATGCTGTTTCTGTGAAGATTTACATAATTTTTCAGTAGGCAAAGTTCATTGTCTGAATTGTCTGGTTTTGATTTTCATTTTGTTTTACATGTATACACATAGCGTCTTTAACAATATAACACTTTCTATGTTTATATTGTGTTAAGATGGATTATTTCGATTACAAATTGGAAAGTTGCAATGCAAGAAGTTGAATATAACTGTATTTATTAAATTCAAGTTCACCAAAAAGAGATTTTGGAAATAAGATCATCTCTTAGATTAGTGAAATTCATTTCTTTGTCGCAGTGGGTAGCGGATGAGTAAAAGCTTTCTGCAATGTTATCTGGGGTCTGACAACTAAAAATAGGACAAAGCACTATGTTCAACATTTGGTCGTGACGAATGGAGGTTGTTTTTAGTAATATCAAATATGTTTTACAAAATAATCAAGATGTTATATGTGTCTTTAATTTTCATTTAAAAATCTTAATTAACTATTTTGTTTTGTTAGCAAAAACTGATTCCTCCTTATTTTATTCTATTTACGCATTTAGCTAGAATAATTTAGATTCTGTATAGTATAATCATATAGAAATAGTAAAAATATATTTATGAAAACAAGAACAATCACAACAAACAGCAGCATGTTGATTATAAAACTTAATATTTTAGGATTTAAGAATTTCGTTTCTGGATTTACAGGATTATTGTTACAAAAGTAGATATCATTTGTTAACACCTTTTATTTGCTAAGCAACAAGTATTTCTTCATTTTATTGACTTTTTGGTTTGACACGTTTTATGTTTTGCTTGTTTAAAAATTACTGGTAGAAACATATCCACTGAAATTGATACCTTGCCAAATATTTATCAGTTTACAAATCAAACTTTGCAAAGCCAAGCAAACAGCGTTTTTTTTTCTGTTACAGGGCATTGTTTTGTATTGATTGTTTTCTTTTACGTGCTTACAGGGCACTGTTTTGTATCGATTGTTTTATTTTACGTGCTTACAGGGCACTGTTTTGTATCGATTGTTTTCTTTTACGTGCTTACAGGGCACTGTTTTGTATTGATGGTTTTCTTTTACGTGCTTACAGGGCACTGTTTTGTATTGATGGTTTTCTTTTACGTGCTTACAGGGCACTGTTTTGTATTGATGGTTTTCTTTTACGTGCTTACAGGGCACTGTTTTGTATCGATTGTTTTCCTTTACGTGCTTATCTAGTTTTACTTTATGTATTTTTGTCATAAAAGTCAATCCTCGTGATTGTAAAAAATAACAGAAGTTATATATAAACCGTTAAGTCGGAGAAATGAGATTTACATGACATGTTTTTTTAGTCTGGAGAGGTTTTTTGTTCAAAGTAAGAATCCTTGTGAAGGCAATAATGAAACTGTCAATGGAATATCGGTTTACGGTAGCTCCCTCTCTTTTGCCAAAGTAATCGGTGTAAATCAAAGATAAATTTCCTTGAATGGAAACCGTACATGATGAAATAGCTATTGAGCCAGAACATTTGATTGGTGCAGAAAAGTAATGCTAACGATTACCCCCAATGAATCAGTAAATTCAACTGGTTTGTAACTTGATGTTGATTTATAATGATTGGCTTTTGAAAGCTAAACTGATAAGGAAATAAAACGTCGGCATTTCCTGGTATGGAATTAGTCAAGAGTGGCTGTTTTTCCTGATATCTACTTACCGCTCAAATGTGTAGACCAGAACTTGAGTAAAAACTTTGAATTAAAAGTCCAATTATTTATTATTATTATATCTAATTACTTTCAGTACAATCGTATGGCAAAAAATGCAGTCACACTCCTTATGTAAGAAACGATTTCTGTGACAGAAATGAGTGCGGTACTAGAGGAAATCGGTATAAAATACACTATTTGCATTACAAGAATTCATGTTCTTGTGTTGATGATACCTCAAGGTGTAATACATAAAATTCTTTAGAGGTTATCTGTATTAAATGTTTCATTTTTTATAATAAGTCGTTCAGTCCACTATCAGACTAAATGACATTTTCAGGTGTTTGGTTTAAATACTCAAACTCCTTACCTTTATATGGACAAATCCAAAGTTAGAGTATATGTAATTCTTTTAAGGTTCTATCATCTGTTTTTGCATAAAAAGTTGAAAGTCCGAGAATTATTATCGCATGTAATGTTCAGAATTCATGTTTCATTAGCATAAATTTACAAACATGTACAAGGCCACACAATATATGATAATTATTGGTTGAACAGAACTTCAACTGACAAGATATAACTAATGCTTCTCCTCGATGGTTGTCATTGTAAATCTGTTTATGTTGCAAAGTTTTGTACTGAGGTCAAACCAATTCATTTTGATGTTGTAGCTTTAACGTTATTTGCGTTCACAATAACGCAAGCAAAATTATTACCTGCATTTGTGTGAACTTTCCGTAAGTCAAAAGTCACGCAGTGCCAAGAAGAAAACAAAATGGACCATTGAGACATTTTTTTTGTCTCAGAAAAAAACAAAACAACAGTGAATAACAAAAAAAAAATATAAAATAAATTAATAAATAAAAACAGTCATTCGGGAAAGTGTCATTGAAAAGTTAAAAAAAACAACAAAGTATTAAATAATCTTATTTACTTATTTACTGTTTTAATCGTTGTAATGTAATCCTATATAACAAAAAGCTGAAATTTCGTGTTTGAAGACAGTTCATAGTGATCAAGCTATCGAATGACAAAATGATAGCATTTTGGATGAAATATTATGATAAAAAATATGCTGTATCAGTCTTGTTCATTATAACTTCCTTTATAAAGAGATGAGTTAGATAAAATGCATATTTTTCCAAGTATGACATGCTTGCCAACTGCTATGAAATGACACTTTTCTTGCAATGATATTACAGATAATCCGGACACCATTCAAGGAAATTAACATGCCATCTTATTTGTAGTCGTCGACGTCAATAACTTCAACATTGATGGATGCAGCGGTAAAACAGCGATCAGATTGCTAAATCTAATTATTTGTCTATGTACAAGGCGGCGAACAAAGGTTACTCGACAATAGTAATTGAAGTCAATGGCTGTTAGAGGGAGAATGTATAGGAATGCTTATTATCCAAATGTAGTTCGGTTTCATTCTGAAATATTTACACAGATAAATTGATGTCTAATATTTTTAGAACATCTATTTAAATAATTTTCTTTAAAATTACAATCATCCTTAAACGAGGGCAATCCAGTTAATAATGCCACTAGACTTCGTATGCATAAACTATTGGTTGGATCAAGAAAACATTCACACTATCCCTTCAAAGTATTCCCCTTGCACAGAAACATACTTGCCATTTATGACTTATGTCCCTCCTTTTTATACTGTTAAGTCACTGAAATATGGCAGAACTAAGGGTACTTCTGTTGATATGGCATTTTCTTTAACAAGGAAATAAAAAATCACTGGGGCTTAGGTCAGAAGAATAAGATGAGTGCTCTTAAAAAGACTGTACAATCTGATTTTAATGGGCTGCCGCGTTGCCATATATTAGCTGTTTACGTTTCAAACCTTTACTTGGACGTTCGAAACAATAACGCTGTATTCATGTTTTAAAGCTAGTTTATATATCACTTGATTCCTTGTCGATCGCTTTGACCAATATTATATCATGACAAAATGCACGATATCCAAGGCATTGTGTGTATGTTTAACTAAAATTATCACAAATTTATCTATCAAGTGGTTAAGAAAAAATCAAATTGCATGTTGCATTTGTCGAAGACGCCTGTATGTCTCTAATGATGAAAAAAAAATCAAGTGATCTCCTGACAGGCTATAATCAGATTTATGTTCATACAATTTTGATACATTTCAAAATGACAAGTATTGTTTGACATCAGATAAGCGATTTTAAGTCACGACTCATCAGCTGAACAGTATTGTAACATTAATACGGCAACACAAGTTAGAATTTCTACGTACGGTGACTATACCCCCGCAAAACCGTTTATTCCAAAGTATTGGACACACCATAAGATTTATGTGTAAAGATGGGATGCATTTCTAGACTTGGAAGGTATCAGTATTGTGAAGCTTAACTGATATCTGAACTGAAATTCTCTAGATACACTTTTTTTATCTAACAGTAAAGTATTATCCATAACAAAGATCTGACCGTCATTGTATTGTGACGACGTTGAAGACAAGACTGTCGTTTGTGACTGCATCTGGCTTAGTTCGCCCAAGAACTCGAAACAAATCTTTGATTTACAGAACTAATAAATATTTAAATTATTTAAAAGAGTATTTTGCAAACATTTACTTCTTTGAAAATACCAGTCAACAAAACGATTGCTATAGATTCTGTTAAAATTGATAGAGTGAACATTGAAATTAACTAATCTGCAGTTTAATTATGTGTTTTAATTACATTATCATTGTAATATGATTAGTTAAAGAAGTCGTGGAACTTTCTAAAACATGTAAGGCTTCTGATTATCCATCTATATTTCAATGACTTTGTTTTATTATATTTCAAATACAATGAGACCAATGCCGATACAAAAATATCAGCATTGCAAACAATTGTTCTTCTTTTCTGATATTTACGACACGGAAGGTTGGTGATGAACTAACGTGATTAGAAAGTAATGAATGTGCTGCCTAAAAGAAAACGCAATTTCCAGTCTGTATGTACTTGGTAAAAATACTAGATTTTTTGTGCAGTGCTATCTGTAACTGACCTTTTCATAATTCCATGACGTGAAGTTTTTCTATTTTGTCAAAAATTGAGGGCAAAGCTTTACAAACTCAAGATAATGGAAGAAATTTATTAGATCGCAGAAAACAAGTTTTTCATATGATACGCAATGTGAGAAAAGGGCACATAAGGTAAATTGACATTTTACCTTTTCTTTTGTTCTCCTAAATAAAAAATGCAATTTTTGACTAGACTTGTCGCTTAACAGATAATTGGAGAGCACCGTGGCGCAGACGGGGCTTTTTACGCGGCTCTATGCCGTCGTTAGCATTTTCGCCAACTATGCAAGCACGTCTTCAAAAGAATCAATTGTGTCGCATTTATTTTGGAAATATGCATTGTAATAAATACTTGTCATGAAACATAGTTGAAAATTAAACACAACTAATATAAGACATATTGACATCTTAACAAAGAGTACTCAATATCGTTCGCTATCTGATATTAAAGGCACTGTCCTTCATTCACACATACATACTAACGTCATTGACTCCTGTGTTTTTCACTTTTTTCTGGCATTTTAGTTGTCTATATAGTTTCCGTATTTCCTAAAACATTATGACAGATACGTCTGATTTAAAAGCAGTTGAGCACGGATACAATGCGTAAGTGGAAAAATACACATTTGTCTTTATAAAGGTTTGATATTCGTCATCCATGAAAATTCAACTTGAAAAATGAAATTGAAGCTTTTACTTCAGAAAGCCAGTAGAAGCCTAATGACGAAAAGACAAATTTAACAACAAAAAAATCTGAAAAAAAATCAGTTTAAAATGAGTGGTCTTCCAAAGTAGCGTATGATTTTAATATATATAATTATGTTATGCGCGTTTTAAGAATATGAACTATTCCAGAATTGCCCTGCACGTTTTAGGAATTCCAATAATGACGGACATTATCGGAATTCTTAATTAGCGCAGTGCAGTTCTAGAATAGACCGTGCGCGATTTAAGAATTTGGACAAAGTTGGAATATCATAATGATTTATTTATTTATTTATTTGTTTTTATTATTGCTTCAACTGGTGAGAGTCGAAAGGGCTACTACTACATAGTCATTGACTTCATTCTCTCTTTTTCTTTTTTTCATATGTTGGAAAGATTTATTTATTTATTTATTCATTTTTTTTTATATTTTGTCGTTATATGATTATTAAATGGAATGTTGATAAGTGAGAGACACTATATAGTCTTTGTCTTTACTCTTATTATTAGGTTAATTTTTTTTTTCGTTTGTTCATTTAGTTTTTAACTACTCTTCTATCCGTTGTTAAGCTATCTTTGTGTCTAATGGTCATTAATTTCTCATCTTTGATTCAACAGTCAGATGCTTAGAAATTAGTGAGTACTACTGTTTTAATACTTAACTGGCAGTAGTTGCTTGTATTTTTAAAAAGACTACAAGAGGAGGTAATTAAAAATAATTTGTTTGCAATAACAGCCCCAAACCTGAAAGCAAGCAACATTAGAAACAACTGAAGTGATGTTCTTTATGAACTCTTACGAATACAAATGAAGTTATAAATTACTTGTCAACATCAATGAGGGCTGAATTCTCCAAAGGTTTCTAGTCGCTACTGTTAGAAAATAAAATAACACAGATCCTTTACAACAAGTTACACACAAAAAAAAAACTGTCATAAAATGCTTTTATTCAAGAGAAACAATAAACTACAGTAGGTTCGCCATGAACACCATCCATACAAAGCATGGATTGGGATTTTGGCAAATGTCTTAGTTTTGCCAGAACCATACTTTATCCAGTCATTATCAAATTGCGTGTCACTACTGCACAAATTTTACATGGCACTTGTAGCGTTCCTTTTTAATTTTATGGGAAAACATTGTCAATGTGCCACTCTCAATACAAGTCCGAAAATGTCCTTTCATCTCTTCTTGTAAATAGTGAACTGCTGTAGGATCTTCACCGTGGCAGTTGGATGTAGCGTTAGCTAGAGCAAATAAACCACAATATCTGTTTCCACACTGTTGCTGAATGTTAATCACTTTTACTTCAGGATTCTGCCCATGAAAGTTTCTCAGTTTTTACAAGGTATCACTCGTTGCTTTCCCTGTTATAAGTGAATCGTACAGTTCTATGGTGCCGTCCTCTGTGTTAGCTGCAGCTGTGACCCAGTGGGTTCTGTTGATGTGGTGAATCTGTATGTCTATCGTGTAGACAATTTTCTGTTCTCATTTCTTTTGGTTATTGCTCGTCTGTTTTGGGACAACTCTCGTATTTGAGACACACTTGTTAAAACGTCTCGACCTTCTGTTTACCCTTATTACAGAGGAAGGAACTAAATCAGCCGCTATATACTTCCATGAAACACAGACTATTTGATTAGGAAAACAAAATTGGAATCTAGTCAATTTAAAACAACTTCTTTATTATCAGCAATATCCCAAAAGTGAAATTGTATGGCGACTGTGCATGACACGAATGAAAGGTAATAATTATTTTTGTAAATTCACTTTTGCGATGAATTTGTTTGATTTAGCTTCTGTTAAATCAGCACTGATTCTTTTTATACATATTCAAAAGTCTTTCTGGTTACATTCACAACTGTCATAAGACATTAGACATTCAGCTGAGTGTGATAACATTGTCATTTTATTCTGTAGTACTTGTAGCACCAGTATCATAGCTATGTCTTTTCATTTATGCATTGTTTTGTCGGGAGAAATTACATGTATCTTTTCATTTATGCATTGTTTTGTCGGGAGAAATTACATGTATCTTTTCATTTATACATTGTTTTGTCGGGAGAAATTACATGTATCTTTTCATTTATGCATTGTTTTGTCGGGAGAAATTACATGTATCTTTTCATTTATACATTGTTTTGTCGGGAGAAATTACATGTATCTTTTCATTTATGCATTGTTTTGTCGGGAGAAATTACATGTATCTTTTCATTTATACATTGTTTTGTCGGGAGAAATTACATGTATCTTTTCATTTATGCATTGTTTTGTCGGGAGAAATTACATGTATCTTTTCATGATCTGATTTATGTTCTATTTTCTACCATAAGCAAAATTGTAACGTCACGTCAGACGATGCTTTTGAACACAGTAATAAAATACATTTTTTTGGCGTTAAATGACACTTAAAAAAAAATTAGTTAGTCAAAATTAGGAATGCGTAAGAAAAATTATCCGCGATTATTAAAAAGATCAAGTGCTGGTAAAATATGGCATCAGTCAAAACGATTTTCACACAATACAAATGAACATGACATTTAATTCAAACAATGACAAAAATTAGAATGACCATTGAGAAAGTTGAGGACGAGAACTTCATGTAAAATAAAAAACTATTCATAAACTAGTTCATGTCACTTTAAAAGACACTTATGCCGAATAAGTAACAGTTTCGTAAACACTCCGAAGTTACGATTTTAAACATTAGTTACAAATTTATAAATTTACCTTCAAAACAAAAAAGTTGTCGGATACAAATAGAAATTTTGAAAATAAATATATATATATATATTTTGAATAAAATTCTAAGTTATCAAAAATAAATCTCAGACAAAGAGCTAAGTAATGCGCATATTTTCTAACCTCAAATTATCGCAGTGTAGAAAATCAGTGCTTTATCTTTTTCCTTATCATTTGGTTATGACGGGCCGAAGAGTATTATAACATACTGCACATTAAACTTAAAACAATGAAAATAATGCGTAAACTTGGCCTTATCAAATCTAACCAGAGGATTACAATGACAATCAAGTAAACAAGCCTTAAAATGGACTATAAAATGTTATTTTCAGTTTTACTTAAAACTATTGAAACAGAATATCACAAAGATCACACAGAAAATTATACTCACATATAAATATATAACACAGTCTTGAAGACATGGTTAAAAGACATTTTTTTTCAGAATGCACTGGTAAATGTTTCCTAACCTTAGACCTACATTTATCTCTAGAGAAAGAAATCAGGCCTCAATTCACATTCATGAAACGGAGACTATTCGTTAAGAAACTAATTTGATGCCTATTATCCTCAGAACTTCAATTTAATTCGACTTCTTTACGATCGTAATTATTCTTATTTTGACATTATCTGAGGACTCTGCATGCTTAGTTTAGTAGAAAACTAATGAAAATCACAAGTAAATTCCCTTTTGTTGATGAATTTGTTCAAATTTTGTCAGTTCTTTAAAATTGCTAAAATGCAATCTGAAAGTGAAATAAATCCCTTTTGTATTCTTTAGTTTAAATGGATTGAACTATTTCGACTGTGACTGCCTCATATCCGATGATACTACATCATTGCGTAGATACCATGTTAGTAATAAACTGCAGTCGTCAATATAAGAGTAGATAGTTTGCGTACTCAACTGTAAAATCACAAAACAGTCTGAAATAAGTCTAGTACTTACAGCTGATCTGTTTTAAAGACACTTGAGCGTTTCAAGCTGTTAATATCAATATTTAATCATAATTTGATTAATCTGAAATCATTTTGTATAATTTGTTGCCACATAAGAATCGCTAAAAATTCATTTGCAAGAAAGAACGTGTATATTTGTATATTAAATTCAAATGCGAATAAACTCAGTACAGAACAATGAAAAGAATCAATTTTGACTTTAATGTATCTACTTGCTTCTTTGTTGATACGCTCTTACGTTCGGCTATATCAGGACAATGATTTTAAAGATGATAAATTGATACATTTGGAAAATGACAAATTGTGTTAAACCGAGACAAAAACTTTTACTTAAGGTTACTGTACTCCCACAAAACCGTTTATTCAAATGTTTTAGACACATTGAAATCAATATGCGAAGATTGGAATGCACCTCTAGGATTGAAAGGTTTCACTTCTGTGACGACTCATCAATTTCAGGGATAAAGCGCACATATTTAAATCTCTAGTTGATATTTCAGTACAGTATTTCCTAAAAATTAGAGCCATTTTTTGTAAAGTGACGACGCCTGTGACAAGATCGCATCGGGCGTAATTATTTCAACAACTTTAAAAATGGCTTGTTGCTACACAGTCATTACAAGTATTTAAAGTCTTTACAGGAATATTTTTAGAAGAGCGTCTGGTATTGTTGTTTCATAGAAAATAACACTGCTATCATTTGTAAAACAATACACATTGTTAATGTTATTCAGTTATATGATTACATAAACAAGACTTAGTAACGAAACGCTATCATAACTTTTAACACATTTTTATCCATGTATGCAATGACCTTTTTCTAGCACTGAAGTACGATTAGACCAATGCATATGTACGGAAATATGTGGTTCGCACGTTACTGTTTCTGAAAATTGTGACACGAAATGTGACAAATGACGTCATAACAATGCAACAGAAAACGCATAAAAAGTCATTAGCAAATCACAGACGTTTTGGTGGTCAAATACTATATTTTACTTATAAGAATAGTGTGCATTGTACTCTATAGTGTTAATTGCTTTACGGCTGAAAGGGAAATGAATGTTCCAATATTCATTGTATTAAAGCCATTATGCATAATTATTTTTGTTTTACTAAAACACTTAAGGCAAGGCAAATAATGAGCAAATACACTTACATTGCAAGCAACAATTAAGCACGTTTTAGATATACTAATTGTTTGCAAATAATATGTAAACTAGTTTGACATCTGAACAAGCAATTCTTTGTCATAAACTGCCTGATAATGATACCATACACTGCATCCACCCATACCTATTGACGTCATGATCTCCTGGTTTTCACTTTTTTCTAGTATGCAATATGTCCAGATAGTTTCCGGATTTCCTGAAATATTATGACAGATAAGTCCGATTTAAAACCATTTTAACAGTTACACGAATGCAGTATATAGATAGAAAAGTGCACATCTGTCATTTTGAAAGGCTTGGCATAAGCCATCTACGAACCTTTGACTTTAAACATAATATTGTCATGGCCAAAGCTTTTATCTCGGAAAACCTCTAGAAGCACAAAGAGAAGATAAATATAACAAGGTGCCATCTGGAATAGTATAGCTGAAATAGGTGCTATGATCTCGTTAGTTTAGTCTGTAATTTTAAAATCTGTTATATTTTCTAAGATATCTTGAACATAGTAATAAAATGTGTAGTTGAAAGCCGTAACGCATTACTACCGTTTAGCCTCTACTATCAAAAATGGTGTCGCACTTAAGAGGACTTAAGAAAATCATATTTGAACATGTAAAATGTAAATTAATAGTAAAGGTCAATATCTGGGAACAAATTGGTTAAAACGTCTCGGACTTCTGTCTTAATGTATGACAGACAAAACAGGTGAATCAGACCACTATTCACTTTCATGAAACACAGACGATTTGATTAGGGAAACAAAATTGGAAAAATCAGTTCAAAACGTCTTCTCTTTTATATCTGGTATTCCATTACTTAAATCATAGACGAAAGTTGTGTCTACTTTTCAGAAAAGCTAATTATAATTTATTGCAGATTTCCTTTTTGTGTGAAGAATCTGCACGGAGTCATTTCATGCATTTTCCAACAAGTATTATTCTTTCAACAATATTAAATCAGCGTGATGACACTTTGAACGATTTAAACTCGTTTAGATATTAAAGATAGTCAGTGACCAAACCAGAGAGCTTCGGCTATATTAGTTCTTTACTGAACTGCCATGATGATTGATAACATTGATGATGATAAAGAAAAGAACTTTATAATAATTGTCGATTGTCAAGCCAATGTTCAAGATACCTTGTCATGTTGATTTCATAAATACAGTAAGTTAGAAATTCGTTTTTATGCTTAAGGATAAAAAAAATAAATGAAAACAAATGAAAAAATATTGTTAATTAGAAACCATCAAAAACAATACACAGTTAAAATAAACTATTTCGAAGCAGTGCTTTTTGAAGTACTGGCATAAATGCTTGATCAAATTTAATGATAATATTACCTATATCAATGACTTATTAAGCCTTAAAATATCGGTACACATCCTTCTTAACATCATTTGTAAACCTCAATAAGCAAGGACAGATGCTGGCTAATTTTAAAATCAGATAGTCCATGACAGGCTATATCAGTGTTATGTTTGTACAGATGCTCTATTAACACCATTTGTTTTTGCAACTCTCTTTTGACTCGTATCATCTCATTTTGTTTTTGCAACTCTCTTTTGACGCGGATCATCTCATTTTGTTTTTGCAAATCTCTTTTGATTCGCATCATCTCCATTTGTTTTTGCAAATCTCTTTTGATGCGGATCATCTCCCTTAATTTTATTTCTGCAAATCTCTTTTTTGACGCGGATCATCTTCATTTGATTTTTGCAAAATTCTTTTGAAGTGGATCATCTAAATTTATTTTTTTGCAAATCTTTTTTGACGTGGATCATCTCATTTTTTTTGCAAATCTCTATTGACGCGGATCATCTCCATTTGTTTTTGCAAATATCTTTTGATGTGCAATCTTTAAAAAACTACATATCCTTTTGGTAAAGTTGAAGTTATTGAGCACATGATTTCTCTTATCTTGACACTATAAGAGTTGCCTCAGTCATTCCGCTGTATTGTCAAAAAATGACGGTAAAATCCTTCAGTGAACAATAAGTATTATAAGTTAAAACAATAAAAGCTTGATAGAATTTCAGGATATAGCAACTATTGTTGCAAGGAGCACAAAACGGAACGGTAATAGACAAATACCCGATAAAAGTTTGGAACGTGCATTGAAATATATTTATTTCTCAGTTATTTGCAAGTCAATAGATTTTCGTATAGTTTGTAATAACATCCTGTGATTAAATCATAGAACATTAGAACATTTGTACATGATTCTCTTTTAATAAAAAAATGTAGCTAATGTGATTTTTTTGTTGTTCTCATGTTATTAACATTTTGTGCTTATCTTGATGTTACTAAAACATATGTAGATACTCTTATAACATATTTAGATACTCTACTTTTGCTAACGTTAAACAAAAAATCATATCATGCTCAGATATGTTGCTGTCAACAATTTGTTGAGCAATGTTTAAGACGCGGAATAAACCGTGTTTTAAAGGTTATGGTTGCAAATAACACAAACAGGAAATTCGAGAGAGCACAAGAATGCTTTTACAAAGGTTTCTTTGTTTATTAAAAACAAGCTGATTTTACGTTTTGTAACTATCTTTGTGATCCCACATTTATAACTCAGTTCTGTCAGTTATATCAAAGCTTTCTTATTCAGTACACGTGATAAAGCTCTCACGGTTCATCACCGCTGTTACTTTCAACATATTCCAGGCGTAAAGTTGAATATCTCTAGATAACGTTTACGATTGATGTCGCATAAATTTTCCGAAGTCAGGAACTTTTGGAATTAAAGCTGACAGTCCCTATATATTATGTATTATAAGCAGAAAGCTAGTGTCCATTAATTGCAGTTTTTGTAAGGAGCATGCGTACATATTTAAATTTAAGGGTAGTGTGGAAACAGACATGTAAGTGGTAGGAGCAAAAACTAGGTAGTATACAATAAAACGAAAATAACATATAACATAACATATCGTTTATTCGACATTAAATTGGATACAATCTATAGTCGCCAATAAAGTTAAAAGTACAAAGTGTGAAGCTTAAGCAATTTTCATAGAGAGACTTTTACTATATTAGGTAATGAATTCAGTGTTATAAAAATTAAACATTATAACAATATAACTCGTCATATATTACTAACATGTCAATAGATAGATAATGTTCCACTAATGTGAGTTGAGACAATAATAACATCAATATATAGAGAATAATAGGTAAGTGTCTTAATATGAGAAAGTTTATCTGGCAAGGCGTAGGAATTTATCGGGTGAGCCGAAGGCGAACCCGATAAATACCGCAGCCGAGCCGGATAAACTTTCTCATTTAAGACACTTACCTATTATTCTATTTATCCTGTCACATTTGGCATTTGTCAATAAATTACTAGGATATTGAAAACCTATCTTTAAAGTGTTTTAAATGTCAAGGTTATCCATCAGGTGAACATATACACAAAAATAGTTCCAAAATTTCAATATATTTTTTCCTTAAATGATCGTGCTATATCATAAGATCTAGATATTGAAATATTTAATTTTTATTCAAGTAGTCTCTGTTTGTAATAACAACCATTTAATCACTTCCTTCTGATTATTTATAATATTGTTTATAAACACAAAACTAGTCCATGACGTCACCGGTGATAACGTAGCATGTGCCGTATAAAGCAAAATTTATACGACCCCCCTTTATCGGGTCGGATATGAAATAATTGACAGGATAAATACTAATTGTTATGATCATTAAAACAGAACACTATATGATATATTTACCCTGATTAAAGTTATCTCATATAACCTTTAACATTTGCCAGGTGGTAAGTCAAACATCTTTAGATAGCAAATTGAAATTGTATATAAATTATTCTTTCTGCGGGTTGAAACATATTTTTTTTTATCAAATACAACAATGCGAGTATTATTCTCAGATCCAAACCAATAAATCGAAAAAACTGAATTGCAGTTGATTGAAAAAGACGAATACTGTTAGGCGTTAATGTGTTTTTTTTCGCTTTTTCAAGATCTTTATCAATGATATGATTAGTTTAGAATATATGCTGGTTAAATTGTTCATATATTTCTTACTTTCAAATACATTTCAAGATCTACTTTCTTTAACAAGGATAAAATACACAAAAATAACTGGAATTTACAACTAAGTGCAAATAAACAACAGATCACATTACCTTAGTCTCAACTCTTTATTATTAAATAAGCATGACGAATGTTCGAGGGCCAAAATAATGCAAAGATGTGCGCAGTCCCGACACGTTGTTGGACAGTATGTGTTAACTAAATGGAACGGATTAAAATCGACATTCTTTCGTGTCTTCACGTTTTACATATCACGTGACTATTATATAATGAAAATGAAATTAGTTAATACAAAAATAAAGAATGATAAGTTTACTGAAGCGCTGTATATGTCCCACAAGTAAGATATATCGTTTGAAAAGGACAAAATTAAAAGAAAATAAAATTATGTCATACTTAACTTTTAATGTATGTGTTTTTTCCCTAGCAGTTACTAGAGAATAATGTAGTTTTATTTCGAAATATATATGTTTAGCATGTACCTTAAAACCCCAAACAATAAACGAATAATTCTAGAAATGTCTTCTATTTTTAACTTGTGTACACAAGTCCCTCTAAATGAATATTTGAGTCAAAAGACAAAATTGTGTTAACATGCACGAAATATGTTTATTTAATACAATTTTTTTCATAATACAATTTTGTGACAGCAAAATATGTATGTGTTACAGTGGTAAAAGTTGCTAAAATGATCTTTAAATCATAATAAAGATCAGTTTGCACACGTAACTATTTGTTAGAAAATCTAACATTACCAACCTTTTATTCATTGTAAACAAAAGTAGTACTTCCCTTCCACAGAGAAAAAGCTGAATGTTATAAAATAGTCATACATTCAGTTTACCACTATATTAATGGAAGGTATACGGTAGAAGCTAAATATCCATAAATTCAGAAAACATGTTACAGGCCATAGCGGAGTAATTTCAATCTATCTAAACATTTATCAACTTCAATTACTGTTTTGCCAATCTCGTATAACACCTGATAACTAACGTTTTACACTTATTTATAGGGAATTTAATTTAAAAAAAAACAGGAAATGTTTTCAAAACCTTGCAATATTATTTGCATTTAACACAGTGGTTTCTGATAAATACTGAAAATCATCTATGCCCAGCATTCATTTACAAGTATGTTCATATACATTTAAGTGTTTTATTTTAATAATCGGACAATCTATTCATTTTTTTCTTTTCTCTTTTACCACCAGCCGACTGCATTCTTTCAGTAGCTATGTCAGATGTATAAGATAAGTTTTCAAAATCATTACATTAATCGTTTATCCACACACAAAACATGCCTTCGAAGATTTCTCTCTTTTGTAACTTGCAGCTCTTTTCAAGTGTAAATTTGATAACAATATATAGGACTTTGTGATTTCCTATATAACATGCCTGACAATAAACAGAATACTCTTTTTAACAAGAATCAGATATAAACTTACTGTATCTGACAGTCTTTGAGAGAAGACAGGCTAGCTAGAAATAATGAAGATCCGGGCACTATAAACACTGCCTTGATTAATAATCATATCGTTTAATTAATTAGGATCAAATTAATCCCGAAAATTAGAAGTCGCCACTTTAATACAGATTCTTATATAAATCAATCCCAGATGAGATTACTGGACAAAATACATTATCAATTAAAAGCGATGACGACATTAAATCATTTGAAAATATGCAGATGTTAGTGTTTTCGTTAAACCAATTTCAAAAAAGAAAAGAATAAGCCAAAGAATGATGGCCACAAAAAATCTAAACAGCTTACGTGCATAAATCTGATTTCAAGCTGTTAACCAATCATTTTTTCAAATATTTATGTCAGATATTGGTCAGTGGTATATAAATTAGTGACATTTATATCTCAGATTTTGGTCTTAAAAAATTCAACTGATTTGTGCATAATTTTCAACCACTGGTGTTTTATTTTTAATATTTTTTTTATTTTTTTAATGAAGAGTTTTAAAGATTATATTTATTAATACAATGTTAAATGATTAAGTTGTAGCATTATCTTGTTGAATTCTTATCTAATTTATTCAAATTATTTGCTTGGAGTCATCACTTGCTCCGCCCAAGGGAAACGGCACAGAGTTCTAGAATTTTGCATGAAATATTGTCTACTGGACAATTATTGAGACTACTCAAACTTTGCCTCTCAGGTCATTGCTTGCTCCGCGTCGGGAGTCAGATGTTTCACATAGACTTATTCTGGTCACTCTTTTAAACGTTTTTGTCAAGATGCCGCAAAAGTTTAGCTTCTGACATTTGGTCTGTGACATTATCTAGTAGCCGATATCAATTTGATCAAATAATGTCCCTATGGGTACTTACTGGCCCTGTGCGAGATATCCCATTTTTTACATAGAATTATATAGAAAAATCTTTAGAATTCGTAATCTTTAGAAACCTCAAAGCACAGAGTTCTAAACTTTTGCACAAAACATTTTCCTGTAGACCATTACCAAGATCGTTCAAACTTGCTCGATGGAACATTTTTGGCTCTTCTTTAGGGTTCAGGTGTTTTACATAGAATTTTTACGAATATTCTTGTCAGAAACCTCAGACTTCTGAAATTGTGTGTGTGTAGCATTACTTGAGTACTACTAGAAGTCCAGTAGTATCAAGATTGTTAAAAACTATGTACCTGTAATTATTGTTGACTCCATCCAGGTTGTCACATGTTTATCGTAGAAATATATAGAAAAATTAAAACTTCTTTTCTCTGAAACAAACTAGTGAAAATGTTTCTTGTCAGACACCATTAGGCCGAGACTTCTCAAATTTGGTTTGAAGCATTGGCTCGTGAACCTTTACCAATATTATTCAAATTATGCCACTTGATTTTTTTATAATTCAATTACATGGCATTGAATCTGTAAGCAATTATGCTCAGGTGAGCGCTTTAGGGCCAATTTTTTTGTCACCTGGTAGGTAAGTGTGCGACTAATTTTAACGATGTTACGCTGCAAAATATTGACACATAGTTCTATGAGAAGAAAACAACTAGAAATCATCTGATTCTGTACCAAGAATCATTCATCATGATGCTGATATAAAAGCATTCACAATTACAGAACAGAGACATCTAAATTGGCTTCTTGACGAGCGAGCATGTAAGAAAAAGGAAACAAAACAAATTGATCTATCAACGTGGGACTTAAGATTCGGAATATTTGGCTGAAAAGTGGCGCTATTCAAGCTGTTGCAGTTATCATGGATTTAACAGCAAAAACTGAAAATTGGCAAAATCCCTGGCTTTTTTATATTTCTAAATCTAAGAAACAGACAATGACGGCAGAACTAAACGTACTTGATCTGAAATAAATGAAAGAAATAAAGGTTTAGTCGTTTTAAATTTTCAGCCATGTATAAGTGTATTAAACCATGTATCAAACAATCTTTTAAAAGAAGTCGGTGAGATTGTTTTCGTTGTGCTCTTTTGTTTGTGTTTTGGCTCTACTATATGGACATCGAGGTGAATTTCTACATGGGATATCTATATAAAACAATTATGTTGCTACATTTAATGTTGATTAAGTTTTCCTTCTATCAGGCGTCATTGGTTGTTCGAGCCACAACAAGTCGTTTTAATGACAAAACTTTTTTCCTTTTCCTTTTGTATAAAGGACTGAAAAACAGATCAGCTGATTCGTTTTAAGTTCGATTTGTTAAGCATAGCACTTTTTTGTTTGACAGTTATACAGTATATGAATACATGACATTAATTTGTATATGTAATATTCTAGTTGCATTTTAGGAAGCATCTTGAAACAAAGCTTTAATTAATCATAGTCAGCCTATTATGATATTATAACATTTGGTGTATTAACAGATTTTAATTGAACATGGTCTACATGTATATTTTATCTTATAAGTTTGTTAAACGCGTTTTGGTAATTTCCAAAAATTTATGAACAACGCCAAAGACCTTTTATCAACACAACTGGAATAGAAATAAAAAAGATATGACATAAAACATACATATGTGTATAAATAATAAGAAAGGTACTATTATATCAAATGAATGTATGCAGTTTTATAGAAACTATCACTAAATGTACTCTTAACAAGTCTAAAAGATACAAGGAATACTTCTTTGACAACGTGACAGGTATATATTAAAATGTCCAGTTTTCTTTAAACGGTATCTTTCGTATCTTCCTTGTAAATCAGAAACATTTGTTTTATTTATTATGGCTCTCACTGATACAAGCACGATTATCTTCATACTGTATCACACATTGTCTTAAGACAATACATCAGTGTCAGAAGTATACAAAGCGGTATTTTCTTTCAAAGTTGTGGTGTAAATATAAATGAAACATTTTTACTGGTGTCCTTCAATATGACGTGTTTTGAAACGTCAAGTGCATATAGTGGGGGTCTACTTTAAGTACTTGCTGAATGTAATTTTCTAATTCATCATTCGCTGACTGCTTTCTGTTATTATATTTATTGAAAACTCACTTATAAATAAACAAGAATGCACGTGTGCAGCCTGTGACGTTTAGAAGGAAATACCTTTTGCTGTGAGTTTTTATTGACATTTCGATGTGGCATTATATTCACAAAACACTGTATGTATGTGCAGACATTTCTGACAGCCTTTCGTCAGTTCTTTGAAAAAAAACCCAGATAAATTCAGTCGATTCTTGTTTTGATAAGTCCGCGATACATCATGTGGGGGTTAAAAATGCTCACGTAGAAGTTTTACCTCTGGAAAGAGTCCTTGACTATGAGCACAAACATTTATGACAGACGAAGAAAGCATCTTAAAACATGCCTATTTTTATTACTTTGACAAATTTTAATCTTAATTAATCACCTTGATGAAAACAATGAATCAACCAAAGCACGTAAATAGCGTCATTGACTATTACTTTCTTATGATTCATATGTGACAATAAACAGAATATTTTATTAAACAAGACTCAAGAACTAATTTGTTGTTTCTGACAAGAAATTGACGGAACACAGCTCAAAGATAATAAAGATTCGAACATTGTAAGCTCTGGCAATGATTGAAAACACTGCATCTGATTTTGATAACGGCTCAGTTAATCTAGAGAATTAACAATGCCCAATTTGTTGCACAGTATTGTTTGTATCTGTTTAAGATTAGATTCTAAGAGAAATTACATTAATCACCTTCCATGATGACGAAAAAACATGAAAATGTACAGATGTTATTGCTTTTAGTCACACCCGTCTTGTATACAGAAACAAAATTAGGCCTTTGAGAAGCATTTTGGTCAGTTTTCTTCTGCACCGCCCCGTTGTGCGGCGCTTATATGGTATATTCCCAAAAGAAATATTGCTTTTAGACTGTTTTGGTGAGTTTATAAAGCATTTAACGAGGACATCGTTGAGAACTGAAAAGTCCAAGAAATTGATTAATATTGCTTTTAGACTTCATTTCAATTTCATTTTGCTATTTCAAGAAGATATATTGAAAGTCCCACTATCACATTGATTGTACTGATATAGAAGAATAAATGACTGATAGGACATTGATCAAACCATGTTTTATTGACTGATAGGACATTGATCAAACCATGTTTTATTGTTCGCCTATGTCTTTCTTTCGTGTATAAGTCTCATTTCTTCATGGAAAAAGCCTTTCTTATATTTGTTTGCAATATCATTGAAAAAATTACTTCACTATATTTCTAACATGTTCATTGGTTGAAAAAGCACAGTAAAGAGTGGTTTTGGTACAGATAAAGATCATTCCCGCCGGTAGGACATATTTCTTGGTAAAAAAAGAACTACTTGTAATTGTGCTCCAGGGACTTTAACATTTGCTAGTCCTTAGAAATTTACGTTGGAAAAAATAAACACGGAAATGCAACAAACACGATGTAATTTTGTTGTTTCTTATATTCAAATAACTCTTACCTTCCTGTTTATTCTACAGTTCTGCGCTTACCGCATCTCAGATATTATATTAATTTTATAAATCTAGGACTGGAGCAGAAACAATTGTGTGACCAATTATTTTTTCTTTCTTTCTTCAATGTACAAACCTACATTCAGTAATAAATGCATAGTAAACATTAACTATTTCATTGTGCGTTTCCAAGAGGGCCATGATCTTTACAATACTTATAGTTTTATGCTAATATTCAATGATAATTTGGACTTGCACCAGCCTACTACATTTGTTAATTATTGTTAAACTACATTGCAAAAATTTGCAGATATTTTTCGACTTGGTCATTAAATGCTTTGCAATAAAACAGTAGTAGACCAAGAGAGATAGGTACGCTGGACCCGGACTAACGTCCCTCGAGACACTAGGCCGTAGCTGTACCGACTGAGCTCACTTGGCTTGTCATGCTTCTCACGTCACCTCGACTGAAACTATTCATATTTTTTTACATTATATTTAAAGAATTAACCATGGAAATTAACATTTCGCGAGAAAACTCTTTTAGCAGTTTTACACAGAACATTATTTAGTGGGTTCCACTGTTGGTTGTGTTTGTCAAGTTTCATATAGATACATGCTGATAGATCTACCCTAGAAGTTCTTGAAAGAAGAATCCGTAATCCTGCTCTTCGCGGCAAACGTAGGAAGAAATAGTTTATATCTTATACAGGTCTAGGATCTTTCATTATGGTGGTTCTATCAAAACGTTTTGCAATTATAGAACAGACATCTCTATAGCAGTCTTGATGAGAAAAGTTGCAAAATAAAACAAGACAGATCGAGCTTTAACACGTGAGATTTCAGAAGTGGTACTTTGCTGGAATGCGGTGTTGTTTAAGTGGAAGGCGTTTTAGAAGAATTATAATCCAAAGTTTGACAAATCAATGACACTTTTATACGGAGACCCTAATATACA
Source organism: Cyclina sinensis (assembly GCA_012932295.1). Lineage (NCBI taxonomy): Eukaryota > Metazoa > Mollusca > Bivalvia > Venerida > Veneridae > Cyclina > Cyclina sinensis. The sequence goes on from JAAONU010000001.1 coordinate 19,931,117, forward strand.
TATATTACATTTTGGTTTACACATTCTTTTTTTTATTTCGTAATTATGACATATTATTTCGTAAAAACGAACCTTTATTTCTTAATAACAAATGAACTTTCGTAAAAATGAAATACATTTCGTTATAATGTATTAACAGTTAGAAATGAATCAAGGGACTCCATACTTTAAAATATTTAATTTTTCATTCTGTTTAGAGACATCATACTTGATTTTTTTCCAATATTTTGACAAATTTATTAAAAGCAAGTTGTATCGAACCTGCCTGTATGTCTGTTATCTTTGGAAAAACTTCAGTATTTCTCTATATTCATGTGTACTCCACAATATATACCGTTAGCATTGACGCATATTTTAGATAAGAATATCTCAACGATTTAAAGCATTTATATTGCACATATTAAAAGCATTAGTATTTTTATTGCTTTTAAAAAACAGATTTAACCTACAAAATTCTTCTTAGATTGGTATTGTTTACTACAAACCGATTACACCCTTGAAAATTTTAGATCCAAGCATTTGTCAAAGTTCATATATTGTTTAAAATTGCTAACAACTACACTGCTGTTGTGGTATTTTTCATGGTCTGTAATGTAACACCTTATCTTTGAAGAGTACGAAGTATTGTGTTTGCTGGAGTTCTGTCTTTAACCTAGTTTATAATGTCAAGCAACAGAAACATCACAGGAATATAAGATTACATCTGCTTCTATTGTGATTACGTTTTAAAACAAAGGTTTGGTGAAGGCTACCTAACAGCAGTGTTTGTCTCTCAGAATGGGCAGATGGGCATATTTACATGATACAAATAATACCATTTCACAGTTCGATATGTTGGCATCTGTAATATCTAGAACCTAAAATTATAACATTCTGTTAGGAAATTACGAAAGTCAACAAGTATGAAATCTACAAAAATACATTAGAAAAGAATGTTCGTGAAATAAGATAATCTTTGGTATTTTTTTCATAATTCTTTTATAACAGTATGTTTGGCATCAACAGTTCCTTGCCTCAAGTTTGAGAAATGATGTTTACTTATACAGCCAAAAGTTCTTGTGAGCTAGCTACTGAAAATAACAATAAAGATAAATCCATAATTCCATAATTTCCATAATTTCCATATTAATATTATGAGCAACCTATAGCATTGGCGTAAACTACTTCATTTAATCATAGAAGGACACTTAAAATAGTTCTGTTTATAATATCAGTACCACAAATTGCCACTAAACTTAAAAACTGGGCGATCGTTCCACGTCTCTCCATATTGTTTGATCAGTGGCGTATTTATGACACCGGGTTTAATCCTGGCTGCCATTTCTTCTCTACAAAACAAACAGTTTCGAGAGATTTCACAACAAATTGCTCTAAGATTGCAATTTGACTAATCGATTCTTGCCCGCTACACTCGATTCTTACTTCGCCTCACTTTTCCACGATCTTCGAGTTAATCCAATTCCATACAAGATGCGTGAAAATATATATTGTCGTTCATGAGTTAATCAAGAGAGACGCTGGTGGGTGGCAATGAACGCGATACGAATAATTTAGATTGTAAAGAAACTACGTTTAAGACATTGATTTTAATCATACATTATACAGGGTGAAAGTAGTCAAGCATAACTGATATTTGAAGATCAAACGTTCATCTAAGCTGCTAAAAGGAATTTATACTCATTTTGTCTTTTTGGAAAGTTTCCTTAATTTGCATCTTTTTTTGACATGCAAAATGAAAGTTTTGAACAAATTAACAAAAGCGTTACGACATATGCTTCTGTATCAATTGTATTGAATTACCGCGGCAAAAGAGCGCGCGTAGCAATTATTAATTATTGCAACAGATTTTGAAATCGCTTCAGCTTAAGCGTTGCTACAGTGTTCAAACTACTTTTTCATCAATGAATGCCGAAGAATGTTGTCTAATAGCATATTACAGTATACGTGCTGGCGTTGTGAAAATGACTGAACGAAGGCTATATGAGAGAAAGCACTTAGGATTGTTTGTAACGTTACAGAAAAAATAGAAAATAAGGAGATGGTTTAAAATGAAGTAAATTTGACAATTAATAAAAAACAATCAACGAAACTGTAGTTTAGGTGTTTATATATATTATACATTTGCGTACATTTTTGACAATTCTATCGAGCGCAGTAAAATGTTAACAAAGTTTAAAATGATTGATGTGGAACGTAACAAAATACATGCTTAAAGAAACTTTACAGTGAAACATGCCCGACGGAGTCCGCCGGATTGAAAAATAAGCTTTAATATGATGATGTTGGAGGACCTAGAAGAGTGGGAGAGGGAATGGGAAAGAGGGTAAGCTGACTTTTATATTTCTAAAACAGATATATTAAATGTGTACGCTTATTTTTTTCTTTCGTATAAGTTTTTATCTAAAATAATCCATAAACTAGAACATGATAGTAAAATGTGGAATAAAATGGTACTTACGTACAAAGATAAACTGTTAAACTTGCACTTGCAAGTGGACTATTAAAAGTTAAAATAATATCTCAATAAGACCAATGATTTAATTATTTTCATTTGAAGAATAAAAACCATGTTTAAAGGCTGACGAAAATTGTCAATAAGCAACATATTTGATTAACTGCACCATTACTCTAACATCTGTGCAAAAGAACCAGAATGTAGCTCATGCAACGCTTCTGTTATGACGATCTAATATAAAAGTTCACGGAACATTTACTTTAAAATGATTTAATTTAGTTATATATTTCCGAATGACTGAGTTTCGCTTAATGAAATGCTTTAAATGCTTTAGTACTGTTCTGTTGTTTTCTTTGAAATAATTTTCTGACTGTTGTTTAAATCTAGTAAATAGCACAGTTATTGATTAAGGTTATTGATTGCTAAAGTCACTGATTGAATAAACTGAAAAAAAGAACTTTATGAACAAACTTTTTAAAATCTTTCAGGCATCTTTAAATAAGAAATTAAAATAACCATTTTTCCAACGAAAATTATTATTTTTCTCCATCTTTAAGTTGAGTTAACTTTATTTTTTTTCTGTATTCATTTTCATTGATTAGCTTAGTCCAATAACGTTGAAAAAATCTTTAACTTGACTAAGTTCAAAATTTAAAAAAAAATCATACACACATGCAGAAAATGATTATTCAATCACATATCATTGTGTTAATAATACATTGCTATTACATCATGTGGAGCTCTTATTTAACCTCGAAATCGAATGAAATAACCAAACAGAAAATTATGGAAAACCAATAAGGTATGATACTTATGTTTCTATCTGTTTCCTGTCGAAATAGACCAAATGCGATTTGCTACCTAACATCTTGACCTTAATTGGAACACAATTGGCCTAAACTTTATTTTTCTCGTCAAAGGCACCACAGCAAGACCGAGACAGTAACAATTTGTCGACCTTTATGCGATTATAGACAGTTAATGCCAAAGACATTTTTTCTTTGGTCACAATGAGACTATATGATACGTGCATTCGATTATGAAATCGAGAAGGTGTCTAAATATTGGCAATTTGCCAGCGCAGCAAGCGTTCATACCAAACTCGTGGGAGGAAAATCAGACCCATCTTACTGTATAACATCTGATAGTAGGTTTTGCTTTCTTGAAAAGTCAAAAAAATGAAGGAAGGTATTTCAGACTTGCTAAAAAACTGTTTATAGGCAACGTGAACTCTTAACAAATTGTTTTTTTTGAAGAAAATGTCAAATTAAATGAACAAAGTTGACCAGAATGTGGTTCGAATCGACCTATGAGTTCATCCCATTAATGAAATGCAGATGGTCATTCATAATTTGCATAACAGTCTTAACAGCAACTCAACAACTGTTTTGTTTCGTTTGATTTATTTTAACAATCGACATGCTGGCTTTTTAATAGCTTTTATGACCCTCTTTTTATTTCTAAATGATCAAAACAATCCTTTTCATGCTGACATAGTTAAGGGATATTTGAAACTGTGAATATCGAAATTTAAACCATGGCGTTACGCAGTTTGGTGACATATGGCTTCAGGCCTTTACAATGAGTACTTGATTGAAACATCCATTGAGAAAGTACACTGACCGTAAGATTGCTGGTCAGCAGAAGTGACCAGATCATTACACTCTCAGAAAGCGGAAGAACAAATACACCACAAAGACACAATTATGTGCAATAAAGCACTTGTACTTAGTGTGTACTTCATGAAAACAATGTGTTAACTGTCTTATAGTATTATTGGCTAGTTCTACTTTCTTTACACTTTTTCATTGAGAAAATAAGAAATTATAAGGAAAACGACATAGGAATCGCGAGTCGTAGAATGATGTTTTACGATACCACGATACCCACGCTTGCATGTTCTGTTTCTTGCTAAATTGCTGCCTTGACATAGAGTCTATCCATACGAGATATTTGTTGCAAACTATAAAATTATATCAACAGCTTGATCATTCTCTTAAATTAGGGTTTGATTTCTTATTGCTTTCTTGCAAAGTATTCTACAGAGAAAACATAAAAGGCTTTAACTGCGCCTTGGTAAACTCCTTCCAGTATCAACAAAAGCCTGTAAATTTAATGTCTCATTTTTCTTTGATGAATAATATTTTGTGCCTAATTCAGGAGAACATTTGAATCAAGTAAAAGTTTAGAAATGTTGAAACATATTAACGTTTTCCTTTATAAAGCACATAAAACAGCCTCAGATAGATGACTTTGAGCTTAATAGGAACCTTACTGCAATGATATTGCGGAAAAGAAAAACCCTCCTGAACACAAGTCTGTAGAATTCTGAAAATAATGATTTCTGTTAAATTTCTCTTTAAAGTTTTGACTATGTTTGGAAAAATCATGACAAGGAGTGAACTCTAAGCAATCTTTGTTAATGTTTGATAGAACGTTATCAACCAAACGCTTGTGGTGATTATTTACGTCGCAAAATCATAAAAGCTAAAATCTGAAAAATAAAGTTATCGTAGTATTGTTATATGCATTTATAGATAATCAATTTACTTTTTTTTAATATTGAGTAAAGGTTATACAAAACGAAGTACCTCTCTCATTACAATAAAGTAGACATAGTTTGTTGTTGTTGTTACAGACAATCTTCACTTGATGTTTTAAAACAACGATTCCATTAAAGATAGTAACTGTGTACCAAATAGAAAATGCAAGTGTTGATAAAGTGTTTTAATATAAATACGATGATGTGACAAAGTTGTGTTGAGTTGTGGTCAGATACTGATTAAATCCCACTAGAAGTCAGTGTCAGATATGGCAAATTGAAAATAAATTAATAGTTAATGAACATTCCTAAAATAAAATTAGATTAATGTTTCTGAGAAAGTAAAGCATTTGTCATCAATAACATTTTCTTCTTAATTTAGTATTCGAAACATCTGACCTTTCCAAAGTTAACAATAATTTCTTATAGAACAGCTTGTATTGAAAAGACTTTAGGACGGATCTGTGTTCAGTTAGGAACAGACGTGACTTGTAATCCAAGGCTCCTAAGTTTGTTTACCCATTCCTCTACTAACTTCTCTATCCGACAGTATCTTTCGGATAAGTCCATCAGGAGTGACGCTGGAAAGGGATGCTTCCTGTATCTTTCACCATCACCCACAAACTTTAAAGTACTTAAATCTTCAGTGGTCGTCGGTCATATGGGAAACTGGCACCGTCGATAAATAAACTCAAATAGATATTTAGAGAAAACACATCATAATGTTACCTGTGCACCTGTAAATACCTACTCGAGCACAAAAAGCAGATCACCTTTGCAAGTTTTGCTATCACGAAATGTTTCTGGTTTGCAAATTGCATGCATGTCTTAAAACTTCGTGTGAAAATACATTTACATAATGACTTTCGACATGTTGTGATCTGGTGTGCAGTATGATCTGCAAAAGAAGGGTCACAAATGAAACCAACGATATTTCTGATAAAAAAGTTATGAAAGATAATGAAACAGAAGAATCTGTAGAAGATTTTTATTTTATGTATAACACTATATTGAAATAAGCAAATAGGACTTCATAATTGCTTCCCATGTTAAATCTTTTGTCAAAACATGCTATCAAAGATAAATGCAATGTTGAAATTTTTTTTAGAACAAATGAATGTATCCCACAAACAAAAAAACAATAACAAAGCAATAAAATTAAGATATATGTTTTCTTTTAATGGTAGACTGCTTAAATACTCCCACAACAAAAACGTAAGCCATCAAATTTCATTGTTTTACTTGTTTATGTTTATATAGCAACTTTTGTAAACAAGTCAAGACAGCGAGGTCAGTGAGGCTCTGTTATTTGTATTTAAACATTCTTGCAATATTTCTAAACACCTGTGATATGTGTAGATATAATGCTTCGCAAGATCTTTCTTCATACTGCTCTCTGCTATGGTTTGGAAACAACATGCCAAATTACAGACTTTGTTTGTTTAATCTAAATTGATTGCCCTAATGCACATCGAGCCGCTATGCTTCCGTTGGTGCATGACAACATTCTTTGTTTAGCAATTTTATTAACTGTAAATAGATTATTATATTTTTTAAAGGCTTTTGTTCCTTAGTGTATATGAAATTCAACGGATTTACTAAGCAAAGGCGGCTTACGTGTAGACAAGTTTGAAAGTGCAGATTTTGTCGCAAAATTATTAGCACTTACAAAAATATTACGCTTTTTTCTGAAATGTTATTACAGATAAGTAACCACAATTTCTAACTGGAATTAAGGGACGTATAGCAAAGTAAGTTCTATAGAAATGGGACCAAACTGTTCTATGAATACTTAGTTGTATTAAAGAGCAACAGTTCCACTGGAGACATAAAACCCAGGCTGAAAATTTAAGAATAATACCACTTTTTGCTGACATAAAAAAACAGACACATAAAACAATTACTTTTATGAGATACTTTGACCCCTCTCATCATGTCAAAGAGTTATATGGTAATTCATCTACAAGTAACATGAGTTCAAGTTTACTTAAACTTAGAAGAAATACATTTTTTGCATTTTCTGCAGTCTCCAGTTATTAAAAAGCACATCGCACTTGCAAGTTCAATAGCCATTAAATGAATTTATAGTAATATTTCTATAATTTTGATTCCGCTAGCTTTGATTTATTTAATTACCACTTCTGAAATATGATGTTATGCATGCCTAATGTTTAGTAGTCTGCAGTCTTGTTTGATTATAAAATCGGTTCTGCTTTTACAAAAATTGAAAGGCATCCTTGGTAATTCCATCTTGTTTTATGTTTTTGATGTTATCTTTATAAACAATTTGTCTACCAATACAAGGGTTGATATAATCTATGACAGATGGAAATTGACTTTTAGTATTTCTCGATCTCTTTTGTTTCTTAAAACTCCAACCATGAATTCTAGCATTTATGGTTTTCAATGCTTTGATAATGTTATCAAAAAAGAAAAGAAATACAGTACATTAATTTTTGCGCACATACCGTTTTGTTTTGCGAGAATACATCTGTTTCATTGACTTGACTTACATTGACTACCCTTTGCTTTCGTCTGTCCATGTATTGTACAAAAATGTGGATTATTTAAGTTGTTTTTTTTTCAAAAGTATGAGATTTCTTTTGCACTTAAACATAAGTATTCACTTGTATTTAGAAAAAAACAATATACGTATATGTCCGTGGTTGAGATTAATACATTATAAAAGTAGACCTGATTTTTCCGAAATGTTTTGTCATATTTTTGTTTACCGTCATTTATAGCATAACTGGAATACACAGAAGCATATATTTCTATATGTCTGTCTGTCATTTAACTACTAGTCCTGCCTCAGCAGCACCTGATTTTACTGTATTAAAAGACTGATGGTTTGAAGCAGGCCTCGAATCAAATTGACTATTACCGGTTTGCAGTTTCTTACAAAGAATGTGGGATTTGCACGGGTCCTTCCAGTGGAAGATACTACTACCGAACGAAACTGTTTGCATGAAATGACAATGTCTACTAAAAGGGCGCTGAATTCCAGGTAAATAGATTGAATGCCTTTAAAATACTTAGCGTGTACTCTAGCAGTTATTTCTTATCTGGCAAAAACGTGTGAGATAACATATAATACCATGTTGTAATACGTATGCAGGAATTACTTGCTATCATGATAAAATGAAATAGCATACGAACTTTATTGATTTCTTGAAGGGATGATAATTTTTATGTCTACTGTTTAGGCATCTGCGACGAGGAAAGAAATATTTTCACTCGACTGCTTAAACAAACCGAAATGATTGATGAAAACCAAGGATGTAAGAGCAATTGTAGACAGTTTGTAATGTAACTGCCGCGACAGTATACAATCTGGCTGTTTTATTTTTGATTTTTGGATTTTTGTTAATAACTGATTATTGCTTGCATCAAAAGAAAGGCATGTGAAATTCTCGAGTGTTAACCGAGCTATCAATTGGCAGTATTTCAATAGCACTTAATCGAATCAAATACGTCTTTTTAACTCAGCAAGTCATCTGACAAACAGTAAACGATCTTTTTGCAGTATTCATCAGCAGAGATTAGATAACTATTTCTTCGGATAAGGCTTTAATGACATTTTCCAAAAAATTTAAAAAAAGATAGAAGTGAAAATTTAACGTGGTTATTTTTATATGAAGATACAATTACATAAACAAAAAAATGCCATCCCACAAACCTATGTTTAAAACCAAATAAAAGAAAACATAGGTTACAACACAAAAGTGTTGGGCTATTTCAAAGAAACACTTCTAGTGTGGGGATAATTTTCGTAAATAAAGTAGTATTTTGGAGGAAAAAAATCATTAAAATGTTTTATCTGTATTATTTTTGTACCAGTTGCGCAATGACGCACGCGGGATGCTATCAGCTCATTCACTAATGGTTTGATTGCATTTGCCAAATTTATACCTGGTCTTGCTTGCAAATGTTTGCCTCTTGTTTTTGTCTTGTATATCGAGGTGTCTTTTTCTGCTTACATTAAAAATTAAGAATGAAATACCAGCTGTTTATAATTTTATGAACGATTAGTGTGATAATAAACAAGTAACACAGTTTCAGTTATACTTTTTGAACAAATTAACAAGGCAGCGTGCAATCTGTATTAGATTTTGTTCATACCTTTCCAAATTATTTGTGTTACACTTTTACTTTGATTTGTCTTATTAGAAAACTTGTAGTGAAAAATAAATGCAAATGTATTCTGTAGACTCTTTTTTTATTTTTTTTACTTCCGCAACTGATATATAGAAACATTCATAGCTGCTGACCAAGGCTAAACTATGTTTCTGTAAGATACCGACTTTTTAAAACCAAAAAGCTATCTTAAATGTTAAACGCAGAGGCACATGTTTTAATTTCGTATTATAAGAAAAATACTTATCTGTTTATTTGTTTGATTCCAGTGGGCAAACATTAAACTCCAGGAAAACTGCCTTTACATTTGAACCCGAGCACGTGGTTAGTTTACTAGATATTGTATATTTTCATTGAAATACTTCCCATTCTTTTTTATCCTGGATAACTACGTATTTGGCATAAAAACTGTCACTCATCAATTCGAACATAATTGTGTCTCTTATTGAGTGTAGAACTAAAAGTGTCCTATCAGCTTGCAGGGAAGAGATGATTTGGAAACTATAATTTGGCTTGTTGTCAACGGCTTATCATTCACAAATTGTTACTTGTGTTACGTACTAAAACATTTCTCTACTATGGTAAAGACTAAATTTTAGTTTAAAATATCTGAAAAGATAGTCATTGAAAGGTTGCCGTCGTGACGACTTCTGAATTTTGTACTTCTTTCTATGCCCCCATCAATTGGTGGGGGTAGGTTATAGATTTGCCCTTGTCCGTCCGTCAGGTTGTCCCGCTGTTCGTACGTAGACCGGTTTGTGAACTTACGCACCTGGGTATTTTTGTCGCAAATTATAGGAGATCGACAGAGTGATGCCCCTTGACTAAGCATAAAAGCATTTTTAGACTTTTGTCGCGTGTTACTCCAAACCTGTAACTGCTAGAGCGATGAAACTTTCTAAGAATGGTTGACAGCATGTTAACTTACGCACCTGGGTATTCTAGCGCAAATGGTTTGGAGATCGGAAGAGTTATACCCCCTGGTTAAGCAAAAATAACACAGCGGAATATGGGGGGCATCTGTCCTATGGACATATCTCTAGTTGTATTTATGTTTGCCTTATATTTAGAAACTTCAGTTCACTTTGTTTGGAAGTTCAGGGGAATTTTGTGGATAAAATTCTAGGCTACCAAGGACATACTACCTTTGATGTCTGAATACTAAATAGTGTACGTTATATAAATAATTGTTTCCTATTTTGTCTTACCTTAGATGTTCCCAACACTTAAATCACATTATGAAGTACAGATAACTTATTATTTGTTATTTGAATCATAAAGCTATTCTCATCGATCCAGTGGAAATGTTTTCACAAGGACAATACTAGTTAACACCGTGATTTTTTAGATTGTGAATTGATAGAAATATCTGTAAATTAAAAACAAATGTTTTAAACGAAGAAGTATATATTAAAGAAATAGCAATTAATTCTAGAACATTTGAAAAAGATAAAGAAATATGACTTCAGTATGTAAAATGTAATGAACCTGACACCATGGTGCATAACCATATCGGCGGTCTCTCTGCGAAATCTGCTATATCGGCGGTCTCTCTGCGTCAGCACCGGTTATTCGAAGCTGTAAGATATATAGTCAGAAAAATCGAAAAATGAAATGTTTAATGCGATTGTTACGTACTTTATCAAAGCAATAACTCGTCTGTTTGTAGAAAGTGCCGAGGCCGTGTTTTATGTCAGTACACCAATAAACAATTTGTTCGAGCCTTGGAGCGCAGTAACTGGTAATAGAAAACAAGACGCGTGTGTACATAGCAAATATATTCTATTGTTCCGTGCACTTTTTCATATTAAGCATCTCAGCTGTTTGAACTGATGTCTTTCCGATTTTTCTGACTATCAAATTGTGTTTACAGCAGGGATAACCGGTGGCGAAGCAGAAAGGCCGCCGATAAAGCAGATTTTGCAGTGAGACCGCCGATATGTTTATGCACCGTGAAGACGACGGTTATTTGTTTTGAAATGTAAGGTACACAGCATACTTTGTCAGTAAGCTGACTTAGATATGTTTGCCTGAGATGACGAAACTTAGCCTTTTAAGATGCTGAATTAAATTCATAACTTGCATTTTTCATGCATTAATCTGATGAACAGTTTGATTTTAAGCGATATCTACCGAAATTTTAATTGTCACGAAGGTTTATCGTAATTATTGATAATGTTTCCTTTTAGTATTGTCATTCATGTTTGATCGAAAGCTAACATAAAAATTTAGAAGATTTCTAGTCAATACTTTGTTTGTGCGTGCATATACTGCATAAAACTCCATCTTAATTATATCCTTTGCAAATTCTCTTGTATTTTGAGAGTCTTGTCATAACTTTTCTTCACGAATAAATAATCTATCTACAAATTGTGAATGTAAGCATTAGGGACATGTATAAGCTCAGTGCTTTCCTATAAATATATTGGATACATGAATGATTGGAATGAAACGAAGCCTTTTCTAACCGGAAATTAAGAACGTTTCTTATATTACATCGTCTCAGATCATTGAATAAAGGTCATGTGATCATTTCATGCTTGAAACCATTCTGTTTTAATTGTAGAATGAATAATCAGATCATGTTTGGTATCTAAATGTATCTAAAGCAGCAGAAACGGTGGAAAAATCGTCACATAGTATTTTGTTTTCTCTCTCCCTCTCTCTTTCTGTTCAGATTCTCCCTAGTGTAGAATGTCTACATACCAATAAAGAGCAAATCTTCAAATTTCTCACAATTATTTTTATAAGAAAACTGATTTGTAAAATCTTTCAAGGCGAGCAGTTATGTAAATACTTCTTCTACAAAAGTTCAGAAATTTTTAAGATATTAATATCGTTCAAAAATCATGAAACATTTTTTATCTTCAAAGAACAGAGTTCATCAAAATTAAGGCGCGCTTAATTTTGTAAACGGTTGAAATAAATAAATGAATAAAATTTAATATATTATGCCCTTTAGTGTTGTGAAAGATAATCTTAAAATGCATGATATTTCAAAGCATTTTAATCTTTCCTGAATGAATATTTTTAAAGAATGCGGAATTAATGAAGAACAAATCTCAGTTATTAGTCTCCTATGCTTATATTAACGAACTGGTTATGTTTGTTCTTTAGAACATATTAGCATGTTAGCATATTGTTTTACGAGAAGAACTAAATAACATGTAATTAATAGATATGTTTGCAAATTAGAACGATATTTTAAACAAAACAATCTGGAAAAAGGGTAACAATTAATACAAGAACATTTGAAAAAATGTAATTAAATCAACGTAAAACTATTAATAACCCAGCAACGTGGTCATTAATAGTGGGTCAAAAGTTTAAGGTACAATTTTCGTGTTTTATTGCATCAGCGAGTTAAAATACAAAATAGCAAATAATTGCTGTTACAGTAGCTAAAACAATGGATTTTTACAGTAACATATTGCTGCTCACTTTGTCCAGCTCCATGCGAAAGTGGTAAAAGCAGCCTCATTCGCTTGAGTCAGAAAAAAATTTCCAAATACAATTAGTTAAGAAGTTAATGGTCACATCAGCTTTGCTCAACGCAATCCATAAACTAGGTACAATAAATTGTTATTCGGTGCGATTTTTATAACGTTAAACATAACAAGAATTATACAGATATTTCTCTTTATCTTTTGCGGACAGTTAAACTGTGATGAACAATTAACTTTTATTTTTACATAACACGGACTTTTCATTGTTTTAGATCTCGAAATTATAAAGCCGGCTGTTAGCGTGTGTTCTGGCAGTTATTTCGAATCTGACACTTCCGCATGAGATAACGCATTACATCATGTTATTATACTTGCGCAGGAATTATTTGCTATGAAGATAAGAACAAATGGCTTACGAACTTTATAGATTTCCTACCACGATGTTATTTTTCATTTGCTCTTAAGAAATTCTTTCAAGAATATTTCCCTCGCCTCCATTATTTTTCTGAATTCACGAAAAACATTTTAAGCCCTTATAATTCTTGATAGCATGTGTAAGCTGCAAGCAATAGCATGTGTAAGCTGCAAGCAATAGCATGTGTAAGCTGCAAGCAATAGCAATGTGTTCAGAACAAACTATTACACTTACGTTTCTTAACCTCAGCAATATAAACAATCACCATTAAATAACACAGATTATAACAAGATTTACATTCTTAATAAAACAGTTTAGATGCCGAGTGAAAGACGTGTTTGGTACCTCTTGTACTAGAAAAGAGCAGTTTGACTAAAATGACGATCTTTTGTCTGCTGGTTACCACTTTAGAGGAGATGCCCTTAGAAAGATTTAGTAAAATCTGGTCTCGTATATAGACATGTACTCAAAAAGTGGACACTACATTTATTTTTTTCTGAGTATATACAATTCCCGCAATGCGAGTTTAGCAATCGCTGCCTGAAACAAAAGTAAGCCAATAGGAATGCTTCTGGGCAAATTCCTTCAAATTCTTATCGCTTTGAAAATTGTTATTGCGAACAAACTTGTAAAATTAAGTGAAAAACATTTAGAATAATTTTGTTTGCATTTGTTTTTAAACAGTTGCGTATTGATGCAAACGAAATCACTGATATTTTGATTTCCTACGCTAAATCAAATTTTCTCTTTGTTATCACGTTTGTCTCGTCGTTTAACTACAGACTGATAGGTTTGCTTCATGCAATACTCAGAAGCGAGTGAAATGTGATTTTTTTTATCTACACAACAATGTTTTTGGTATACAAAATATCTTATTTACATGTCAAATAATCTCGTGATGTTTTTGCTTGCCAGTCATCAGTCTGTGGATTATGTGTCTGGTTCCAGTGTGTACAACTAATGAGATCCTTTTAGTTGTTGTAACTTGAATCGCTTTCAGAAAGAACTGTAAATTTGTTAAGAAAAGTGGTGCAGTTTCACGAAGAATAGCAATTTCCTTACAGCAATGTTGTAGGTTCATGATGGCCTGCAGGTTTTTTTCTTCTTTTTTTAATAAGTGAAAAATATACCAATGGAACTTTTAACAGGCGCGTTGTTTATGACATTAATAAACAACTTTTTGTCAAGATAAAATTTCTAAAAATATGTAACTATTATGTTCATATATTCGTTTACCGTTGATAAGAATACTTTACAAGCATAGCTGGACCCATTCCAATATCTATTGAGATATTTTTGTTGTTGATGGTTAAAAGCCATTGAAAATAAATGTTTCCTCTTTTTTTTCCGTATTTGTTTTTAGCTGAATGATTTTGATTACTGTGTTTAGGCTTTGTATGTTCGGGGTCCTCCTAAAAGTAGTAGATGATTGGCTTGAATATATTAAGCTTCAGAAATCTGTTTGTTGGCCGAGCGGTTTCCAGTTGATTCAAGAATGACACAACTTAAAGGCCTTTAATCCTAAATGTCAAGTTGTAAGTGAATATGATTTCAGTATTTTTTTAATCTAAGATTATATGCTGACATAAATGTATTTAACCTCTTTTGATGCACGGTGCTTATTAAATACGAAATCATTACAATTAAAGACAGTTCGTTGGAACTTACTTCAGAACAGGAGAGGAAACAATGCTCTTGATCTTTAGTCTTGAAGTTGTATTAGTGCTCAAAATAGCAATCAAGATAAACGTTACTGACATTACAGTAATGATCAGAATTTATGTCACTTAGAAGAAATATAGAGTCCTTTTACTTCCAAATGAGATATGAAAAGATTTCAATTGTGCAGGGCAAGTCATAGAAAGAGATTACCATGCTTAACAGCGATGGAAAAAGAACGTTATTCTCAAGGAATATATCCATGTATAAGTACAAGTAATGGTTACTGCTTCACGTTGGTACATGCATTTGTATTGATTATTTTTATATTCATTGTCACTTTGAACACTAATACAACTTTGACATTGTATGAAACGAAATTCAAATGATTCTGTTATGATCTGAAGTTCTACTGCATTTAAAAGTACATACAATGTTCTCATTAACAAGAAACAACAGATTTCAAGTGTACTGACTGTGCTCCTTTTTGTTGAATTCATAGAAATATTTCCAGAATTAATAGAACAACACTTGTTAACTTCATGGTTTATGAGAAGAAATAAATACCTTGCATTCAAAAGATATGTCTGTAAATTAAAATGATACTTCAGACGATTTTGAATGGAAAAAGGATTACATTTACTGCTAGCACAAACGAGAAATATAAATGTTATTACGTAACTATATGAGATGTAATATACGTAGCACTTTATGTGATCAAACTTATCAGGTACTTTCAATGATGTCTCACGAAGCTAGTTATATACTGAACGATGCAAATTTGCCTAATATAGCTTAACAAGGAATGTAAATATTAATATATTCATACTTGACATCAAATATATAGCAAAATGTTTAAGTTATCGAGTTTTTTCAAAAACACTTTCAAGAATTCAAAGAATATGCCACACGTTTGAAACTTCAAAATATTAATTGGAAACTTAAATTGGATTTTTTACTTTCTATTTCGATTCAGAATCCTTGTGTATTGCGGAATGTTTTTGCTTTATTTGACATAAAGGGAGGACATGCATTAAAATGTATCATAAGCAGAAATATTTTAAAGTCTTCTTATGTCTGTCTTTTCGAGACATTTTAGTTGTTTTTTTTAAATATCATATACTAATTGGTCGGCATTTAAGTCTTCCGTCAGTTAAGATTAGTTCAAATATTTGATCAGATCAGAAGCATCAGTCATTTTAACCTGGATGAAAGATTAAATATTGTAAATTCTGAAGCTTATTGTCTCTGAAAACAAAGCTTCGATCAGATCAGAAGCATCAGTCATTTTAACCTGGATGAAAGATTAAATATTGTAAATTCCGAAGCTTATTGTCTCTGAAAACAAAGCTTCGATCAGATCAGAAGCATCAGTCATTTTAACCTGGATGAAAGATTAAATATTGTAAATTCCGAAGCTTATTGTCTCTGAAAACAAAGCTTCGATCAGATCAGAAGCATCAGTCAGTTTAACCTGGATGAACGATTAAATATTGTAAATTCTGAAGCTTATTGTCTCTGAAAAAAAATCCGATAGATCAGTGTTTAAAAACAATAAACAACAACAGCAAAAAACTTTTTTTTTGACAATGCGTGTTTCCACGAACAACTTAAAAAAATGAAATGATTCCTGTTTTTATTAACGGCAAATTAATCAATCACTTTATAGTGTCCTCTACTTTGTGAAAAAGAGACATATGTTACCCAGGGTCACCAGTACGGCTGATTGAAGAAATAAGGCTGAATGAAGATACGCCACCAAACATATTAAACTAAATAGATATTTGTCTTTAAGATGTGCCTTAAACCAAATGTATATAGTAAGCGTGTATCTTGCATTTATTTCTTATCTAGCAATTCCGCGTGAGATAACAGATTACATCATTTAGTAAACTTGCGCAGGAATTATTTGTTATCTAGATAAGAACAAACGTAATACAAGCTTTATTGATTTCTTACATGCATGCTTTTCATTCTATGAAAACCTGAAAAGAAACCTGCTTGTCCCTCAACTCTTTAGGAAAAGAAGAAGTTATGTTTAATCATTAATGTGTTTTATCATAATTAAGATGATTATTGAAATTAGAAAAAAAATGAAACATTAAATATGATGCTAATTCATCAATGTAATGTAATGTTTGTCTTCCACTGCAGGTTAAATAAAGGTAAAAATAAAGCGATTTAATTTTTGTCTTAAAGTAAGGTAGAGAGAAAGTTTGGCTATGAAATTATTATGCAAAGAAAATAATTATGAATTATTGTATAAACGATGTTTCTGATTCATTTTCGTATTGATCAAGCATGCTAATGCATTAATAAAAAGCATTTTTTGTCTTATTCACGCGCTGCAAGTTGTTAAGTCAAATGTAAAGTGCCCACTTGCAGGTATTACTGTATTATTTATATCTGCTGTTTCAGTTACACAGAAACATATCCAATCATATAAAAATTATGACTTTTGCGTATTAAATAAAAACAGTTTTTAATTATAAAATAACAAGCGTTAGAAAGCTTTATTTCTTCTGGAAATGAAGAGTGATGATACACAACTGCGTAGATACTTTGTGACTGACAATGCAATTGGGCTTTCATGAAAAAGAATTCAGCACAATTTGCCCCGGGAACATGTTAAGCTGTTTTCGTATATGCTTTGCACATTTCGGTAATACTGAATTTCTGAAAACATTGACACTAAAAAGTCTTTCCGTAAAAGTATTATACATCTTTTATTTATGACGCATATTACAAGCTTTCCAGTCTAAAAACAGTTGCACAGTGTAATTCTTTTCTTTTCACTCATCTAAAAATCTAAATGTCTATCAAAGTCCCTAGATAGAAACAAGTAGAATACCCTTTTCACACGGCATATCTTAACATGATACTTGCTGAAAAAGCGTACTGCTTTCGAAAATATATCCGATAAATCAACTTTCAAATGGCTTGTCAACCGTGAATTTAATTATCTTGATTGATTTCTCAAACAGTTGTTACTAATAGTGTCCTGCTGGTAAGTTCCTTTGAATCCGCCGTAGACTCACGTGAAGGGCTGAATGATTGCAAGATTTCAAGGCAAAGTACCTAACTGCGTTAGGAAATGGGTCATTTAAATGAAGACATTTAACTAGCACTCCTGAGAATATCGTTCTCCGGTCTGTGGTTGAATTTCGTTCCATTTTCAATAATGCTACTGAGAATTAAACCGCATTCTTCCATTGACAAAAACTAAAATCATTAATGACATAGCTTGTATTAAGAGCTATTTAGGCGGTGCTTTGTGTTGTAAGTACATGAATTGAAGTCGTATAAAAATTAAGGTTCTGTTAAGAAGAAACATTTAAAAGTAAACATGGCAAATATTGATAAGAATAATATGATATGAAATGTCTATTTCTACTCATAAGCAAATACACAATAAACATGGTCACTAATATCGAGTACTGAGAAGCTACAGAAAGAGTCCACAATCTAATTTAACACGAATCTGTTTGGTACAATTTGTATGAGTAATTTTACCAGCATGACACTATTAATTATAATTGTCAACAAATAAATCATGGTTATTAATTTTGCGGACTACTGGTTTTATTTAACTTGATATATCGGATCTGCTTTCAAAAGAAATAAACTTCAGACTTTCCGATATTTGATCTTTCATTCAGTTTGACATAACGCATGTGCCTTCACCAATTAAATAAGTTTGGGGATGATATGTGGCATTTATGTTCTTGGTGATACATAATCAACATCTCTTTAATGAATTTTGATATAATTTAGAAATTTCGGTTAGATCAAATTATCTTAAATACATTTTCGTTTTCAAATAAGATGAGAAAAACAGCACTATAGATTACACTGAAAATTGACTGGTAGTTAACTTTAGACTTTTTTAATTTCAAAATATTGCTTTTTTCTATTTGTTTTATATCATTTTGACGATCGACATAAAACATTACCGAAGATCTCTTGCTTCATATACTCTTCCATTTGGTTTACGCTGAAGAACTTCCACAATCAGCGACTTTGCAGAACGGATTTTATCTTAATCACCAAAGAATTTGAAATTATTCTTGCTATGAAACGTTTCAAATACACCAGCGGGTTAAATCATCAGTTTTTGATATCAAGCTCAGCTTTTTCTCAAATTTCCGATATATACTTCAGTATTCATTTCGTGAAACTGTTTTGAAAAACTATGCGCTGAATAATGTTTTCATAACAATTGTTTTAGCAGAGTATTAGTTAGACAAAAGGTTTCGCACTGCAAATATTTTTACATATAAGAGTTACTAATACTTGACTGAGCAGCCCTTTTGTTGTTTTTTTTTCTTTTCTTTTTTTCATGTTTACTGTGTCATTTCATAATAATATTATTATCCATACATTGTCATTAGAGATAATTACCCCCTCCCCCGGAAAAAAACAATGATTTGTTACGTTTCATATACCTAACTTCCAATTTGGTCATACGAAGCCTCTAAGATATATCGCCAAAGAGTATTGGTTGACATACAGGATGATGTACACTTGAACCATGATCTTCCGCGTCAAGGTAAGACATGCTTCCATCGTTCTTCTTTAAACCTGCATGTTGACGAAAATGAACAAGGGACATATAGAGGATATAGGCATATGATTTAACTGTCTTATGTATCCCATTTTACAACAAAAAAAATATATATATTGTTCTTGTGTGCCACATTGGTTGCAAGATACTAACATGCCGACAATTTATGTTGACCGGAAAATCATTTCTTATGCACATTATCCATATGGAAGTGATACAATGTCAAATATATTTAAAATTTAAACATTTCAAATGGTCTACGTGTTTTCTTTTAAGAATTATGAGATGAGATTGTTAGTTATGTAGAAGTTTGAGAATTAATGTATTGCATTTTATATTCTAATTCATTTAAGTACATGACTCTTTTTCACCTTTTAAACATGAATACTGGCTGAGTAAAAGGTAGGCATTTCACAAATCGTTTTTCATCTACTACAGTGTAGATGAATGAAGCGTAAACAGCCTTGAAGGAATTTTTTCAGAGAAGATTGGTGGTGTTTATTATTTTGCTGCACCACAGTTGCTTAACTGTTGCCGACAAGGATTTTGTGTTTTAGCCAATACGATTGTTTACGTACATGTGTATAGCTTTAGATTTGACCGAATTCGTTTATACTAAACTTTACTTAACATACGGCAAATTATGGTATATGGTATGGTAAATGATATAAAATGAGATGAATAATAAATATGACCAAGAGTTCCTCAGAGCGGCGCCAACGCCCGTCGGTTTTACATGTCGACAATGAGGGGCATAGTTATGGTACTTGTGGACTACTCCTAAAGGAGGTCTATATACCTTTGACGTTTCATGTCAAGATGTTGATATTGTTCATATTGATACCTTTGATCATTCAACTTAATAAGCATTTGACAAAAATTGTAAGTTAAAAAGGGACATAACTCCAAACATATAGCTTTCAGAATAATGTCCCTTGTGTTATAGCTGCCTCTTGTCATGATAAGCAAGCAATCCAAGTTCCATACTGATACCTTTGATAGTTTTGAAATCATTCACTTTAATAAGCAATTTTGACAAAAATTGTAAGGTAAAAAGGGGCATTACTCCAAAAGAGTAGCTTTCAGAATAATGCCCCTTGTGATACAACTGCCTCTTGTCGTGATAAGCAAGCATTCAAAGTTTCAATTTGATATCTTTTAAAATGTTTGAGTAATGGGCTACATTAAAGTTTTTGCACGACGACGACAATGACGACGACGATGCAGCGATCATAATAGCTCGACTTTTTCTTCGAAACAGACTAGGTAAAAATGCCATAAAGTGAAATTGTAACAGTAATGTAGTTTTTATTGTGGAGTTCCCAATTTAATGATGTTTTGAAAGGGATTTTACAATACTGATTGTCTGTGCAATCTGGACAAAAGCTTGACTTTCTAGTAAAGTTGTACTGTAACAAATAGTTTATCAAGTAATCTTTTAACAACACTTTTGGAATTACCAAAATTAACTAGAAAGGTGAAGTCTCCATATAAATCATTGATATTCATATGCAACCCGTTATTATAATTAATTGCAATGAATGCTAAATATATTTTATGAGCTGCTTTTTTTTACAAAACTGACTATTTTTGTGACCTTATTGTGATGTCATATTTGTAAGACACAATTTGATAACCGTTATTTCACTGAATTGCAAAAGTTCAATGAATGCATAGCGCTACAGTTAGTAAGATATTAAAACAAGGCTTGAAAACATGAATAAGGCTTTATTTTCATTTTAAGAGTTTAGCTGAGTTTAGCTGCAATGGTTTTATGTTTATTTCAACATTACGAGGACCATCGATATTTTACATTTCAAAATCACCAGACTCTGTATTAAACATTTGCTTGACTATGATGTATGTGAATGGAAGTGTTCGATTTCGTCTGGTTATGGCCATTAAGAAGTCTATTCTTTTTCTCCAGTTTTGTTAACATTAAAATCTTCACAGTACTACTCTGCTTGCAAACTGTAAGACAAAAGCGCTTGTGGTATCTAAACATTTGCTTCATTTTGATCAGAATCGATCAAGCCAAGGTCAAATATTGTGACCTGTAGTTTAACTTCTTTGGAGGAGGGTATTTTTGTTCATCAAGGAAATGACACGAGGAATGTCTTTACAGGAAATGAATAAACAACAATCGTCAATTTAAGTATTGACATATAATTCGTGATTGACAAAGTAATTTGTTTTGTAGTTCAATAAAGATTGCAGCACATTCCCTTTGAAACGTATAAACTATTTTATGTTGATGTCTACTAATTTCTACCAAATAATATTTTTCTGTAAATAAACTCGGTGCAATCATTGTACGCCATTCATATAAAATACGCAATATTTTTTAACTAAAGCACTTGGGTTGTTCTGTCTTCGTCTTGAAGAAGGTATCAATAGGGCATAATGCTTCCGGGAAGAGGTCCAATTTAACACCTTTTTTGAATAGCCGGTCAACCGTACACCAAAAGCCTTGATTAATTCATTGATAATTGTAATTAATTGTGTCTTGCTATTACGTTAACTAAACGTTCCACTGCCTCAGTAATGTTGCAAACTACACAGGCGAAATGAACATGAACTTGTTTAATCATGTGCAAATTGATTCTGTCGTATTCAAAGATCTGTTTGTGCTAGGATATTGTTTAGTTTCAATTATTGGAATATGGCTGATTCATAAAGTCTAGAAAAAATGAATCCTATAAATGAATCCCGTAAATTGGATTACTCACTCAAAATTCAAATGACATAAGGTTTTGTGTAAAATTTATTTCTACACTCATTATTGTTAAGATGGTGCATATGCGAAGATTTAGTTAAACGTAGAATTCAAGAGGGAATTTTACTGATCAGAGAAGTGTTTATAAACGCAAATAGTATTTTTATTGACAAAGATGTGACTGCTTATAATGACTTTTGCAATACGGCCGGAAACGTTGCTCACAAAGGTCTTTTACCTTAAACTTGGTATTTGAAAACTTATATTTTAATTATTATAATTTTATGTAAAGTTTACTAATGAAATCAGGCAATAAACCCTTTGCCCTTAACCCTTTTGTAGAATACGTTTTGTCTGAAATCAACAATTTACTCTTATCCCCCATATTCTTCTGATCTTACAAGTGAATGAGGCTGCTATTCGCGGTTAATGCTTTCTGCAGTGTGCGTCTCACGCTTTGTTTTGGCGAGGCTTTGCAAAAAATGTTTTGTAACGTTATTCTGGCCACTGAAAAGAGCTGTGTATCAACGCTTTATTATAATAGTGTGATGTTTAAAAACTGTCACTACAATGAAACATAGTCATTTCTGTACGAATCACTACTATTACTCTGCAATATTTGTACAATATATGTGAAGCCGACATCCTTGCCTTAGAAAGCAACCATTTGTTGTCATTTATCTGTCCAATTTCCGATGGAGGCATGCTAAGACTCACGGTTCATTACATCTTAGATACGTCATTGTCAGAAAGCACTAATGCATCTAGAGCATGATACATACAATGTAATAGCACGACCTTGGTTGAACTTTATTTCTACGAAGAACATAACAAATTGCAATTCTTATCAGTAACCAAATCTGTTTCTAATTTACGGTCTGACAGAAGATTTTGATACCAAAATTATTGTCGAACAGTACTCTTATTTTAAATCGACTGACTAAACATTGTTAAAAGTATATGAAAGTGTGTGTCTGTCTTCAGTTAAATAAAATTAATATTTACTGTTATTTCGCTTTTGCATTGAAAATGTAAACGTTGCCTCACATATTTGAGGAATAACAATCTGATTTAATTACAAAATGTATAAAACAAAATGAAATATGTCTTATATCCTTACTTCGTTGTCCATGTAATTCGTTTTCTTTTGAGTCTGTTTTGTTTCAAATACTTGTTTTTTCGATTTGTACATTTTTGAAATCAGCAATTATTCGATTTCAGCAATTAAATATAAAACACACATGTTTTCTTGTATCCGTCAAAGTTATATCACGAGATGTAAAGGAACAAATACCATATGGGTCAAGATAAGGAATGCCTTAAAGGACAATAATGAATTTATACACTGACTCATGTCGGCGACAGTCAAAAGCTTTTAACGTCAATATATCACTCTGTAACATGCCACTCTTTACAAATATTGCAGTCTGTTGACGGGAAGGTACAAAATACGAGGATCGCAATACCTTTATGTAGACTGCAAAAGAAGCATTTGGTACATTTGCATGACAATGACACTCAAAGATGATGTAATAAATAAAAACGTATTCAAAAAACCGGTCTGCTTGTGTGAATATTTACATCCAAATGTTCATGTTCAACATCAACTTTTCAGCTTGCAACATCACTCAAATGTTTCTCTTTATTCTTTTAAGTTGAGTTAGGTTGAAGTTGAAGTAATGTAACATTGTTATATGTATTGCTTTGCAGCTAATGAAACAGTATTTGTCCTTCGATTGATGTTAATACTACCACAAATTACGCTTTGTTAAAATATAGACTGACATTGGGACAGGCTTAATTTATTCACTTTTGCAAGAAAGCATAATCTTTAATACACTACCAAAACAAATGAAGTTTTTTTTTTATATTTCAATTACAAAAATGATATAGAATATTGTTTTTTTTCTACCCATTTTCTGCGGAAAGGCATTTGTTTCCTCAAATTATGTATATGATTTCATACTGAAACCACTATAGTTTTAACTCTTTGAATATGCAAATGGTATGAACAGAATCTTTTCACTGTAAATATATCATCGAGAATTTTTGATAATCGGACAACATACGTGTATTTTCAGTATCATTTTATTTAAAAAAAATTCGAAACGGTTATCAGTTGACAGCATTATCTAGAAAACGGTATTTTTTACATTTTTTTTAGAACGAAAATAAGGTTTAATTGTGGTTTTTTTTGCGTTAAATAAATGCCGGTATCCGTGTTTTATGCAATCACTTAGACGAAACATACTCAGCCTCAACGCAATAAATGTCGATGAAGTTCTGTCAAACATATTATTGCTTCCGACTCAACTACCTGTCAGCGACTTGTCACTTACAATCCTGTAAAAGACATGGTCTTGTAAATGAGATAAACATATAGATTCAGTTATGGGAGTTTAGCACATTACTTGTTATAGCTAAAATTGTTTATAGGGCATTCCAAGCAAGAAAGCCGTGACGGCTGCGTAAATTTTAAAATTCTTACGGTCTTTGTCATATAACAACATTCTGCGATATTCTTCTACCTTAGTTCGTATTGACATATAAACATGCAGATGACTGTTACATACCATGAAATCAATGCAAATACTATTGCACTCGTCTGGACATTCTTCTTATTATAACTTTATTTAAAATACTCGCACACACACACGCACGCACAGCGACAAAACAAAACGACCTCTGAAACGCTTTGAACAATTCCACACAGTACTTTTTATCCAAATCTTGATTTGTCAATTCTCTTAACATGTCTTAAGTGTTTTAACTGTACATTTTACATACGACATAATTTTAAACAATCCATTATAACAAAAATATTATTTCTCAAAGCATGTTCTGCACTTGATGTTGACGAGTGTAATGAATATAATATGCTGAGGGACAAGTTTACAAAATGATTGCATCGTTTTGATTCTAAGGCTTAATCAATGATCTATTGATCTATTCTTAACCTCATGTTTTTTTTCAAAAAAGTTCTGTCTATTATGCGTATGCATTCAACTAATTAACAACTTTGACGTCTTTTAATAGATTCTTGAAGATGCTGTTGATAAATTATTCATTTCACTACCTTTTGCAATTTTATTTTCATATTTGATGGTAAATTTCAAGGTTTTTGAATGTTGGCCTCAGTGTTGATCGGCTTATGTCTGAGGTATGTCTGAGTCTGATAAATTATATAAAAGTGTGGTATATTGGAGAAAAGTATGAAAAAATGCATATCTTAACCGGAAATTAAAAGCAAGCAATATGGGTACAACAATCAGTAAATCATTGTTTAGGATCAGTGACTATTATTGTACATACACAAATGGTTTAACGTAAAGGTATTTTATCATTGAACATGTTCAAGCACGTCTGTTATGTTCTCTGTGAAATACAGGAAGAATTATCTTGTATCAGCCATTCAATTCACATTGTTCCCCACTACTGGTAATAGTATGTTGTCTCTTTGCCATGGTGGTTTATCGGTTTGTAATTGCGAAAATTTACTGACAAAATATGATTTTAATATTTGTCTCAAAGTTATAATGGGAAAGATACCACGTTAATACCTGTTTTTTTCTGTCTAGACTTATGTCGTTTTCTTTAAATTCTTTGTTGCCATACAGTCTTATTCATGCCTATAAGAACTGAAAAAATGTAGATAAAGACAAGGTATAAGGAAAATATAACGTGTTTTCCAGATATGTATTTTTTCATAATATGAAACCTATTCAAATTTTCAACAAAAGTGTAAATGCTCAGTTCTTAACCTTTTGGATTTTAAGTTGAAATTGTTGTGATTCTATTCAAATTTTATATAATAAGATGATATCTGATTTTTTAAAATCACATGCAAGATGTTTTTGTTTTAGATAGTGCCTGCTGTTTCATCCTCTACATTTGCATTAGTCTTAAAGTACATTTCATATAATTTTTTTTTTTGCTTTAGCAAATCATAAAAATAACTCGAACCAATTTTCCGGTCAAAGAATTCCATATATTTTTATTTGTTCTCTGATTAAAACGAGGAAATCCACTCGAAGCCTCGACGCCATTTCCTTTGTACGCTTGCAAAACTTTGTGTCAGATGTTCTTAAAAGAACTTTGTTGTTAGAGAGTTTTATTTTTGATAAAACTAATTTCTCAAAACTATATTCAATAGCTAATTGTATTAACTTTATGAATGCAATTATTATTCAAAGATGAAATTGTAATGAAATCCTAACTTGATTTACACATTTGAAATAAAGACTATAATTTCGATATGACTCACACTGTCAAAATGATGTTGAGCATTGAATGTTTTCTTGTATTCTAAATATCTACATGATATTTATTTTTTCTATCAAAGTTTTCTAAAACGATTTTAGTGTATTAAACTTAAGAACCAACTGCAGACATCTAAATGTACTTGCAAAAATCGTGAAAATTTATTGATACGTATGTCAACAAGATTCTATTCAAACAGTCTCTTTCAACCGTCTTTAGGGCTGAAGTAGAAACTTTTGTTACTTCCGTTATTAAAAAAAACTTCTGCCATTTTTTTGCTGCGCATTTGTCATTAACAAAATATCAGTGTACTGAGTCATTATGAGGAATGTTGATAGCTGACAGTTTGAATTAAAACACTGTTGTCGAATTATGCATCTACAAAATCATATTCTGTTGCCAATACAATACGAAAAAAAACCCAAAAAGATAAAGAAATGAAATTATAATTTCTATGTGTTTTCATAAAAAAATCCATTGTCTTTACTATAATATTAAGAATTGCAAAAAAGGAACACAACTTCATCTTATTCGTAAGATAATGTCCAATCTCATCAAACTGAGTAAATTTGAATTATACAAGAACACCACTTAGCTTTGTGTTTTATGAAGGAAATTGAATTGCATTTGCATTAATGGATGTTAGTTTTAATAAAGTAGTGTTTGAAAAGATGCAGTTGTAGAAAATATATTTTATGCAAAGCAATTACAGGAAATGAACGTTTAATTTCATGCTTGATTTAATGAAGTATTTTTGTTTCATGTCTAGGTCGCATACTAAGAAACTTTCTCATATTGCAAGAACATAACCCAATTTGCAATACTTCAATACTTTGTGCTTAGAAGGAACCAAAGGGCATGTCAAACACTTTGTGCCAATATTTAGTAGAAAGCCAGCTTGTCCCATTTAACGAAATATTTGACTTTTGTGTTTCATGTGAATAAGAAATAGATGATGGTCGTAGAAAACATTATTCCCAATTAATCTTATTGATCCAACGTAAGAACAAAAAATTAAACTCAGGACAATGTTCTATTTATCGTATCGATGTTTTCCTCATAAAGCCGAATCACCACATCTTCTGTTGCTTGAACAATCAGCCTTTTTAATCTTTGATTAATTAGTTTCGCAATGCGAACAGTATAATAAGTTAAGTCTACACAATTATGGCAAACATGTAATATACGAGTACGCAATAAAGAACAGCATAACTGCCATTATACTCAATAAAAATACAGAAAGCGGTACATTTTCTTAGCAACTTTCAGATATTTAAATTAATACCCGGGGGTAATTCTACCTTTACTTCGCTGCAAAATTGTCTTGTTACCGATCTATTGCTGAAAGCTCTTATTGAATATGAAAAAATGATAAGGGATATGGCAATGGGGGACATCAGTAGATTATCTACCATGAATACTCTCTAATATTAACTAGGTCCTTCCATTTGGATTCCTCTGCTTTCATCGCTGTTTTCCTTTATGGTATAGTGATAATTACACCTTATTATTTGCAACAATAGAAGTCAGATTAAACATTTAGTTTAAAAATATGTTTTGTTAGCACATAAAGTTTGTTTTTTTATATTCCTAACTTTTTATTTAATATGTAAGTGACAATTTTCACAACTGAAAGTCAAGACTATCACAACGAGAAACAAGAATAAAGTCAGAGGATTCCAACTGAAAGGACCAAAGTGCAATTTGGATTACCTCTGATGTTATCTGAGTAAGGGAGATAATTTGTTATCAGCAATGTCTCTCATAGAAATGTTTATGATTGTTGGGCTTTGACAATGTGAAAACATCTATTTAATTGATATGAAATCTTTATTTTCTGATTAAAAAAAAAACAGAAAAGAAATAACAATCAATGCTTTGCCTGAGTACTTGTATTCTCCCCAACGGTGATGCATATAGTCGCCGCTTCGTCCGTCCATCCGTCCGTCTGTGTCCCGAAATTTGTCCGGACTATTTCTTAACTACCACTGACTAGAATTCATTGAAACTTTATAGGAAGCTTTACTACCAAGAGGAGCAATGCATATTAGCAGCATGTTCTTGTTCACTAATTTTGCACAAAGTTATGACTGTTTTAATGGTAATTTTTGTCCAGACAATCCACAGCAACCACCGAGTGGAATTTATCGAAAGTTTCATAGGAAGTGTAAAATTAATATTTAACGCAGGGAGATAATTCCAAAAGTTGCAGACAGAGTTATTGTTCCTGTACAGTGCATTTCTTCTACTGTATTCTATCATTTTCAACCGTAGTTTCAAAATATTTTCTATCCAGACCTCTTCACCATAAAAAAACAACAAGATCTCTCTACACCTTCCTTAACTGCACACTTTTTTACTCTCTTGTGTTCGTTTGGGGAGCATCCATCGTTTCAAACGATATCCTTGTTGTTTCTCAACAGTGTTTAGCGCATATAAGAATATTATGTCTCTCACAAAAATGTCTTTGTGAAGTAGAACGCCTTTTAAATTTGTCTAGTAAAATGTAGTATACTAGAGACATGAAGTAATGACCTATTGAATCATTTTGGAGATGGTTAAAAGAAATGCAACATTTGACAAGTACTTTTATTATCTAAATGCATAAGTCAGTGTGTTGTATGAGGTCTTGTATCATCAAGTTCAAATTCAGTAAAAACTAAATTAGCTGAAGATTTTGTGCGAGAGAAATTAAATTGGTGAGGTATATATAGATCATCTTTTGATTAAAATTATGTTTGTATCACGCAGAGTTAAGAAAACCTTTACATTACAGATAAATGAAGCAAAGATTTCAATGGAGCTCGTTTAGCAAAAGTAATTTAATGGTTAGCGATCAAGATTCTGTGATATTTTAGCCATGTGTACGTGTTTAACTTTCGATTATTCTTATGAATAGAAAATTTTTCACGTATTTGCATGCCTTCAAATTCGTTATTTTATGGAGTTAGTTCACAAAGCCATCTTTTCAGTTTCATTGCCATTGTCAACAATGAGGAATAGCCATGCATTGGGATAAACTTTATTTTAGAAATTGATGATGACGCCGGTTCTGTACGGAATGGTATAAAGAACATATTTCAGACATAAAGAGTTGTTTAGTATCAAATGATATTACACTTAAAATCATGCATCTTTGTCGATACAAATTTAAATAAAAATCAGTGTACATCTTGTATTACGTTGTTTTAGCATTCCATGAACATTCTCGATACACCGTCATTTTCTCCGGAATGTTTTTGTTTTAGGTAAACACAACTCTTTTGATACCAATGCTTGTTAGATGTAGATGTATGGGTTATGTAGGCAAGCATGTCTTCATCGGAAATTGGTCAGATCAAAGATAATACGGATTGTTTTAAGAAGGCATCGGCCTCCGCAATAGCATTACGAGTAATACTCATTATTTCTGGTGACACTGATTTAAGCGTTAAGAATGAAAAATTGTAGTGAAACATTTTTCTCCTATCGAGACATAACTCGTGCTGTGCATTTGAAACTTGTGCATATTTATCCTGTTCAGGGAGCAATATTATTTATATCTTGGCAGCCAGCTTCCATTAAATCATTAACAAAGAAGATATTTTATAGTATATGTTTATTTATACACTTGACATATATGAAATTCCTTTGTCGTTGATCCTTACAGAACGGTTTATGCAAAATATCTATGAAGGAAACAAGCTAAGGCTTTCTTTTACAAAAAAAATATTATTTGTGGTAAAAAGGGTTAGATTATTTATGTTAACTTATCGTAGGTTATTCATTCTGCATACAAATTATTTCCTTACTTCGGAACAAATTAAAGATATATTTTAAATTATAAATGGAATTAAAGTATCAATTCACTTTGCTAAGTCATTCTCAGTCAGTACACTGAAACTCGGAAAACGAAGGACAAACTAATATATATTGTTAGATCAATGATTGTCACGCACGTATAGACAAATCACTGGCACATGCGTCGTATCTTACGAAGACAGAATTTATTAAAAGATAAACGGTGTAGTGCAAAGGCTCCAACTTTTTGGACGATATGTAGAGTTAAAAGTGAGTTGTAGAAACATAAATGTATATTCTTTTTAAATATATAAGGTAGAGGTAGATGAGCGCAATGCATATTTTATAGACCTGTATATTTTTTTTATCTTTTATTACGTCTATCCTTTTGTTATAAGGCAAAAATAACTACGAACAAAAGTAACCCCTCTCTGCTTGTTATCTGATCACTATCTGTGAATAATTTTCTTGAAATAAAATTCTTGTGTAAAATGTACAGACATCTAAACTAAGATGCGTAGAAGAATGAAGAATTCAAATTCATATTCCTACTTTCGTTCAAAACTTTAAAGAAAATAATTGGATAGATTTCAAATGACTGGACGCGAACGACACGAAAATGAATTTTCTTGCTACAGGTCAAATTACTGAATGAGGAAATAGATCACTGACTGTTTAAAAGAAAGGGTCTAACTTCTGAGTTTTTTCGATAAAAATCTATTAAAACCATGTATTGTGAGATTTCTGAAAAATATCCCATTAAAATTTACTTCAGAAACAATTGAATTAATTTAGCTCAGAGCTATAATAAAATGAATGTAAAATGTCCATCACAGGTTTCGTACTTTCGAGTTCGATTGACATCACCTGCAGAAATATCTAAAGGAAAAGAGGAAATTTGATTTTGAATGATTATACTAATTGCTGTTTGAGATTACTAAATTAAATCTGCATGTTTAAGTCTAGTGACACTCCTTGTTTACTTAAACTTAAGAGAAACTAATTTCGCTTTATCTTAGATAGATAGATTTATTTCAATATTGTGTAAGCAACATGGATACAAAACATTTAAAATAGACATAAAAGTATATAAAACAAATATAAGAATGAAATGATATATTAATGAAAATGAACCATGTCAGTCACATCAATATCAAGGATAACACAAAAAAGAGAAGAGAATCCCTTATTTCCATTGTGGTCCTTGATAGTAATGGCCTGACATAGAGAGGCATGAGACCTTAAAGAAAAATTAGAGAATTTAAAAAAAAAAAAAAAAAAAAAAAAAAAAAAAAAAAAAAAAAAAAAAATTGCTTAGCACATCCATTGAACAAAAAACATAAAACAATAATCCTGAGTAAGTAAATAATTAAAATATCATCACAGAAAATTGACATCACTTTAAGCTTGTAGAAAGTTAAGATCATAGATCATTTAGATATTATAAATCACAGTCTTAAAAATAAATATCTCGGGAAAAGAATACATTTTGAACAAATATGTCTTTGAAAGGATCAGCCATGTACAACATTACTGATAAAATGATTTACATGTATTAAAATTTAATCTAAATTTGTTAAAAAATGACACTTTACAGTTTTTTTAAAAGAAGCAAGGCTGGACAGATTCCTGATTTTTAAAGGCAGTGAATTCCATAGCTTGCATCCCAAAAATGAAAAAGACTTTATACCAAAACCTTTGACCTTTGGGAGAATATAAGAACCATTATCACTTGACCTTGTACTATAAGTATGAATGGAGACTTGGGATACAAAGTTTTGATTCATATATTCTGGTGAAAGACCATTTCTAATCTTAAAAACATGACCTAGAATAATTTGATCCACTCTTTTATCAACTGGTAACCAACCTATAGACCTGAAGTGACCTTGATCAATGTGTGACCTTTTTTCCATATTAAGAACAAACCTGATCAATTTATTTTGGGTGACCTGCAGCTTGTTTTTCCATAACTTGGTCAGTCCAGAATACCAAGCACAACAAGCATAATCAAAATGACATTGGATAAGAGACTGAACCAAGAGCTTTTTTAGTGTGGACTGTTAAATATTTCTGCTTCCTGTATAAGAACTTTAACCTGGCATTGGCCTTCTTAATGATAGAACTAACCATAGATTGACCTGATAAATTCTGATCCAGTATTGCCCCAAGATATTTAACTGAAGAAGTGGACTGAATAGCCTTGTCACTACAAGAAATGCATAAATCACCATAATAGTTGACCTTTACTTTAGACCCAAACAAAATCGACTCAGTTTTACCCAAATGTAGAGATAACCTATTATCAACCAGCCACTGGTGTACTAATTCCAGATCCTCAGATAACTGTTTTTCTATGAATGACCTGTTCTTACCTGCAACCAAGATTCCTGAATCATCTGCATAAAGTAGTTGTTTACTATTTATAGCACCAGACATATCATTAACATAGATAAGGAAGAGAAGCGGCCCTAAAATTGACCCTTGGGGAACACCACAGGTAACACTACAGGGTTTGGAAAAAGTACCAGAGAGATCAACAAGTTGTTGTCTATCAGATAAGTATGACCTGAACCAGCGCAAAATGTCGTCACCAAGTCCAATCGCTTCAAGTTTCATCAAAAGGATAGAGTGGTATCTTCACACATTTAACGAAGTTTCCTCAAAATGTAGCCGAAGGCTCTTATAATGAGTGGTAGATATTGCTACATGAATATATATATAAGCAATGAAAGCGACCTTTTAATGAATGAGATGGTTGAAGCACTGTTTGGCCTTTTAAATTCTATAAAGATTTTATTAACACTAGATCTGTTTTTGGATGTACAATATTTGTTTTTCGGTACTTTGCAATAAAATTCACATGGTTAACCAGTGTTAACAATTAATCGAGAATATCGTGGTTTTGAGTTCTGAATTCTTATTAACGTTAATTTCAACTTGATTATGTTCCACATTGTCAAATCGTATTCTTGGTGATGCAGTTAACAGAGAGAGTTAAACACTTCAGAAAGATTAAATATTAAATTATGAAACATTTGAAAAACGATTTTTTTTTTCAAAGAGTTTAAGATTCGTTCGAAGACATTGCTAATACCCCGCTATCTATCGCTGAATGCATTAGAGAGTCGAAGATAACACAAACAGTCCTCTGCACGTGTATGGAATAAGAAAGCCTTGGTAAATTCAGATTTAATTTTAATTTAATCATGTTGCATGTTTTGCATAAATTATCACGATGCCTTTAGGAAAAAAAAGATATCTGAAAAGATAACGAATATAAATTGTTTCTTTTATCTGAACACATCTGTAAAACTTAGAAATATACAAGACAGTGAATGATTTTGACTGTTGTATCTGTTTACTTTTACAATTTTTTCAAGTGTAGAAGCATAGGTGATAACTGATACCAATTCATATCCTTTTATAAATTTTCAGTGTCACATGTTTTGTTTTATGACAAACAATAAGTAATACAGATATGTTGCAATGTGTACGATGTACATAAACGGCATTTTTTTGACAATCTGAAAGTCTTTTAAAACTATGAATAATGTAATAGCTATATTTCGTTTAAATTTGAATGTATGTAGTACAATAAAAGGCTATTTGCACGTCTATTGTAGGGCGTACAATATATTTTCTCATGAGACAAACTGTCAAGAAGATAATCATTTGCCGTGACTCAGATGACGTAATGGTCGTTGCTTATAAGAAGATAATTTCATTTTTGAAACAGTTTCAAACTAAGCGTCATCTATTCATTAGAACTGGTGACTAGATATTGAGAGACAGGTGCATGTGATGTTGCAATTTCGATTTTGTTTATAGCTCTGTTACGACGCAAATTGTAATAAAAACGCAAATTGTAATAATTATTACAATTTGCGTTTTTTGTTACAAATTGTAATAACGCAAATTGTAATAAAAAGTTAAAATCGTGAATTTAGGGTTATTGCAATGTATTATTATCAACAATGGGTATATAATCCATTTTAAGACATTTCCCGGAGAATTCACTACTTTTAGAATATATCGAATACTATCCTTATGAAGGAGAAAAAGGTTTATTACAATTTGCGTTTTATTACAATTTGCGTTGTAAACGGTAACGCAAATTGTAATAACGCAAATTGTAATAAAAATTCAAAATCGGAATTCAAGCTGGATTTAAGGCTATTGCAATGTATTGTTATATAAAATGGCTATATAATCCATTTTAAGACATTTCCCGGGAAATTCACTACTCCTAGAATATATCGAAAACAACCGTTATAAGGCAGAAAAAGTTTATTACAATTTGCGTTTTATTACAATTTGCGTTGCAAACAGTAACGCAAATTGTAATAACGCAAATTGTTATAAAAATTCAAAATCGGAATTCAAGGTAGATTTAAGGGTATTGCAATGTATTATTATATAAAATGGCTATATAATCCATTTTAAGACATTTCCCGGGAAATTCACTTCTTCTAGAATATATCGAATACAACCGTTATAAGGCA
Organism: Cyclina sinensis; assembly: GCA_012932295.1. NCBI lineage: Eukaryota > Metazoa > Mollusca > Bivalvia > Venerida > Veneridae > Cyclina > Cyclina sinensis. Next base: position 19,965,596 of record JAAONU010000001.1, read on the forward strand.
GAAAAAAGTTTATTACAATTTGCGTTTTATTACAATTTGCGTTGCAAACGTAACGCAAATTGTAATAAAACGCAAATTGTAATAAACTTGTTTCTCCCTTGTAAAGATAGTTTTCGATATATTCTTGAAGTAGTGAATTTCCCGGGAAATGTCTTAAAATGGATTATATAGCCATTTTATATAACAATACATTGCAATAGCCTTAAATCAACCTTGAATTCCGATTTTGAATTTTTATTACAATTTGCGTTATTACAATTTGCGTTACCGTTTACAACGCAAATTGTAATAAAACGCAAATTGTAATGAACCTTTTTCTCCTTCATAAGGATAGTATTCGATATATTCTAAAAGTAGTGAATTCTCCGGGAAATGTCTTAAAATGGATTATATACCCATTGTTGATAATAATACATTGCAATTACCCTAATTCACGATTTTAACTTTTTATTACAATTTGCGTTATTACAATTTGCGTTACGTTTGTTACGTTTGTAACGCAAATTGTAACAAAACGCAAATTGTAATAATTATTACAATTTGCGTTTTTATTACAATTTGCGTCGTAACATATAGCTCGGATAATATTGATTTCTCGTTAGGCTGTTATCTAAAGGAAGTGGTTAACTTCAAGAATGACAGAATAATTTCATTTCTTGACTTAGCTCGTTTTGTCCAGTAACGACGGCGTCTTTCATATTATTAACGGTGTAAATAAAATAACCTGTTTTTATCATTTAATAAGTTCAAATTTGCCCAATTATATAAATATTGTGAACTTTATTATTACCTTTTGAACAAACAACTTTTTATTTTTGCTAAAATTGGGAACTGAAACAAAGCCATAAAGTATTATGAACAGTATTGTCAAGATTTTTGCACAGAACAGAGATCGTATTAATGTTGCAGTTCTTTGAAATTATTTATTTCAGTGCGAAGGTTTAAAGACTTAATATATTATTGTGCGCGCTTTGGCGAAAAGAAACGTAAGTGGTTACAAGGACTTTATAGGACTGTTATGGTGTTGTTCAATACATCGGTCAAATAACATGGAATACCAAGCCTATAGTCTAATTCATCGTTTACAGTTTTTATGAATTTGCCTTTATAATCTCTAGAGAAAAAAAGGGCAGAAGTGTTTAACCCATATGTTCATCCAAGAAAACATGATTACTCTTCCTCTGGTAATCTACTGAATATCTATGCTTTTATCTCACAAAGTCCCACGTAAAATGCTGAGCAATCTCGGTATTATCTGCTGTAACATGAATTAAGAATTCAAATCACTATTCAAAAATAAAGATCAGTAGGACTACATGATCTAAGAAGTTGAAAGAAAACCATATGCAAGTCACGAACTGCTATTTTCCTTTTTTTTTCGTAAAAACTTTGACAATATAATTCAGCCAAGAACTGCTCAATGTTACATCGGCTATCTTTCAAGCTTTTTGTAATTCAGATTCAAATATGGTGATTATGTGACTCGTTTATATTTTTTGATCATTTTCTTCTAACTCACTGAAGACGTTTTACATGTTGGAGCCAGTATATTTGCGAGAAGGCGAGCATATATATATTAAGAACCTATTTTTATTTTCATGACTGTCATTTGCTCGGTATTGTCTGCCGTGTCCATATATATTCTACTTATTATAATCCTTATTTAAAATTGATAACTAAAATTGACTAAAAATCAGAGCTGACTATTTGAATGAAATACGGTTATTACACATAGTAAATTTATAGAACAAAGAGTTTAACATAAGTAATACCCTGAGTTATTCCACCGTTATTGTGCCTGTAGCATTGCCTTATTACCTCTCTACTGCAGAAAGCATCATAGCGTAACTAATTATAAAAGCAGATCGCTGCATATGTACACGAGGGAAGGAATGTTTTTATATATATAAATATATATATATCGATGTAATTAATTTATGGTATTTAACTTGTCTAGAGAGAGCAGCCTTGAATCGAAGAAATACAAGTCAGTTGTTTCAATCAATTATACTTACATATTTTCAAAATGGGTTGGCGAATGATCTATTGCCTCTCTTCGGGTTGTATACATTAATTGTAAAAATAGTTTTAGCATCAAAGATTGATAAAATAATGACAAAGTTCATTAAAAAGGTTTGTGTAGGACAGTTTAATTATGTTTTCCCCTAAAATAATCCAATCAAACTTTCATAATGTAAATGCATTGTAAGTACAAGGTACTGTCCTGTTGGTAGGCCGTTTTATTGGATTTGGTATGATGTAAAACATTACGTGTATCATATTAGTAAAGTTGTTCTGTTTGAATGCCGTGTATGTGATAGTGTATAGAATAAATTCAAGAACAATCATATTTAATTGGTTTTAGTAAAAACAAATTCTTGATATTTGACAATTGATGCATGTTGCTTTAGTCTTTGGTCTTACGTTTTTTTTTTTTAAATATTTCAATTTGTCTTTCACGTGACATGTAAATTTAAAATTAGTGGAAGTTAATTGCAACTATTCTGCAGTTTATATTTATTCTGCTCGATGTCTTATACCTTGATTCTAATGTGTACTCGAGTCGAAAGTGTACATTGTGGAAAATAACTGAAGAATCTCACTCCTATTAAAATCTATTAAAAGATTATAGATGAAGATTGAAAATAAAAAAGGCAAAATATAAATGAATGGAAAAAACGCGTCTCTGAGTCTTAATTCCTGATTTTTTAAATTTATTTCTCGGACAGAAAGCATTGCATAATAATTTTTGATTATTTTTTTACGACTGAGCTCTTGCTACAATGAGTGATTTAAATTGCGGAGAAAGACTTTCATGAAGATACAGAGACGTAATATTGGTTAAAAAACAATTTGCTTGCCACAAAATGCTGTTTGCAAACAAATGTATGGGTGGTTCAAAGTAAGTTTTAGCTGAAGAGACTATCAAACAGGACTTTACTTAACACGTGCTTTGAGACGTTTGTTCAACTACATTTTGAGCAAAATATTTGTTTTTAATTTACACAGAGGCAATACAATATTATCTGACATACGTAGGGAAGTATGTTACACGTATCACAAAAAAGTTTGGATATAAGGGATGTATCAGCAATAACCGTGTCTGATGCACGCACATTATTCACCTGGTGATCTATATTAATAAAATCTTGTTTTAGGTTGTCTGTAAATTGCAGTCGTAGACCTATGCTCAAATCTCGTTTCAATCTGTTTACACAATTATGCTTAAATTAGTCTTAAAATAAGAAGAAACAACAAGAGGCAACAACAATACTTACATATTCATTTATCAGGAGATAATCAAGTTGACAATTGTATGAATAGACCGCTGCCTGTCTGAAAATCAAATGCGTAGGAAGCTGTTGATTCGACAAGTGTAGAATATAATTAAAATTTTTTTGACACATTCTGATCGAAATGACGTCTGATAGTGTAGACAAATGCATCTGTTATGCCCTCTTTGTCATTTTATAATCTTCAGAGTTACCATCATTGACATGTATTGTCGAAAGCAGAAACATGAAATGATTTATATAAGGAAGGTTTAAAATAGGATGTTGATGAGTCACGTGATACAGAGGTTACAATGACCATTGAAAACTCGCCAATATTATCTTTATAGCATTTAATAAGATCTTCAATTATATTGTTTGGAATTTACACGTTTCTTTTCAATTACATCTCGTGCTTTTGAAAATAGAACATAATCTTTATGACACTTCAGAAAAGATGCTTGTTTACAAAAAGTCTGAAAGGCAGCCTTTCATAATCTGAAAATATTAACAATTAATGTTATATTATCTTAAAGGTTGTCAGCGAAAATTATGCTATTACTAGGAAGAAATGGCATGAATTTATATTAAAAATAACTTTGACATGCTATTGGAGTTTTCCAGAGAAGATCTCTCGTTGGTATCTTAGGAACTCGCTACATTGGCAATGACGCAATGAGCTACATTAATTAAATGCAAAATATATCCCAAGCAATCGATCTGTTTTTCTTCGCACCCTTGCTGACGATTTGCCTCAAAAGTTCTGTATGTTTTCTATATTGAAAGACGGCCCGTAATTGATCGCAAAATTTTGATTAATGATATTGGTCAATAGTTTTGTTTAATTTCTCGAGCTAATCAACTGAGTAGGTCGAAAAGATGCCTCTGCTCATCAGTCTTTGATCAAAAATTGTCAGCAGGAATTTGTGTACCTTTGGGAGAAGTTTCGCAGACGTTGATGTCTAAATTTGGTTTTTCAAAGCAGTCCAACAATGCTCAAAGGAATCGTTAATGCTGGACAATAGTTGGTGCTTTAATGACTACTTTGAAGTGAAAAAAGGGAGTGGAAAATGCAGAACCATGTGTTCGAAAATCACGTAGAAAGGTTAGTGTTTTTTCTTAATATATTAAAGTAGGAACTGAACATTTGAAATACATTGCTGTGAAGCTGGGAAATGCGTCTTGGTTTATGAGAATGTTCCTTTTAAATTTGCTTGATTCAATTTAATTTTGTTTACTCCTAAAATACTGTCATATTTATTTTGCTATAATAGAAGCCACTTAGCATTGAACATTAATTTAGTTGAACAAGGGAATGAAAGTGGATGTCTAGGGTAAAGTGAAGAATGTTTACGCTATTTCGTCAGAGTGTATTGCAGAATTCGATTAGTATTACAAGGCAATCATTGTGTTTCAGGTTAATCAGGATTATATAAAAGTGAACATTCCTCTTGTAATTGCACACATCAGCGCTAGTTAAGACTAATTTTTTTGAGTGCAGGTCAGCACGATGTTTTTACGGTTAGACTAAACAAATTACATTAATAATTTTAAATAAATCTCCTTTATCTAAAATCTAAATTAATGTTAGAAGTATAACGCGAAGTTATTATATTCTGGTTTTACAAGAAACAACGATGGTGCAAGAAAAGAAATAAAATGATATTAAAGGCCTTTAGATATAGAAGAAAGAAATAGAAAAAGAAACAGAGACATTTTGCAGCTATTTATCAAGCTGAACGAGTGCATACGTACCTTAAAAGTTATTTTGCAGGAAACGTTTTGTGTAAAAATGTGTGCTAAAGTCACTCAAATTCAGTCAACATGGATACAAGAAGAATTATTTTACCCGCCAAAAAATGTATTATCAGTATCACGTGTTGATGGGCCATTTAGGAAATTGATTTTGTTGCATACTTTTTTGACCTTATTATTCATGACTTAAATAATTATATAATTAGTATTTGCTAAGCGACAAAAGAGTTCGTATAGCAGACGGTACAACACACACAAAATGTGTGATGACATTCAAATGAAAGGATCAAGTTTAGAATGTGATCATGTTATGTTTAACATTTTTGTCATTTACGGCTTTGTCTTAAGCCCTAGGGACCAATATTTCAATGTTCCGTCTCTTAGATCTTACCGATAAGTTGAATATTATTCAAGAAAATCTCATTCAGAAATGTGTTCAATAGGAGCATGGTTCAAGATGAATTGTTCCCTATTATATGTTTATACGAAACTTTTATCAAAGCAACAAACACATTTGACTAATTCTTCAAAAAAAAATCGTTAAAGCCATTGCAAGAAGTTAATCCCCAGCGTATAAGAGCCGCGAGACTACTAAATATCTAAATTAAACAATTTACAATAAAGTTCTTTTATATCTTATGTAAATTGAAGAGATATTGCAAGGTAAAGTATAGTAATATATCAAAACAACAACAACAACAACAACAAATTGACAAGAATGACTTCCTTTTCTGCTAATATCTGACAAGGATATCCATCTATGGATCCCTCGTCAGATAATACATTATGAGTCATTATAACCTTTACTCAAAGTCAAACTTTAAACAGACATTTATGTAAGAATAACTTTTAAAAATCGTCTTGTTTGAAATTAAACCCTCTTTAGTTTTCTTTGTCTCGTCAGTTCAGTCCTTCCAGTTGAGCTAACGTTCTTCTGATAGATCAGTATGAAAATCTAAAAATGTGTACGACAGTTAATGCGTTTCTGAACTGTTTTCACACAGAGAAACTATCACTAAGCAGTCGCATTTAACCATACTCGCATAATAGAATGTAAGCATCACATTATGCCCAAGATTGTGCAGACTTGTTTGAAATTGATATCGGAGTTTTTTTGATTCAAAAGTTGAAATATAAGCACTTTTCGTATTCCCTCGTGTATATGAAATTGTTATGTTGCCAATATAATTATGAAAATAAGTGAATGAATGCTGTTGTTTGTAAAGAACATTTTGTTAATGAAGTCGTTAAATGAAGAATGTGAGATTTAAATTCCTTCTTTTAACTAGGGCAAAGTCCAGTATGATGCTGAATTCTCCCCCCCCCCCCCCCTTAAATAAATGTGGATTTATAGAACAAAGTGTTGAAATCTCCAATGAGGTAAAAGATATGATTGGTTTAAAGTAAAACCGTAACAGATGTAAAGGTTCGTTTTTTTCCAGCGAAGCTGTAACTGATGCATTTACTTTTCTTAACAGCTCGTGCCTTTGCTAAGGGTATTGAAGCAATGCAACAAGAGGGGAAGAGAAATTTCCAGTAAAATATTATATGCACGTCGATGAAAACTGATACTTTGCTCAATTACATGGAGGATGTATTGCGCATTCTCAAGACAAATTCATCAAAACCAATGCGTCAATGCCACGTTTCATGATTAAGTCGGAAATGTTTAGTCTCCACGTAAACACGCGTCCACTTTGGATCCTGGAGATTAACTTACTGCTACTCAATCAACTCTTAGTTTCCTTGTTTCCTGCTAAAAGATGTTTTTCACGTATAGGTGAAATTAGAGTTAAGACAATAGACAAACGGCAGTTCTTTCTTATATAAGTTACTGCTTAACCTGTCTAAATTATGGAATTTCTAATTTTCTCAAAGACTAAAGACATGTAAGTCTGTTTATTTTGAAAACTGCAAACTTTTGTGACATAAGACAGCAAAGGCTTTATCATACACATTAGAAGTGATTCTGGATGCTTTACACCGACGTTACACCACGTTATGAATACTGAAAGATCAAAACCCATATTTTATCATTTCTGTTTTAGCCTTTTTTGTCTTAAAATTAAGAGAATTTTCAATGCATTTTAAACTGTTCGCCGTTAAAAAATATCAAAACAATTATCACTTTTTTCGCGTCGACATCGAAAATATACTGCTTAAAGAATTATTATTAGAAACAATAAATTCTCTAAATTGTTTCTAAGATGTTTACTATGCTATCAAAATGCACCCGAAAGATTGCACGCAGTTTTTTGAGTCGAGTGCAGTTTTTCCCAACTCAACTGAACATTGTATATATTTCATACATGTTATAAGCACTCATATTTTCAAACATTTAAAATATTTTTATCATAACAGCAATCTTTTCTTACTCATTAACTGCGGAATCAGCAAGTAGAATGTAAAGCGCTTTGACATATATTCAGATAGGCGACCTTATATCTGACATTCATGTTATTGTGTATATGGACAATATATAATATATAGTGATTATATTTGAAACACAAAGTCAAATCCTGTAAAAAAGATTGTTTCCTAGTTTCTCGTTTCACCTTGAAATGACAGAAGGGCATAATATAGACCTAACGTAAAAAAATAAAACTTGGGAACTTTTCCAGTCAAGTTAATTTGTGATACTGCCAAAATGGTTATCATATCAAATGAAGGAATGTCGGTACTTGCTAAAATTAAATGACATTGTAAAGTTTAGAATGTGGCAATTTTGATAGACTTTGAAATAATGTTGTTGAACTCCTACGTTAATTTCAAAATAGCGAATTAACTTAGACAATGGCATTTCAAATAACTGAATATAAAGGTAAACCTTTTATGCCTCTCATATTTGTCTGGTATGTATCACTCGGAAAGAAAAGACGAAAGCTCTGCAGAACAAATACAGAAGACTTTCTGTTCATTTATACTAGTCGAATGTACATGGCAGCTGTTTACACCATGCTCAGTTGGATGGAACATATATTGTAAATTCTTAAGATTTATTTTCAAAACCAATACATCAATGCCGCATTTTATGATTAAGTCGGAAATGTTTCGTCTTCATCTAAACACGCGTCCAGTTTAGATGCTAGAGATTAACTTACTGCCGCTCAATCAATGCTTGTTCCTCGATAACAGACGTTTCTACGTACTGGTGAAATAAGTTAGCAGACTATACTAACCATGGTCAGATTGGAAAGCATTAACGTTGAGATTTGTCTACATTATGTCATCTGGTATTTCACATACTAACGACAGGTACTAGCCAGGGCATTCTTATGCAGGGTTGCAAAGCACACCATTAGGTCTATTAAAAGCTAAGATTGGTATGTTATAAAAAAGAGAATAATATCAATAAAGTTAATAAAGTTTCAGTTTTGTTTATGTCTTCTTTGAACAATTTAAGCATTAAATCAACGTTTAAACTCTATCCTTAAATTACTTTTATATTCAAAATACTCATTTGCAAAGGAATATACATTTTAATAACAAAAACCAATTAATTTATTAAAATTTTAAGGTTTTGAATTCTATTCTATGTTTCATTATCACTTAACGTCATTTTCTAGTTCATTCTTGATTCGTTTGTTCTAAAACAAAATCACCAGTTTTGCGATGGTGAAACTAAAATGTGAGCTGATAAAAGCAGCAGTATTTTTAGGTCTCAGATAAAATTAATCAATTTTGTAAACTTTTGTATGCTTCTTTACAAAATTGTCAAACTTGATCGATGACACGCATTTGTAAGATTATATTTGTTTTCTTTTCTAAACTGCGTATTTCGCAAACTTCAGACCTATACGCAAAATTCTATTAAGTTCTAAACAATTTTACATGTTCATGTTGTAAACACGTTTTTTTTTATACTAAAGCTAAATTTATCAAGACAAAAATATCTCTTTGATCATATATCTTAGTCTAGTCTCTTAAAGTCACTTATGTTAAAATTTCGAAGAAGACTAAAAACATACACAAAGGTAAAACGCCTAACAAGTTTAGTGAGCAAATAATCGCCCGCCTTTTCTAAAACATTTCAAGACAGTATTAATTATAATTATTATGCTCCTTGAGTTTATATAAAAAGTTTATGTGTTTTTTTTTTCTGAATATTTAAATGATATGTTTGCTTACACATGCAAATATATTCTAAAGTTAATCAAATAATTTTATTAACATATGTTTCATTTAGTGTAGAATATTGACCCAAAATTAAAAAAAGCAAACTTTGGAATTCACCCAATGAAAGTGTTCTGTGATTTTGCCAAACACTTTATTATGTATAACGAAGAAATGTTGTTGTTTGCAGTCCTGAATTATATTGTAAGAGTACAGAATGTGGAACTTAGATGTTTTACATGTTCTGATAAAAAGCTTTCAAATGTAACTAAATTCTAATGTTATCATAGATGAAATGAGTGTTTTAGTCAACTTGTTGTGTTTTTGTTAAAGTCTATACTTTCAACAGAGAAAACGAAAGTGTAATCATGTAGCTTTTTGCTGGCATGTCTTTGGTCAGACAAACAGGTCTCTTTTTAAATTAAAAAGAGGGAGATATTTTCTACTGAAGCACTGTGTATTTCTGTAGAAGATGATACTGTACTCATAAATCTGTCAAATCTTTGTTTTGGTGTTTAAAAGTATATTGACTTCGCTTGGTTCAAAGATAAAATGAATTAATTTTCTTCACTGTTTACTGTGCTCTCAAACTTGATAGAGGTATGCATTTGTTAGATTATATTGAATATTTTTGTCTCTTCTACGTATTAATTTAGCAAACTTTGAACCTTTTCTAAATCACTTTTATTCTTATTCAGTAAGTTGTAAACAAAAACAAAACTATAACAATGAGTTTCTAATTATATCTTATTAAATCAATCGTGTTTTATTTGTCGTGGGACATAACTTACTGCTTACATTTCAATGTATGATAATTGTTTTTGAAAATGTATGTTGCATTATGTTTCTAAGCATCTAGAAAACCCATTTGAAAAAGTGAACAATATAGTATGGGTATTTTTAAATTAAACCAATTTGTTACGATGCCTAAATGGTGATTTCTGCCTTATTTATGATGTTTTGTTGACGTTTAACACTAATTTGTTCATGATTGTCTTGACGTGGAACGCAAAACAACAATGTTTTGTTTCATAAATGCTAAAATGCTTACTTCAAAATGTCAGCCTTTCGGCATTTAAACCAAAGACAACGAAAACGATAACGTTCCAGTTAACTAAAACCGTATCTTATTTTTTTCCTTCTTATTTGCGAAGAAGAAGACAGGGATAGTAGGGTATTAAGACACGATGTTACACTGCTCGAAGTATTTCTAAACAAATGATACTCTGCTTAGTTGCTTTCTCAGAACAAACTCAGCAAAAGCAATACGTCAATGTCTCACTCCTCAAGTCGAAAATGTTTCACCTCCATCAAATTACGCGTCAAGTTTAGATGTTTGATATGACTGTAGCGTCATTTAGTCAATCCCTGTCCCCGTATTGATCTTTTACCTTACTTTTCACATTTTGATGGAAAGAAGTTTTCGCTTTGGATTCTGTGTAACGCTAAAGAGTGTGATGCAACACTTAAAAATCTACATTAAGAAGTTGCCATGAACTTAATGTGACTTTTGATAGAGCAATAAATAATATTTGAAATTTATATATTGATATTTCCTGTTTCGAACATATATATCTTCAGAAGGTACTAAGAGTTAGATTCATACAAAAAATTTAGATTTTTTCCTGTTTGCAATTTTGGTGAAGCTAAAGATATTCCCTCTGTAGATAGATACATATCAAGGGCTAAGTAGAAAACTGTTGTATCTTCTTATTTACATGTTTTTACAATTGTTTTCCATTGTGCTCACAAAATGATATGTCGTGTGATTTTAGATAACTTTTAAAGCTTAACCGCTCTGAAGCTTATTTTACATGCAGAAGTAATGGAAAAATAAGAAATATAATTGTCTCACCGAAAAACATGACATTGCATGTTTGCTTTGTTTTATTGAAAATTTTATTTTTACTTTTTAAACAAAATAGCTAGCAATGGCTTAATGTGTAAGCAAATACAGTAAATATTATTCTTTATCTCTTTTTTGGGCTGGTTTGTTTAATGATAAAAGCATGAATATCAAATATTGTATTACTGACCTGTCAAAAGTCATTAAATGTCTTTGAGACATAAATTTATTTCACCATGGTAAAGGTAAACCTTAACTAGATAAATGATTATATTTTGATTGTTAAACCATTGAATAAATCCAATTGTTGACACTTTTTTAAATTAATAAATTTTTTGACATGTTCGAGATAAATCATAGATTTGACATTGTTTAAAATTAATCCATTTTTGTCAATACTTTTGCATTAAATGTTAGATATAATAAAGGAATTCGAAAGTAGAATTAGAATATAATTTATTTGAAATTGCACACAATGTTTTTCTTAAGAACGTAAATTTATCAGGTTTAAGCCTGTTGATGTAATGGAAATGTATATTCTTAATAAGTATTTCAAACATTATGTTGACTATCACAATTTCATTCCCAAACTGGAATAGTCTGTTTATGTAAATATTGACAATAGAAAGTTTACTGCATTACTTAGGTTACTACTTCGCTGCATATATACGTATATAAATGTATGTAAGGCTTGTTTTCATCCTTTCTTTCTAAATAACGTGAAAATGAATCGATAGATTAGTGCTGCTGTTGTAAACAAACAGTCCTAAACGTTAAACTTAAACTGAATGCGGCAATCTTATTCAGTCATGTTTTGGGTCCAGTTGGGTCTCGTTATACGTACTTAGCGTCGTAAAAAATGAATTGAATGATCAAAAACTCGTACAGACTGGAAGAATGTAAGTCTGCTATTGCAATGCAGGTGCACTACTTAAGTTAGAGCATAAGCATAACATATATTTTATTTCTGACGCGTACATAGTACACTGGCATTTACAACACAACATAACCAACACAACACAACCAACACAACACAGCCAACACAACACAAGTACGAAGTTAGAGCTTAACTATGTGTTTGAAGGGAAATATGAGTTTCGATGTAACGACAACAAATGAAAACCGAAATAAGCTGAAAAAGAAAAAAAATCTTGAACCAAAAAATCAATGCAAACATATCCTGAAAAACACATGGCATTTCTTATCATATACTAACAAAGCTAAGCAGATCTACCGTGAGAAATGAAACGGAAGCATGTAAGTCTGAAAAATATATATTACATAATGATTATGGTTTCACACTTAATCGTTATAGCATAACACGGTTCTTAGGTTAATAACCCCCCGCAATTAACTAGTAAAATGTTTGAATTTAATCCGTTCTGGGTTCGAGTAGTTAAAAGAAAACACACCTCTTAGAAAATGATGTAATTTGAAATGTTTTGAAGTTTCGTGAATAATATTATCAAAGAAAAAACTACTTATAAAATGGTTGTTGAATGAAAGTTTAGCTTCTTGTTTCCAGACTACGTGGCGGTTTTACCATATGCCTGTATTACGGAAAAGTAAAGTAGAATAAGATCCAAATCCTAATGAAATTATACTAGGATGTCAAGAACTGTTCTTGTGAAGAACTGTTTTGGAAGCTGTCTGTGAGGTAAACGTCTCACTCGGTTATACAATAGTATGGCGATGTACAAACTAGTTACTGTATCAATATACATTTGTAAACAAAACGAGACAAATAAAAAATACATATATACACAATATGTCTCAAGAATGAAAAAAAAACTAGACAAGAAATATCCGCATCAATAAAAAATGTAGAAAATTCTATTACAGTCGATGGAAACAGCACGTGTTGTTTTTAATGCACCTTGAAACAATATCCTAATCTGCTCACACGGCTTGATTCAGGTACAAAAAAGAACATTTGAACTCAAAGCCTAATAGTTTTTGCTAATTACACCTACACAACCCAAGCGTGTGCATGATGTACCTCTATCAAGTTTTTTATTCAAAGTTTAGATCTGAAAATATGCGACTTATTCAAATAATCTAAGATTAATCGCGTATTAGGTATGCGTGTTGCTATAGGCTAAAAATACAATTCATTTCGAACTTCAGATAACTTTTACACTGAAATTCTCTGATACGTTTAAAATATAGTTGGTTCTTAATCCTAAATAACGTTCTTGCATTTTGCATTTGTTTGAAAAATGTTTAAGTTCACCGCATGAACGTGCTGTAAGGTGAACAATATGGCATCAAACGCTTTTTAAAGATCCTTAGAAGAAATGCGATAACATTTTTTTTCTAAGTTTAGTACCTTTGAATGAGTTTGTCTGAAATTGCGGCCTAATATCCAAATAAATCCTCTGATTAATGTTCTTGATAATGAATTTATACTCAAAAGCTTTGAAAATAAAAAAGAACGAAAGTATCATAAATGAATTAAATAATTTGAGTTTATTTATTGTTCGTCACTTACAGCAGCATGAATTTTAAAAGGTGGAAGTAAAGGTAAATTATTCAAAATAGGTTTTGTAACAGTGGAGTCACGACAGACTTAAACAATTAAGTAACACATTTTATGACACGAGTGATATTAAAACGGAAGACGGTACAACCAGTAGTATAAACACCAAAATAAATATTCGCTTCATTTAAAGTAATAATAATAATAATAATAATAATAAACCTGTGTTTTTAACGAAATACAATTAATGTCTTCATTTCAGTATTTTCCGACCTTGATAAATTGATTCTTTTTATTCAGCCGAATTTCAAGCTGAATGGGCAGATACGAAATTATTTCACAATCAATGCGGTTGATTTTAATAAGTTTTGTTTTTGTTACTTTAGCATTCATTTTCAGACTGTTAATTTTCATTAATATTTAAATGGTCAAATCAAGATAAAGTTCATGTTTTTGTTCTTCATCTTAATATGTCTGCTGTTTGTTTGCGGTTAATGCTGTCTACCCCTCGTTAAACTTCTGTTCTGTAACATAAGTCATAAAGTTGAATTCAGAGTGACTAGGGGAGAACAAATTATGTCTCAGCTTTCTGACACATCGCCAACTAATTTTTGAGACCAATGAAGGGAACACTTATTGTGAAAAACAAAATATTGGGTTTCTCAAGAGACGGTTAATAAATTTGTTTTCTAACCACTCCCATGTTTATTGTTGTAATGAAATCATTTTGAAAAAGTCTAAATCATGAAAAAAGGAAATTTACGTTTCTCTTATTTCTAGACAACGGTCAGCAAATTTCCGGTTCGTGATGAGCAGCGTCCAATAAGAATCCATATGTGAACAATTTCCAACATTAAAACGAACGTGAATTCAGTCAAAAAATTCTTATTTCGAAAATTCGCATGGGAAGACAGCTGGGAGAAATTAAATGAGGGTGAAGATCTTGAAAATTCTCTGAGGTTGATAAATGATCGTTACCTTTTAGACTTAGTTGTTTTGTGAAGCTGTTTTTGGATGTGACTTCTTGGCATATTCAGTATGACCCCAGAGGTTGAAATGAACGGCGGGAGAGGTTGGAAAACAAGAAATGTTCTTCGTGCGTCAAGGAAAAGAAAACAGGTTCTTTATCGATTAACGTAAGTAGAGCTTGACACTGAATTTCAAGTTAAGAACATAATGTTCAGTTAATTCTTTTGTCAGTCATCTTAATAGTATGGCTACTTGTGTTGAAATTTATTTTTTAAACTTAACTCTGCATCTTGGTTGTTTTTGGTATTTTTGAAAAAAATAATTACACTTATATTATAAACGTTTTAACCTATGTGTATTTTGTGGTCTATTTTTGGGTCAATTCTTTGGTTTAATTTTGGTACTTTTTCTTGGATTTTTAATTTGTAAGATGCTGACGCTTCTGATTATATTCCTGAAATGATAAAGGATAATTCTGTATATATGGTTCACTAGAGACGTCAGTTGGGCATTGGCCTACATCATTGCATTTCAGACCTTTGCATAATATAACTCGTACGAAACTGAGCGAAGTAGACAGCATTTGTTTTTATTTAAATAATCATGCTTACGTATATACCTCAGTTAATAAAATTAGATTGCAAATACAGATTCAACTACCAAATATTGCTGGGCGAAGTTAGTTCAAATTAGTATAACATACATCTGTAATATAACATACATCTGTAGATGTTGTGAAGTAATAGTTTTATACCGAATTGATACTGAATTGTCCTACTAACCAAAAGGTATTTTGTCATTTAATATGAAAATGGTTCTATTGTCCAAAGTCTTTGCACAATGGATGATCTGATCGCCTCTATTTCATTTATTTCATCTCACCACAAGTTAACAGGGTTTTACAAGATTGCTTAAACGAGGCAAATCAACAAGTCTCATTGTTGCAAAAGTGTCTTAAATAATTGGTTACACTCACGCCATCAAGAACGAGATAACAAGCTATTGTTAACAAGACGCTGTCAATTCCCGAATACTTTTCTCATTGTAGAGTCATTCCACGTTAGTAAAGATTAACTCGCCTCACAGTTTTCTCTCCTCATGACGCTGCTGGAGAATGCTGAAAACTGTATTTATAAAACAGTTTCATAGCTTCGAAAACAGGCTTGACTTAGAGTAACTCAAAATGTTTAAAACAGATTTTTAACAAATCATTATTTAACTAAACCTTGTTTTGTCGTATTTTTCTCTATGCATTTTGTTACCTTGTGAATATTAAAATGTCGTTTTAACATATCTGGCAGTTTTTGTTACGCTACTTTTGATATTGATAAAATACCTTAAAGATATATTTGTGTCATAGCTTGTTCATTGGAACAAAACCTTTTTCTTTGATTCGAATTTACGCAATGTACTTTCCTGACTTAAAAATATTTCTATAAATGTTAACAGTTGTCATGCATTGTATATGCAATTACATTAAATTATTAATATTCAGCCTAGTACAATACTTCATCTCCTGCAAAAGATCATCAACTCCACAAAACACTTCAAACACTTGTTGAAATGTCGTCTTCCACATGGTGGGGCTTGTTTATTAAACATAAAACTTGCATTAATGTATATAACAAAACTAATGCAGATGAAATTATTCAATTGCATCCATGCAATCGAATTAATTGTACTGCAAAACTCAGCATGTATTTGATTTGAAGCTAAACAACAACTGAAACTTGTGGTTTTCCCATAAATTAAATAAATATGAATCGATATTGCTGGAAGTTATTTCAGTGATAGATTTTCAAGACTGCAGTTCGAAATATTTTGTCAAGGAATGCATATCTATATTAAAACAATTAAAATAGTTTATCATATGTACTAATTATAGTTAAAATGCAACATACTATTTTTAAAAAAAATGTTACACCAAGCAACATCTAGTGATATGTAATAATCAGTAATACAAACACTGTCAATGACAAAACTAACACTCATATTTTAAAACAAAAACAACAACAACAACATCAGTATAATGATGATCATCAGCATCATCACAGCCATAACAGTTACCTCTATAAATATTGTATAACACATGGAGTTCTAAGTAACGTCTCTCATTTTAAACAAAAAGTATTAATTGCTGAAGCAGGGTATTCCTAAGTGAATTATGGACAAAAACGCAAGTGTTGAGTTATATAAATATAATGATACAATTTTCTCAAAGTTTGGAATGTAAAACAAATAAAAACCAACTGGTCTAATAAGTCAAACATGTTAGTGAGATTAATGCATTTTCTGTAAAAACACATCTTCTCTATTGCATTCTTCAATTAAATCTAACACGTGGCGTAACAAGTTTCTTCTGTGAGAAACACGCAAAGTTTGGCGGAAAAGTTTTACAATTAGTATACGTGATGCATTGTCTCGCTGATGTAAAGCGTAGTTGCGAGCATTTAAAAACGATTTAAGTCTAGCTGTTTAAAATATTAATGTGAAAGGATAACGAATTTTTAGTTGAAAATGATAAATAAATATGTATTTTAAACGGTATTTAAAGATTGGTATAATATGAAAATAGCAATTTTTCCGTACTACCAAACATATGAAAAAAAAAATTGTCCGTACTACCAAACATATAAAAATGATATATTTCTAGGCGATAAGTACACACAGGGCACGACAGAAATTAATGCCTTCCTTTGAAAACACAAAATGTTATTATGACACTATTTTTCTTTTCGTTTTTCTTTTTCTGCTTTTTATGTTCTATTGAGGGTTTACATTTGTGATGTAATGGAACACTGCAAACTGTTCGATGAAGACACTTGAGTTTTATTAAAGATTTATTAAATGATTTTGATGAAATTAATTAATATCTGAGTGTTTTGTATTGCTAAAGCTATGAGCACAATTAAGTGCAGCTCCTCTGTTTAAGAAAGAAATTATATCAATGAACTAAGGACAAACTAAAGAATCTATATAATGTTTGAGGTCAATACGGTACAGCTAAAACTTGGTATTCAAAAAACAGGAAAACAGTAAAATAAGGCTGTTTTTACTGATTTTGACACAAAGATGTGTTTTCTGATTGTATTGTGTAAAATGACGAAGTGGTCAAAATGACTCTCAAAAATAAAATACTAGCAAATTGCACAGATGTGAACAGAGAAAAATAATTAAAAAAAAACAAATCTTCTGATAAAATATATTTATTGCTGTAGTTGATCACTCCCTTTTCGCAAAGTTGAGAAAGTCAAACTCGTTTATCAATAGCAAGTTATACATTATTTTTACAACTATGTTTTTATTTCTATTTACATTAATCTTAGATGTGACAAGACATTTTGGTACTTCTAATTTACATGATTCCTGAATATTCATACATTCGCAGTATTTTCAGCATTACCTTGCTGTGAAGCATTGAAGGTCATTTGACCAGTAGTATAACATTTATGTATGAAGGTCACGGAAAAACGATTATTAGATTCCACTAAATACTTTCTGGCCAACTTAAGCTTTCTACAACATTTATGAGACAAACTGCTCTTGCTTCTCCAATCAGAATAATATAAAACGAGTTTTGATACTGTAACACTTTTATATCCAGAAGGATTTACTCGGATGTAACAGTATAAGCTAAGGCGTTTCTTTTTAATCGAAAAGCTATCGTCTCAATTTCTCTATAAGACTAACAGGTGCCCACCAGGTAAGTGTTTATGACCCTAAGCAGCCAAACCATCATCGGTGATTAAGAAAATAAGACAAAATCTCTGATGTGGTTTTGATCTCTTTCCCCCCCCCTTTTAGGATGCTTCTTTTATTGTCAAGGGTTTGTCTTCCATGTACGGGAGGACTTGAAGAACAGCGAAATCTAAACGGTGTTTTCAAATTTGTTCATTACACTGACTTTGTAAGGAATCAATGTTGCTTCTTTTCGTTTTTCCAGGGGCGGAGACTACGGCACTACAGCGGATCATAAGAGGTCATCAGCCATGCCGTCCCAGGGATCACTATTCACAAACTTTGAGGATGTCCAGGTAATTGTGTTAGCATTCTTTGATTAATATAAGTGTCTAATACTTTAATCCTTGGAACCACATGATTAAAACGGTTTATTGTAAAGCATCCGGGAACAAAGTGTTGACAACTTGACAGTAGTACATACAATTACACATGATAATGATAATTTTATATGATAATGTTTATGGCAGATACAAAAACATTTGACAGTTTCTGTAACATTTAGCTAGCTACATCCTGGTTAGAAATAAATGTCTGAAATTGTGTGGTAAATTCTATTTCATTTTTGTCCCTTATAATGTTAATGGTATGGATTATATCAGATACTGAAATAGTTAGTCAACACATAAAACAAATCACACAGTCATATTTGGTCCACAGTCAATACAGTCAGCATTCTGTTAATCTTTTCTAGCTTACGGACGAAGAACGTGTGTACCTAAATGCCGCCTATCTTGGTGACCTCGGGGTGCTTCGTCAGTCCGTGGAAGAGGCCGCAGATTCCAACCTTAACGTGAATTGCTTGGACTACATGGGAAGAAGCGCGCTACATATCTCCATAGACAGTGAAAAGTTAGATGTGATAGAGATTCTCCTAGATAACCTCAGTTTTAACTGTATAGAGGAGTCTCTGCTACACGCTATAAGCAAGGGCGCCACAAAAATTGTCAAGATTATCACAGAGCATCCGAACTTTATGGCTGGCGAGGACAGACTGAAGAAAATGGGTGTTGGAGAGGCGTTTTTCAGGACTGAAGAAAAGAGCCAGTTTTCCCCCGATATCACCCCTCTTATCTTAGCTGCTCATTATAATAATCATGAAATCATTCAAATGTTCCTCTCACGTAATCACCGAATTGAAAAACCTCACGCGATTTCATGTACATGTAATGATTGTGTAACGAAGCAGAATTATGACTCGCTGAAAAGGTCAAGGTCGAGACTGAATGCGTACCGGGCGCTGGCAAGTCCAGCTTACATGGCTTTATCCAGTCCCGATCCCATCATGACTACGTTCGAGTTGAGACAGGAAATGATGAAACTAGCGGAAATAGAGAAAGAATTTAAGGTACGGTATACAATAATGTATATCACATTGTTCATTTCTCATTATACAGTTAACGTACAAGTACAAAAGTTACCTTTCCGTCTATTTTGCTACGACACTTGTAAAACGGGATGCTGTATTTCTTTGTTTCTACTATCTTGTTGTAGAGACATGTTACTTTCAGGTTATACGGCACCAAAATTAGGTTTTTCTAGGAACAAATCATAGAGTGACCTTACCTAGTTTTTGTCAAAATGATGATATGAAATGTATGAGTGACTTTCTTTGCTTTCTATTTATAAATCTGTTGAAATTAAGGAGTGAGGTTTACGTTAGTATTGTAAAAGACATGAATTTCCTTTATTATTGCAGTACATACCACCTCTACTGAAAACAAATGTCACACTTTCAATGTAGGTATGGAAAATAGACAAACAGAGGCGTTAATTATGTTAAATCTGCAATATAGTATTGCACAAAGACATAATTCGACGAAGAAAACAGCCTTTTGTTAGATAATAACTATTATTATTATTTTCTTGTGTTTCGCTAATAAGAAGCGTGTAGTTGTTTCGTAAATCATATTATATAGCAGCTTTCATTTTAACTACGTAGTAAGAAAAGCACAGTTATTTTTTTAATAAAAGGGATTCACGTGCTTAGAGCGATGGTTTAGGTAACCTGGTTTCTGTGACATGTCCTCGCTACAAACTGTCTATCGTTACAAGGACACGATGTGTCTTTTGTTTATGTAAGTTGTTTCGTAAGAGCCTGTAAGAGTTCTTGGCCCTTATCAAATTGATGTCCAAAATCATGGCTGATGTTATACTGATAGTTTTCGTGAGATATTTACTGGATACATTTTACTGTATAGCCAATTAAGGACACTTTTGTGTCGAAAGAATACGCCTGAAAAATGCGAAAATAAAGATAGAAAAATCATTCGTGGGGTCAGAGGGGAACATTTTATGCTGTCCTAGAAATACTCTATTGTTACAATCAGCCCGATTTTACAGGTCTGTGAGCAAACTTACTAGCTATAACCGCCAAACAGTAATTGTTTTGCTCTCATGTATGTCATGTATGTCATGTATGTCTGTCTTAACCATGTGTCAAACAAACGATATATTGCGGTAAAATAAAAGAATAGACAGGTTTAAATCATTTCAATTATCATGGAAGAATGCTTATACTGATTAATTGACAGAACATACACGTAACATTTCACTATGAAAAGAATGAGAACAGAACAAAACAGATCATTTATTTCTTTTGGACTTAAACTACAAATAGTTATCATCCATCTAAATACATACATTTTGAGCATGAAGATATCAAGATTAAAATGACAGCCATTGTTTTCTTTTTGACAATAAAAAGGAGACACATTCTTTTATCAATAAATTTAGTTCATTACATGAAAAACTCAATTTGATGTTAAATTACGTGAGCTAACTTATAGTTGTCTTCATACAAATTAACAGTTCTAAACGACCGGTTGTTATATGTGTGCCAACAAATCCCACCCACAATTCGCTACATTAGAGAATATGCAATGTCATAATTATTTTTGCAAGGAAACCTGCATGATTTTATTCTAAGAGCGTTATTTTAACAGCTTAACAATTTTACATTTAGTTCATTTTTTGTCAGCTGCAAAAGGCATGACGTTCGCTTCAGGAAAATTTACTTGCACTTGTTTGTCTTCTAAAACACATATTATAACAAGTTTGCAAGTTGTTTACATTTAGAAATAGTAATGACATTAAACAATGAAGCATTTCACTCATTCTCAAAGAAGCAGCCGTCATTGATCTGAAACTGGGATATTTGAAGTGCCAGATACCTGCTTAAATTTGATCAGTCTAATTTTCGCACCTTTTTTAACGAACAACACTACAGCCGACCACAAAACTTTTAATGTTGTAGCAACTGTTACAGGAAAATTCAAACTTGAAACTTACGAGTGTTTTCTTTTACTGAGTGCATCTCGGATTCTGCAGCAAGTTGTTACTATGAAATTGATGTTTTCTTTATTCGTAAGTACATGGTGATTTTGTTAAGATCTCACTGCTCGAGGCGTAAATGTCTACTAGTCTTTTAACTTTCAAATTGTGTTTAATCGTTATAATGAGTAGATCAAACTTATTTATGAAAGATTGAAACAACAAAATCTTTTAAAGCAAACTTCAAACAAGTCAGCAGTTTTTTTCAACTGGCATCATATTTTTAAAGTTTGTCAGTATAACAGCTAGTTACACTGTTGCAAGTGAGTAAAGACTGCATTGTACTTGCTTGCTTAGCACCTTTCATCTTTTTAGTAGGCCGTGTATTCAAGGTGCATTGTTTGTATAAAGACTGTATTTAATTGATAGAAGAGAGGCAATCTTTGATGAAAAAAATCTATAGAAAATATGAAAACGCTTATGAACCATAAGTATCCAATATAAAACAGATGTTTTAAACCACAACTAATATTTTTGACTTTGGTTCGTTAATCCCTCACTTTTCAGGATTATTAACTGATAAATCCACCCTCATAAATTTTCTCTCAGGAATTGTTTGCACTTTGTTTACTCAGGAACCTGGATATCTTACACTATTGATTTCCGAAAATTTGATACGAAATTGATAATGAAACTAATTACAATAAGGTATACACGTGCAAATAGGATCGTCGGCTGGTTTATGTTTTGTTTCATGTATAAGTGAGTTCTAGACGTGAAAATGTACCAACTCTTGTTTTTAACGTACGAATATAGTACAGTTAAACATCTAGACCAGATAGTAATTAATTAGCATACGCCGGTTCCATATTTCCAATACTTTTTTTCATGTTTCACATTCCTGTAGAATATTTTCTATATAATACGTAGAAAAGGTGTAGTATTTAAGTATTTAACGAACGTACGGAAGCCTAATAGTGCCCTTTTAACTTACAACTTCGATATTAGAACTTGGAACTTAGGAATTAGAAATTAGGACTTCGATATTAGACGAGAGACGCTGTGATACTCATTCTGGGTATTTGTATCTGTGTCGTATTAAAACTGTGAAATGTCACTGTTTGCACTAAGAAACAATTAACGGAGGGAACTTGAAAAAAAAGATAATTACTACATTTGCCTTCTCTCCGTCCTTCTCGCTATCGTCCTCCATGACACTTGTCCCGTCAAAATGCAGGTATACAATTCCTAGCTCCTAAGTCATTTGTTCCAATTCCTAAGTTCTATTTTCGAAGTCCTAATTTCTAATTCCTAAGTTCCAAGTTCTAATATCGAAGTTGTAAGTTAAAATGGCACTATAAGGCTTCCGTATATATGGAGGACGATAGCGAGAAGGACGGAGAGAAGGCAAATGTAGTAATTATCTTTTTTTCAAGTTTCCTCCGTAATTGTTTCTTAGTGCAAACAGTGACATTTCACAGTTTTAATACGTCACAGATACAAATAACCAGAATGAGTATCACAGCGTCTCTCGTCTAATATCGAAGTCCTAATTTCTAATTCCTAAGTTCCAAGTTCTAATATCGAAGTTGTAAGTTAAAATGGCACTATTAGGCTTCCGTACGAACGAGACGTTTAGAGTAAATGTTAGAGTATTCAAAGAAATATTTAAAATCATTCAAAATAGTTTTAAAATAATATTAAAAATTTACACAAAAAGTGCGCATTCTTTTAAATTGCAATAGCATTTGTTACTTTAGAATGCGTGATTTTAAGTCATCCAGTTGTTCCCTCTTTAATATCATCATCTTAATAACCATCATTATCATCATCTTTAACACTAACAACGTCAACATCATAGAATTATTTCATTTCTCCGTCAGTTTTTAACAATAGAATCTTCTCTCGTATCATAATATTTTGAGTTAAACTTAAAGAAAGTTCTTGTGATTATTCAACGTGTAAAATGAATACGAAGGTTTTCGGACGAGGACAAGTTCTAACTCATGCAAGTAGAGAGGGTTGCATAAGCTTTCTTTCTACCAAAAAGTGGCTGAAAGGTGCTGCGCACACACGTTTGTTCGTGTTAAAGACAACGATTGTCACCTCAGAATTATACTTATTTACGATTAATTATACAGTGTACTCTTGAAGGACAGACAATCTAAATACGGTATGTAAGCTGATAGGCGCACAGTCTATATTCTCTTTAAATCATGCAAACAGACAGAAATATTATAGCATAACACGTGCTTGAAGCCTTGCTTGATGACATGTAAGACGACGGTTATTAGGTAATTACTTCTAATTTTTGTAACAGCACACACCTTTATTCTTACAAAGAACTCACGTTGCATAACCACACCTGCTTTAGGTATTTAGGCAGTCCGGTTAGTCGACTTTATGTTTCTATTTCTTCAAAGGTTGGCACAGACTGTTTCTTTTATTTGTTTAAGTGCTGTATTTATCATTGAATTTGTCGCCATGGATTACAGGTGTACAGATTCTTGTTGTTTAAACCTTCTCCTTTTCAATACTTGTATTCAGGATACATTGCTCAGTTCGGCATTGTGCATGTTTGCCTCATGAGCTAATTAGTCTAATGGATTTATATGAATTAATCTTGTCAATTTATATATCAATTTCTGTATATTGAACTTTTGTTTAACTTATACATGACAAGTTTAGCTGAAGCAAAATGTTTTGTTAAGATGTGGACTGTAGACTGAAGTTAAAAATTAAGTTATCCACACGTTAAAACTTCTTGAAGTGTGAATAGGTTGATTTAAATAGTTTTAACCCTGTTTTAGACTTCTCAATATAGACTGAAAATTGTGATATTTGTTGAACTTGCATTTAAGTTTGAATTATCCTTTTATATTTAATATTAGAGTGAATACCTCAGTCTGGTTGAGAAGTGTATGAACTTTGCCTGCGAGTTGATGGATTTATGCCGAGGGACACAAGAGGTGGAAGCTGTACTAAGTGAGGGCAGTGACTGCTGTTCGGACAACGGCAAAAGAGATCCAC
Organism: Cyclina sinensis; assembly: GCA_012932295.1. NCBI lineage: Eukaryota > Metazoa > Mollusca > Bivalvia > Venerida > Veneridae > Cyclina > Cyclina sinensis. The sequence goes on from JAAONU010000001.1 coordinate 19,990,071, forward strand.
TGGCGAGGCTAAAAATGGCCATCCGTTATCAGGAGAAAAAGGTAAAAGGTACCACTAATTTTGAAAGGCTCAAATTCAGAATAGCCTGAAAAAAAGTTCGGATGCACGGATTTGCATTCCAACGCCATTCTAAAATTTATTGAAAAAAAAGGTATGAAATCTTGACCAGATTAATATTACTTTTCTTTTTCTTCATTCCTTCCTAAATAAATCTGAATCTTCTCACTGAGAGAAACGATTACTAGGATTAGTACACTAAGTAATAATTACATATCTTTATTTTGAAATATCTATTGAATTAATCTTTACAAAAAAGGCCGTTCATTATAGAGTGTGAGAGTCTTATGATGTCCCTCACTGACAATATCACCAAATAACTGAAGTGATGTTGAAACAGACATAAATGTCCAAGCAATATTTCTACAGTATTTATTTCTAACAATTTATGCTTTAACATGTTTACATTCCCCGGAGAGATCTACTTTGAGCTGTGTTCGAACTTGTAAAGCTAAATGGGAACTCTACCGCGTCACCATAAAAAACTTGCTAATAATGGATGGAATAAAAGCAATGTATTACGCCTCCACTCTATTAAACTTGATATTTTTTTTAACAGCAAAATGTACTTTCAATCTAGTTCACAAAAAGCAGGTGACCGTTCTGGTGTTGTATTTTAATTTTAACAACGTATCTTGCGAAAACACTGGTAATAAATGTGAAAATACTTGCCTTGGATTGCAGACAAAGCGTGACCAGTGAAGTTATGAGGTAGCAGATTGAAAAGCAACAAAAAATGCAAAATATGTTGCAATTTGCACAGCATAGCAGAACTGGCATATGGTTTTGTTATATTTTACAACCTAAATTCTTTGCCCGACAGATGGTTATTCAATAGGGTCCGTTTGAGAAAAATTTATGATTTAAATTATTACAGGAATGTATTGTTGGAGTATACAACGTGAATGAACAGGATCGAAATGTGAAAATAGATTTTTTCTGTCTGAGCTGCGAGGATAAAAATCTTAATAACGCACAATTTTTCGGGTGTTGCAATATAGAATGAATTATAGGGTATAAGTTTCCAGCGAAAGCATAATCGTTCAAAAAAGACATCGAAATATATTCAGAACCTTAAAATTGTAAAGTAAACTTGCTAATGTATTTGTTATAATTGACGTTTGAGAATTTTAATACCATTTTCTGTGTTGTTGTTATAAAATCCATAGGTGAAATATTTGGAACATTTTAGTTTCAGTAATAGCCTGACTACTTCAGTTAAATAAAAGTATATTAAAGTGAACATGTCCGCATGTTGTTTGCCACAATTCTGTTTTCTTAACCCTTACCCTGCTGAAAGCAATTGCATTTGCCTTTACGACCAGTGCAGACTACGATCAGCCTGCACATTCGCGCAGTAAACAATTAATGGATATGCCTAAATTGAAAGATGGACAAGTCCATTTTAGATATTTAGCATGGAAAGGGTTAAATAAAAATTCTAAAACGCTACTTCTGTATCAGGAACTCAGAGAACAGCATCCGTCGATAAAACCAACTGTTTGCGTTATCGTTGGAAATTACAAAAAATATCAATTAAAATGAGTTATGAAGCCACTTGGAGTGTTAGACCCATTAATTAAGGAAGTAATAAGCGCGTGAATGATCCATTTTATTTATTACCTGCGATCAATAGCCCAAGTCAAGACGCAAGCAGTCAAAGACCTTTGCAAACTGCAGGAAACACCACTTCACGGTCGCCGTTTACAGTAAGATTTACGGGTTATTAGATATTATTGAATCCAATTGATTCTGTTAGGCGGTTATCGTGTATAAGTTAATTGGATAAAATTACATACTGATATATTTTGAGAGATTTCAATTTAATGAAACTGTTCTCAGGTCTGTGCTGGAAGTGAAATATTTCCTCGTGTAAATTAAACAGTAGTTTTTTCAGCTTTTAGAGGCTGACAAATGACTTGTTGAAGATCCAAATTTGAATAAGACAGATTGACTGCAGAGAATTTTATGACTTAAATGATCAAATAAAGCATTTGTCACTCTTCACTTTGCCTGAAAGTAAAACCCAGAGTAATTTATTTCACCCTTAAAGATATTTATCAGTTTCTTAAAAAATCTGCACAACTGACAGAAAATACTCCTCAGCGGAAAGTGTCTTTCTTTCTGCCTGCTCATTTCAAGGATATTGGTAAACAAATGCTGTTTCATAAGATAATTTTTTCTTCTTGCTATTAGTCAAAAAGAATAGTAATTGAATGGTTTCGGTTTCTCAAGAAAAAATACAACAAATGATAAACAAATGACATTAGATGTCAAATTGAGGGATTCTTAATAAATAAAGATAGCCATCTTAATTGTAGTATTGAAAAAGTAGGTCAACAGTAAGTATAATGACTGCTTCATGCGAGATGTTTCGGTCATTGCTCTATGACCATTGTACAGACGTCCTTGGCGAAATGGCTGATTCTTGCGAGATATTTTGGACATTGCCCAGTATCACTTTTTGCAAGCTTACTTTGCTAAAATTCGACAAGAACTGATCTATCATTAAAACTGACTGCATCAGGCTACTTTTAAATCATTTCTTTACATCAAAACCCAATCCAGAAATATTTACTTTAACGTATCATGGATGCAAAAATAGAAATTAAACAGATACAAAAGCTCGTGTCTAATTCTGTTAGGAAGACATCATTAAACACAATCATATTAGCAATACAAAAAATTAAGAATACTTGGACATGAGGAATGGTTTGATTGTAGCACAGTCTGAAACAAACTTGGCCTTTTAACAAATTATCTCGACAACTTAAATTTCAACTGCAAGACACCTCTAAATGTTTAAAGCTGCGGTTCTTTTACAAAGGGTTACAAAATTAACCAAAACGAAACAAAAATAAAATACAAAAATAAATAAGAGTAGGACGACGTAATGTGTAGTTTTAACTCCACATATATAGTATAAGTATAATTTCATTTCATTATCTGTTTTCAGTTTGTAGCTCATCCAAATTGTCAGCAACACATGACGAGTATCTGGTACGGGTCTGAAATGGGATTCCTCCAGTCTTATAACTGGTTAAGAGAGAGCATTTATGCTATATTATTCCTGCCTGCGATCCCTTTCCTGTGCGCAGTATATGTCATTTTTCCTAACTCCAAGGTAAGGTTTTGTTGTATCATTTACGATCTTAAAACACTGAATATTTTAGGTTCTTTCACTGATTGTTTTTAAATGCAAATTTGTTGCTGTATAGTATTAATACATTGAATGAAAAAAAAACACAAATTTATTTTTAATATGTTCTTTCAAAAATAGTTTTGCATTTTCTGTACACGTGAAAAATTAGTTTTTCTTTCGTCATTCAAACTGTACGACGCTTTTTAAATATCCAGACTTGATTAATGTTGATGTCATCAGTCAAGAGGTATGAGATTGCCTTTTATTTTATGCCTACCAATGAAATATAGGGAAATATCAGTGAGATAAAAGTGATAATCCACTGTTTTGAATCAGTGAAATTACCATTTTGATAATCCACTGTTTGTGCCGGAACTACTTTTCCCCACCACGTAAATACAAGAGAATCCGCTGTATTTCAGACAGTGACAGCGAGTGAAATTTATTAACATTGTTAAATCCAGTTATAATATTGAATTCCTGAGCCTAACTAGTTGTGAACAATGATGAAATTCGCCATAAATTATTTAAAATGTCTGATTTGTTTACATAACTCACATGGACAATATCCAATATGGCCGACTTTCAATTCAATTAATGGAATATTACTCGGTATTAATCCACTTTTATAATTAAAGTATGTATGGCTAAAATTCAATAAATATTGATAAGCTGTGTAGAGAAAAATAAATGTTATTTGATGAAAGTGTATTCAGTTTATTTCAGCAGAAGTAAAGTTATCATATGTATTGGAGATTGTCTGCACTTTTTTGTGTGCGGAGTAACCAAAGTACGCATTAACTGATTTGGGGCTCACCATGGGGAATTTATTGAAGGCCCTGAGTAAAAATGTCATAAAATACCCATTTTTGACGTGTTGGCATAAAATATAAAGAAAATTTGTTTGTTTTTTAGTGGAAGATGGGAATTTATATCATCTCGTGAACACCATATGTTTATATCTTCCACAAAAACAAACAAATATCCTCTATATAGTATGCTTATTTCATTCTCTAACTTATAACTATGTGGTCGGGGCGTTTGGTCCGAAAGTCAATATTTCATACAATAAAATAACGTTTTTCCTTTTTTTCGTTTCATTTCAAGAGAGTTTTCTTTCTTGCCTTTATTTTGTATGCCGCCAGAATCACATGACAGTTTCTTGCGTTTATTTTGTATGCCGCCAGGATCACGTGACAGTTTCTTGCGTTTATTTGTATGCCACCAGGATCACGTGACATTTTCTCTTTCAGCTTGGCTCTATAATGCGCTGCCCTGTCACGAAGTTTTTCACTCATACAACTTCTCATATTTGTTTCCTCATACTACTGGCTGTAGCCACATTCCGACTGTCGGAGAATAATGTCTCGATTAGGTCAACGAGGGATATGAAGGACACGCATTACTCTCACCTCACCGAGTAAGTTTCTTCAGCATGCACTCGCAGTTTGTTTTTTTAAATCTTTATATCAAATTGAAACCTTAATTTATATCTACACGTACACCTATGCCAATCTAGTTCCTACGAGCTTTACAAAAATATTTTCATATGTAACCTTATCAAAATTTTCAAAATGGATCAATGTCGTCTTCAGAGATTATCTAAAACAGAACGTTGGGGTTTCATGTTTTGTGGACTTGAATTTATACATAAATGTTTTACAGTTCGTTCCGCATAACGTAAGCCAGGCGAAATACAACAAAGTAATACTTAAATAATAATAATAATAATAATAAACCTTATCATTTATTCTATTTTATTTTTTCCTCATATTTAATCAGGGAAACATTTGTAAATAGCTAAGACGTCTTAAAATGCCGATTTCATTGAAAACTACGAAAATAGTTAAGCCGTAACATAATAACCGACTATTATAAATACAACTGAAACAACGCCAACAATGAATGTCCTAGCATTTTTAACTCTTGGTCAATATCTTCTTATATATAATAAACTTGTGCAAATGTGTTAGACATATAAATCAACAAAAGGTCCAGACATATAAATCATTATTTACCATTTTAAACATTAAGTATTATCCTAAATTGTCAAAATTGTCACAGTTGGACAGGCTGAAAAATGTGACACTAAAACATGCGTCAGGTATATTTTACTGACCGCATCGATTTCACCTCAAAATGTAATAACTGTTCAAATTATGTTTGATTGATGAAACGTACGGTTCTGTATCTACACTATTTAAAAAACTAGGTAAACTGTTTTGTTGAATAAACTGCACAAGTTTCAACTATTCAGTTCTCTATCACATTTCTTTTTGGGCAAAAAGACTTTATACGTACGAAAACAGGGAATACGTTCTAAACACCATTGGAAAACACCTGGGTCTAAAAACAGTTCTAATTGATTTAACTTTACGTAAATGTTCTCTAGGTAATAAATTGACACATTTTAATGGAACGACCACACACCTGGTCAACATTAAGGCTCTGTCAGAATACCTGTATTGCCCCCTTCCCACACAACCGGTTCCCTACGATGTGCTGAAATACTGTAAAAATAATGAAAATTGACAAAATATGTAATAAATATTGTGGGAAACTATTTAAAACGCTGCACATTACTTTCTGTAAAATCTTGTGGGCACCTTTAAGAACCGCCTCTACCCCAGAAATAAACCTTCTTTCGGTACTTCTTTACTTTTCTTTTTTGTTGTTCGCACCTGTGCGACTGTGTTTGGAAACATGTCAAATTAACAGAACATTATTCTCTTCTGTACTGTAACATCTGAACGTGTCATGCAAAACCACCGTGCTATATGTGTAACCACTTCTTATATTACCCTTAGCCTACGCTTGCGCGGGTTCTATCAAGTAATTATCTTTAATTAACTGCAAAGAATATATCCAACTTGGGAAAGAGATATATTTTCTATATTTTGAACACCGTTCGCCTTTTGATATTTCAAAAACTGAAATAACAAGCATCCAATTTCAGTACTAGAATTTCATTAAAATCTTGTGAACATAGTTTTTGTTTGAAAATAAGAAACATATTGTTGATGTGAATGTCTGATATTGATTGGATAATAAGAAACATTTATTCAAGTTACTATGTCTGTTTTTCAGGGAAGAGAAGATTGACAGTTTATTGAAAGAAACACTAAGACCTGCAAGCACCTTATTAACGCATGTACAAATTTGTATTGTATTTTGGATATTAGGTATGTATCTGTAGATAGTGTGTATTCGAGTTTATTTACAGTTGTACTAGTGATCAAATTGACCAAGAAAATGTAAAATAGAAAAATCATTACCAATGTTGAAAATTAATTTGTTCATTGTGAATTCTTTTTTTTCCCTTTCAGTGAGGTTGAATTCCGTTAAAAATATTTAACTGGCCTTGTCAAAAGTTTGATTTACAACTATGCTTAAATGAACATTTTTAAATATCCATATTAAAAGTGAAGGAAGTCTTTGTGGCGTCCACTTCATAATAATTATTTCTGAATGTTTACTTTGTTCAGCATTTATCTTGAGCTTTTTTATACCTTGGTCATTTTCATTACTAATATGCACTGCATAGATATAAACTAGCATGTTATAAGAAAAAAAAGTCCTGAGAAATATATCTTCCCTCACTTGTTGCTGTGACAGCAGCAAACGGAACACATTACAACAGACTGCATTGAAACAAAGGTTGCGTTAGATTAAGTGACTACTGACACTTCCAACGAAGCAAACGGGAAGCAGGGTTAAGCTTTCGCATTAAAAGATGACATTCTGAAGAATGTATTGATAGTCACAGTCTGATATCAGTGTGGCCATACCACGTGGTACATGATATCATTTAGGCTGATATCATTTTGTTGCCTTGATTCGGGGGAGATAACTGCTGTAAGTTGCTGATTTCTTCATCAATTTTAATGATATATAGCGCCTGCGAAGCGGAAAATATGCCCTACACATTTGCTCAGATGATTCTTTTATGTAGGGCACAATTTTCCGCTTCGCATTTCACTATATTCGCTTTAAATTGATGATGAAATAAAATACGTACAGCAGTTTTCACCTCCAAATCATGGCAAAAAATGCATATTGCGCGAGCCTTAATGAAATCATATACCACCTGCTATGGCCGCGATAATGGTCAGTAATTCAGGTAGCCAGATATATGTTGACAATGTTAACTTTTCTATAAGTAAGAAGAAAAAAAAATGGACGTAAATTTTCTTTTGTGCAAAGAAAAGGCATAGTTACGTCTAAAAGTGCAAATTGCAGAATCAGAAAGAGTATCTAAAGACATAAACTAAAATTCTGAAGCTTCTGGATTTGCCAAGCCGAATAAATAATTGGCTCACAGAATATTACATTGCGATAGACCCAGGTCTTCTAAAATTGATAAGTCCTACATACGCTAATAAGCGGGGCTGTCATAGTGTCAAAGATCAAATGCAAAATACTGGCCTAGTTTTGTGCTGAATTGTCATGATTCCTAAAAAGTATGAAATGAATTTGCCGGGTTTATCAAGTTCAGCTTACAATATGGGTGACCGCTCGTTCATGTTAGACTGACTTCCTTTCAAATGGTCGCATATTCTTTATCCAAATCCCTGAACATTTTGAAAACAACTGCAGGACCATCATAATTTTGGCCTTCATTTATTTGAAAAATTAAATGTGTAAATAGCAAAAAAATGCATAGCTGAAGAATTAAAAAATAATAAAGTAAAATAAAAAAGTAGGCAAACAAGTTCTCTCGAATACTGCTTTTTGAGAAATACTGGCGCCGAATATGTGAAACCTCACTGGAGACTCTTAACCCTTTTGGGATTCGAACCAGCGACCTTCGGATCGGGAGTCCGGTGCTCTGACCCCTCGACCACTGCTCTGTGAGTGTATTTGAATAGCCATGTACATTTTGAAAGCAAGAAAGCTAAATAAAAACACTTTGCATTTAGTTTACATGTTCTGAGCATCATTTGGTGTTCACGGTACAGTTTGTTCTTGAAACGAATCATGTTCCTTTGATAAATCACCAACACAAAATTGTTCAGAGTTATTGTATTATGTATCCAATGGCCTTAATTACTTTTATCATTATGTTAAGAATGTAGGCAACACCAAAATCTATTTAAGTAGTTAACAAGATTCAAATAATATTTGTTGACATCTTCTCCCTTTCTCGCCTAAGTTTGTAATCGATTTGCAATATATCCAGGATGTTTGTGCCTGTATAACTGCATAATCAACTAATTATAAAAGCTATTGCAGATGCAATCGTTGTTGAATCAAGTTTTAAAATGTCAAGATACCAAAGAAGACATCATACTTGTGCACATGTCTTAGTGTCGAGCTAGCTTTTTATGGTGTACCTTCTGATGAATAAAAGACTGCTAAAATATTGCAGCGTTATTGTGGTCGTAAATAACGAATATTAAACAAATACAAACCACACTGAATCTATTTCAGTATGTATTTATTGTAAAACCTATTCGAGAACTTTATTCTTTTAAAGTGTATGCAATAAAGTAAATAAAATGAAATGATCCTGACATGAATAGATGTAAATGTGTAAAAGAGTTTCAGTTGATTACTTTATTGGAAAGTGATTTGATATTAAAAAGTGCAAAGTTTTGAAGATTTCCATGTTATTGTAAATATACATTTGATTAGGAAAGTCTTAAAAAAACAATCCATCAGACCTTTGATATAATACTACATATTCAATATAATACTCGATATAATACTTGTCAATATAATATTACATATTCAGTGTAATACTCAATATAATACTAGTCAATATGATACTACATATTCAGTATAATACTCAATATATTACTAGTTAATATAATACTACATATTCAATATAATACTCAATACGATACTAGTCAATATAATACAACATATTCAATATAATACTCAATATGATACTACTCAATATAATACTACATAACTGTATTCAGTTTAATACTCAGTATGATACTAGTCAATATAATACTACCTATTCTATCTCGTCTGGGGTACTGATGAGTACTTAAATTCTTATTGAAAATTTTGACAGCTGAAGCGCACAAAACAATGACGTCATTTATACTCGTCTAGTTCATTATGATTTCACTGCACTTTTCAAGGACATGATTTAAAGATGTCTTTGATTTATTTGCAGTTTCATATCTTTTTTTATTTTTGGGAAAATATTTAATTTTTGTCATGGAGCATTTCTACTTTTCACTTTATATTGTTTATTCATTCACGTCCTATGTAGTCATATTGACACCAAAATATTATGCGATATACATCTGTTAAACTCACAAAAGTGATCAGAATGATTGGACAAGCATCGGTTGAAATTTCTTTACAAAGCAATTCTCTTTATCGATCTAAATCAATGGTAAATGAATATAGCAGGATAACATTACCATTTAATTTCTTTATCAAACAGAACTAGCTTATTTCTCAGCAAATAGCGACATCATGTTTACCTTTGAAAATAACTTGATTTTTACATTAAATGTAGCTTGTTTCGAGAAAACCGAAGGAGATGTATTAATAAACTTTTTCCTAAAATAACATTTGTAAATCTTGATTGATTCAAGTAACAAAGATAAACTTCAACAAGATTTTTATATTTGCCTCAATTTATTACTTTTTCCCCTTTTAAGTTATGAAGATAATATTCACATATTGCATCGGATAATTTAAATATAGTGTAAGTCATTTATTTTTGCTGACGCAGCGATTCCATCTGTTTATTATAAAAGGCACAGTTTTAACAAAAGCTAGCGTTAAATTCTATCATGAAATGCTATATTTGTAATAAAAAGACATGAAATTCCTACCACTGACCCTTTATTTACTACTTTCTTATAATATTAGTTAACAATGGTACACTTTCTTCTATAAAATGGACCCAGATATATCAATAATTCCCCACAAAAATGTATAATGTGATTAGGCGAAAGTTGATGGATTGTGATGTTGTCAAAGATCAAATGCAAATCACCGGCCAACGCTCCTTATTCCAATGAAATTGCAGGGAATTCAGAAAATCGCAAACAACTCTCTTGTTTGATGACGTTGCGGTTTCGCTTTACTATTTTGGGAATGCTTAAATACAGACTAAGTAACAGATGGTTGACTAAATTTAATTTCATTTACTTCCATTTATTCACATTCGCTGAATTTTCTAATCATGATTTTGTTTAGAACACATAATATCCATAATATCCAGTTGTCCTGCTTGTAACCTAGGTAACATTGCGAATGTGCTTGAATAGGAATTAAATGTTGAACAATAACGGTAGACTCCCGAATACCTAGAGTATGGTCTATTAGAATTATTTTAACACATGAACACAAGACTTCGATTGTCATTAAAATCTGGAAATATGATAGGACTTTAAGTAAAGCTATGTTTTAATATCGTTACAGAAAAAAAATTGACGGATTTTTTTTTAAAGTGGAGAGATAAATAAGTACTGTGTGTTTATTAAAAAGAAATGAGAAAAATACGTTCCTCTCTAACAAGAGAAAGCGTTATGAATGACATGACTTAACTGCGCTGTGATGGTGCTTACGATTTTTCCCGCCATATGTATTTAGTTACATGCATATGTCTTAACTAACAACACATTCATTGACATATATTATATCTATTTTCCTTAAGACATTCATTTTATACGACGCCTTTTATACTAATGGGTAAATCAAATGGGTAGTACATTTGGCGATCAAGCTGAAAAATGTATGAGCATATATGAAGTTATATAACTTAAAGTACAATTTAAATAAGAGGACAGGATGGATGAATCATAAGTTGTATAACATGTATGTCTATGGCGATGTTGTCACTGATGACATCAGATAAAAGAGAGGACTTGATATAGAGTTATTAAAAACATAATTCAGACACAGATATTTACAAACATGCCATTAGAAATATAGTCATTTTTGTCATTCTGTTATTGTCGTTTTACTGACAAGTATGATTTATAACGTTTTGATAAATATTTAATTTAATGCCTTGACAACTTCTGAATTCAGTTACTTATCGTACTTGCATTTGGAGTGTCTTTTATTTAACATTTTACGCCAGCTTGGTGGTCTTGAAACGAAAGTAAATGCAACAATTTTGATTAAAAGTTTCCTTTATATAAAGGATGTTCTACTCTTTCGCTAAATAGGACGAAAAATGAACGTTATAGGCGTTTTATGTGTAATCCGCAAATACAGCAACAACTTTATTTTTTTATCTTATTATTGAGAATCGTCATTTCTATTGTTGTATAACATCTATAATTGCAATCATTTCTGGAGTTATAATTGATCTTTTATCTCCTGTACGATTCATTAGCTCCATACCATTAATAACAGCCGTCAGTTAAACTCACAGAAATTCGACAACAGATAGGACAACCCTAGGTCAAATTTTTCCATTTCTCAAATAGTAATTTTTGATATTGATCGCGAACAGTATTCTGCGCAATTGCAGTTGAATGTAACTAAATTACATTAGAGGTCTCATTTCTTCATCAAACATACATTTGTGCGATATTTTGCAATAAAATACGACATCCAATTTAATGTAACTTGTTTGAACTTCTTGAAACTGGTAGGATGAGCCGAGAGATGCTGAAAGTTAATTTGAAGGCATATTATTTCGAATCATTTCGAGTTAGAAGAGAGAAAGTAAGAAGATTTTCATCTGTGATTTAACGAGTTACATTGGCAATCTAAAGACGCCAAGAAATGTTTTAGCACACGCCACTGTGTAGATGTCATTAAGTGGATGCCCTCGAACAGTTGTGATAACTGTTCAGATTTGTTCTTCAGCTTAAATACTGACGTAATGCTCAGACCGCAGTCAAAACCTGAAAAGAATCACATATTGAAATTATGTGAAATTACTATTACATTGTCAAATATGCAAATTGAATGCAAAGGTACCGTTTGAATTCTCAGGGTTCAAGAAAACACTGCAATAGTCTTGCAGGGTAAGTAAATGTCAAAGTAACACCAAAGTACAATTTAAGTAAATGTCTTTATTCAAAGTATTAATTTTGTATTCAAAAGGATATCCTTGGTTGATTCCCCAATTTGTTAGATCTCTTTAACAAGAAAATTATTTTACATAAATAGTATTGTTCCTCAAGAAATAGACCAATTCTGACTGTTGGAGGATGTATCGCTACAAAATAAAACACAATAGCATAAAATATTTTTTTTTTAAAGATGAAGAATGGTTCTTAAAGAAACGGAAGGAGACATTATTTCAATTGTAAAGACTACAGAAAAAGAATTTGGATATGACATGTTTAACTATTTTTCGATATCGTATTAAGAAGTATTAACCCTTCTCTTGCTGGTGACAAATGTGTTTGCCTTTGCGACCAGTGCAGACCAAGATTAGCCTGGTCTGCACTATTCGCCATTCAGTCAGTACATTTTCAATAAGCACTCCTGTAAACAATAAATGGATCTGTCCAAATTGAAAGATGGACAAGTCCATTCAAGAGATTTAGCAAAGGGTTAACGTAGTTCTTCTATTTTACTTCCATTTTAAGCTGATCTTAAAAGTAACATTTAGTGGTAAAGGTGCCCCTTAAGATTTAAAACAGTTCAATTTTCACTAATGTGTACTCTTAGGAAAAGAAATATTACCAATCTTCAATCTTTGGTATATTCATTCGTTTTACTTCCATTGAGAAATATTGAAATTTGGTAAGAATTTTTAATAACTGGTCCAGGCATTAATTAAATATACATGTACTACCATACTAGAATTACCATTTTATACAACACCAAGTAGTAAAAGAAGTCTCCTGTTTCTAATTTCCATAATTTCTAAACAGACACTGTGTTGTCAGCATTTATCTTCTAGTTGACTATTACGCATCTTGGTCATTTGAACATTTATTTAACTTAAGGAACACTGTTTGGAATGCTTTTATATTGTTTTACTTCTCATGCTGATGTAAATGTTTATGACTCATTCCTAGATTGTTTTTTTTTTATTTTTACTTTAGGGTAAAATGCTCTTTGTTATTTTTTTTTACTTATTCGTTTACTTGTAAACATGTTCTTACTGCTATGTAAGCTGTGTCGGTTCTGTTCTGTTCTGTAACAAATAATTCATGGTTATCATTAGCCAAACATCGTTGGAGTCTAGTGTTATTAATTATTCATTTACGACCGCTAAAAGCATACTGGCATCAAAATATTATGCAATATTCGTCTGTCAGAATAGAGAACATGATATTACAGTCTTTGGTCGAACTGTCTCAGGACATAGTAGTAATTTCCTTTATCGATCTTAAACCTATTTCATCTCAGTGGCAAATCAAAGAAGCTGAATTAAACTGCAATTCACATTTCTCAATTAAACAGACATTTATATGGTATTTCTCAATAAAATTCGACATCTTTTTAGAAATTAAAATAATTACATCAACTTTGTTTGAGCTAACTGATGCCAGTAGAAGGCGAAGTGATATGTTAAGAGGCCATTTTAAAGAAGACTGCATTTTAGAACCCTTAATTTAAGCATTTCTCGTGACAAAAAATTCTTCAATAAGATTCTCATGTTAGTCTTAAGAAATACTTATCATTTAAAGTCAAAGATATTTTCTAAAACTTTTCTTGATGATTATTCACAAAACGTATTAACTACTATATATGCTATAAGACAGAATTGTTTGATTTCATTATATCAAAGACAGATTAAAAGCCACAAGCCAGCATTTATATTTCACATAAACTGAAGCAGAAAGAGGCATTGAAAGTGAATATGAACTCGGAAGTCTATCAAAGATAGCTGTAAATTCTAAGTAAAAGATAGGCACACTTGAAATCGTTCAGTTACTAGCAGATTCTTTATTTCTGAATTAATTTCGTATTCCTGTCTATTTGATGATAAAGATTTAGAAAACGGCAACACTGATTCCTGATGACATATTATAATTACGGGCTACAAAATTCATCTTACAGTCTTCAAACCAAAATATTATATAATTATTTATTATAAAATGAAAGGGTTATAAAAGTTCAGCTGCGTTTGGATGGTTTACGTAAACAAATTTCTCATTTCCTTTAGTTAGTATACAGTTGGCTACATGGTTTTTAAGACAATTAGTTTTCGTAAGAAAATATTTGGGTTTTATTTGAACATGTTCTGCCCTTACATTTTGTTATTGTCATCAGTCAAGCACGTCACCTTTGATCTCTAAGGCTATGATTTATGTATTCACGCCCGCTACAATCATGTTGGCACCATAACATTATGCAATATCCGTTTGTTAAACTCACACGGAAGTGTTTTGACTGATTTGACAATCTTAGGTCAAAATGTCTATGAAAAGCAATTTTCTATATTGATCGAGAGCCGCATTCTTCTGAATGGCAAATGAATATAGCAAAATTACATTGCAGTTCTTATTTTCCCATCAAATTGACATTTGTGCGATATTTCTCAATAAAAAAACAGCATCCGATTTATAGTAGTATATTCAACGTTAATTGTATTTGAACAAGTTGTCGTCGACTGGATGTGTGCAGAGATGTTACAGAAAGCTTTTTTGCAGGAGATTGCATTTTGGAACGTTAATTTCACCTTTTCAAGTGACAGGGAAGTGTTTCATCTGCGTTTAATTGATTCATCTTGGGTCATTAAAGGTTGAAGAGATAAAGTACCATTTACAAACAGCAAGCTATCCACTAATATCAAAGTGAAACACATTATTTATAGAGAACGCCAAATTAAAACACACTTTATAACAAAAAAAAACAACTTTAAAAGCATCATAGACCTTGGTTGGATCTTTTGCAATATAACAGATTTGTATATACATATCGTATCGTCGAAACCCGAATAGTTTACTCATTCCATGTTAGAGTTTGAAGGCATCTTGGCTTTACATAACCCTGCTCAGACAAACGAAGCTCATCTTATGTTTCATAATCTTGAAAAACACGGCGAAAACGGAACACTAAACACCCTTTTTTGTAGCCAGACATGTTTCTATGACTACCTATACTTAAGGTATAAGAATACTAATAAACATTTTGTCAGCCCTCATTTAATTGGGCTTTTTTAAGAAATATACTATCGTAGGACAATATATAGACCAGACACTTTTACCATGGAAGTTTCAAGAAATGACTAATATTCACTTCAAACCTCACCCGACTTACTGGGTTTACAAGATATAAAGAAACACAATGTATTTCCTAAGTCTGACCATAAAAACAAATGTTACTTGGTATGTAATCATTCATATTATGAAGACATACTGACTGCTGACAAAAAGCAAACAAAAAGAAAAGCCAAAAGTGAGAAGAAACGGAATATAAAATAAACATTGCTCGAATTTAACCCATCTACTTCGTTATGAGGGGATGTTTTTAATGTAAATTTCAGCATAAATCTTGGGGCTTCAAATTAGCTACAATTATTTTTATTCATGTACTATTCTGAACAAATAGGCAAAATTTCAAGTATTTGTACCGTTTAGTTTTGGAGAAACTAATAAATGAAATCACAGATACCCAATTTTCATCGATTTACTACGAAAAGCTTTGTTACAATTGAGATGTATTTAAATCGAAGGAAATTTAATTTAATTTCTATAAAAGTTACTGTTGTAAAACCAAAACAAAGTAAAACTGTCAAAAACTAGAGAGAAAAAACACTTGGCTTGAGTGGAGTTTGAACCCATGTCCCTCAGTGAAAGTGTTTCAATTCTAGACAAGTTAATGGAATTTAATACTCTTCAAAGTGGAGATAGGGTATTAGGAATATATTACCTTAAGTTATCCTCGATTTAAATTGTTTATATTATAAAACAGAATCGTTGTGTATTTGCAGGCTTGTTGTGGATAGAATGTAAACAGATATATAGCTCAGGGGGCCTCTCTTACTTCACAAACTACTATAACTTTATGGACTACAGTGTCTTATCCATGTACCTAGCGTCATACGTACTGAGATTCTTTACTGAATATGTCGTATCCGACGCCGACAAGTAAGTTCATTTCCCGTCATACGTTTTTATTAATGTTAAAAATGGAGTAATCATTTCCTGCATAAGTTACTACTATTTCTTTTCATACGTAACAATTTATATTGAAAAGTCTTAATTACTAATATTGTAAGTTCGGTTCAGTTCCTGCCATGTTGTTCAACATGCTGACAATCATTACTTGTAAGTGGTATATTTATTTTACATATGATACGTTATATCTTTTTTTAATTGCATTTTGGGCAAACATGTAAGTGGTTGATTTCCTTCATTGCAGCATATGTGATAGAAAAGATTTTTAACGTCTTTTTAGCGTCTTTTAAGGCGAAGACATTTACACAGAGGGTCACTTTTTGTTTACATATGTCTGTTTGGAAATAAACATATGGTTATTGTTTCGATTTTCCATAACACACATATAACAAGACCTTAAACTAGTATGTTTGAAAGACGCCTGTATTTTATCTTAGCACATCTTACTTAAACATGTTAAAGTCGATAACTCTTTTCCTTGTGTGCGTCATGGAAGACTTTGATTAAGGAATAATTCATCACTGAATCAAATGCTTCAAGATGAGAAGGTTATTTGTAGTAATATATCTTATCTGACACATAGAAATAAACAGAAAGCCCAAAGCCTGATTTTCTCATTTAAAGTTTATTTACTTTGTAGAACTACATGTATTAACTATAGTAACTTTGATATCTTTCTTAGATTCAACTTTAGTATTTTGCATTTAGAAGAGGAACTTTGAATTGTATCTGACTTTAAAAAGACAGTCTTAAAAATTGCTATGTTTTCAGTGTGTTTAACAATTATGAAAAGAAAGAAGAGAATATTCAGTTACAATCAAAAGATGATTTTTTAATTACAGAGATATTAATCACGAATATTTCTTGTTCAAATATGTATAGCTTATTTTGAGTTTTACCCGACTTTCAAAACGTAATATTAAAGAAGAATCTAACATATTTTAATAATCATCATAAGAAGAAAACACTTGTTGTCAAATATTATTTTTAGTTTATGTATAGACTATATAATTTTTGGTTAATGCTGAATTCAACCAAGCTAATGTGTTTTTTAGAATTATGATAAAATTAAAAAACATTCACTTATAGTAAAAAATGAATGTTAACTCATGTAATATTAATTACAATTTTATCAGGATCAGATATGGATTTGCATGAACTGAACAAAGAAGTATCACTTTTCAGTTACTTCCAAGGCACCAGGAAAGCACGTGCCCTGTTGTTGCAAAGCAATTACACGCAGTTTAATCTACTGCTAGATGAAATCAAAGATTCCAGACACCAGCCCAGAAACTATTTCATGGAAGCATGTAAGTACAGCAAAAAAGGCGATAACTATGTCACTGACGATCTTAAAATATTAGACAAGCTGATATTTGTACCTGTCTCGACGTAAAGAATATTTTTTCACTGGTAATCTTTAACCTGATGATGGCATTTGTTTGCCCTTTCACCTGCTTCAGACCTTGATCGGCCGTCACATTAATGTAGTCTGATCAAAGCCTTTAGTTGGTAATTTTATATTTATATACCTTTCAATTATAAATGGAGCCGCCAAAACAGAGTGGTGGACAAGTCTATTTTAGAAATTTAGCTGGGTAAGGCTTATTTCGACAGTTTATGATTGCAGTAAGTAAACTAATCACAATGTACAAAAAAGTTAACGGAGAATTTAACAGAGAATTTAAAGGAGAGAGAAAATCAGTCATTCTAATGTTTGTCCTTGATCAGTCGTTTTACTAGCTGTATTTCAGAAGAAAGAGAAAACAGTTGACTGAATTATTCCTTTAAAAATATTGAAAGGGTACATCGCAATTCTTTAAGAAATGTTAATGTTAAAGAATCCAAGTTAATGTTATGCAGTGAATCTGTTTAGGGTGGCGGGGGTGGGGGGCGCGGAGAAATTAGATCTGTCGACCATCAGAACAAATATTTTAGCGCAATAAACATACTTGTTTTGCAGTAGTTCATAAAAACTTATACATTAATTAGTGAAATGATTTGGAACTGAAAGTGCAAATTGCTTTTTGTGGTAAATAACTTCTGTGGTTAGTGGCTACATCAAAGGCGACATTAGAATGTACTATTTAATTGATGTTTCAAGGCTGTCAGATTGTGAAAGATATAATATTTGACGTAGAAATGATTTAAATTACTCTCATTATATACCCAGACACATTCCAGCATTCTTAAAAAAACAGACTTCTTCTGGATATACATGCCGATTAAATGTTTGCCAGAAAGGTACAATGAAATAAAAATTCTCCGAATAATACTCATACATTTTGTATCTCATGGTCTACCCTTTTGCAGCGCGCTTCAAGTGGAAGATGGATGACCCAGAGATTGTGTCCGATGTGTTGTTTGCCATTGCTAATGTGATAAGCTTTGCCCGCACTACCTACCTCATGCCGGCGTTCGAAGTGCTCGGACCTCTGCAGATATCCCTAGGCAGGATGATTGGTGATATCACTAGATTCATGGTGCTCTTTACACTTGTAAGTTTCTAGTTGGAAATGTTCTTTGAAATCATATGTATCATTTTCATAAGATTACAGACATGAAGCAGAAATGAGACATTGTAGTCAATGTAGTCATTGCTGTCAGAATCATTGGTGTTATCCATTATGATAAAATTCTTTGGACTAATCTGTTTTTTGGTTTATTTTTTTATTTTCAGGTACTGTTCTCGTTTATGGTGGGTCTGCACAATCTCTACTGGTACTACGGTACACAGAGGATTAAAATGACCATGAACGGACATACAGTGTTTGTGTATGCAGCAGAAGCATTCCAAGGGTAGGCGTTGATTGGTTGAAATTTAAATGTTTTATCGTACATTTCATTATTTTGCATAAATTTGAATAGATTAATAAAATGTTGATATATTTGTTACAGACAAAACAACTTTGATATAGTTTAATAACAACAACTGAATAACTTATTTCACTAAGACTTAACATGCACCGACCATGCAAATGCACAGGAGAAGAGTCATGTTACAGGGTTAAGAGTTGTGCGAAGTTAATTTCCATTAAACTTAACGAAAATTATAATAAAGTAAAGACAAACTTTACAAATTTGATACACGCACCACTAAAATTTGTTATACACCTTATATTCTTGTATTGCACTTTCTTTTGCTTTGAAAAAAAATACACATTACACACGCAATTTTTGATATGAATATGAAAATATTTCTTCTTCCACGCAGGTTGAAGCAAACATTTTATAGTTTATTTTGGTCGATATTTGGACAAGTAAGCATTACAGACATCAACGTGAAGCACCCTGGACCGGGAGGAGGTAGCTATTTATTAGAATAAAAAAAATCACCACCAATATTACATTTCATTACATTTTTGTCATTTACACTTTTTCAAAGTACCGTGTTACTGGTAATTTTTGCGGGTATCAAAATTCTGCAGGTTCCGTCATACATCAAAAATAAAAATTGCAAGCTATTCTTTGACACGAAAAACTGTATTTCAAAATAATGGCGCCATTCAGACGAAATGTTTAACGAATAAGATTTGATTATTAGTACAATGTAAAAGATATCATACGAAAACCTGATGAACTTGGTATGAAGTGTGCTTTGAACAGTTTTCTAGTTCTGTGTAAACCAGTGGACGGTTTTTAATGCACTTAACACTAGAGCCGTTCTAACTGACACTTTTATCTTTTGAAGGCTATAATAGACTTTCGTGTTGATAAAAAACTGTAGTATAGATATGATTTTTTAAAAAGAAGAAAGACAAAAAATCGAAATAAATAACAACAACAATAAAATGAAAACAAGTTGAACCTACCATCTTGTGACACAAGAAGCAGAAATTTCCACCCGCTAAAGTTACCATTCATTTGGTACAGTACTAATTTCTAAAGTTAGACAAAATATTTGAATATAATTTGTCAAGGTACTTAAACAGAACGATTCACTTATTTTTAAGATTGTTATAGTTCGTCAATACTATTGATTTTAAAAAGTTATTTCTTTACTTTATTACATTAGCAGTAACTAATAGATATCTTTTTCAATATTATCAGAGTATGTGTTCAACAAAGGTCAAACCTCAACAAATTTAAATAGAATAAGTAAGTTATCAATGGCGTTTTATTAACAACAATTAACAAAAAAGCGGTAGACCTAGGCTTACCTTATTATTCTTTCACTGTCTATAACATTTGTTTTATCAGCTACAAACAATACTTGGCGTTGTCTTGTTCGTGTACGACTTCTCTCTAATCGTCTAACAAATAAAGATAAAGCATATAGACTCTTTGAATTATAGGTAACATTATGATGAAATCAACGACTGCGCAATTCATTAACGTATTTTTCAAAATATTCATTTTTAAAATCGTGGGTTGGTAAAAAAATGTTGAGATTTTAGTATTGTCACACGCTATAGTTATATCTTATTACTGTTTATAAATTCAAGAAGATTAAGATATAGTCCTTCATTATTACAATAATAAACTCAGATAAGAAATATAATATGTCAATGACGTTTAGGTTTCTGCTTCATAAAATAACCCATACAACTGAGCATCAATACATGTAGTAATCAACTAATGATGATCAACTGAAGCAATATAATGAGACAAGCGTCGAATTCAATCGCCAAGCACATTCATATTTCTGTACGTCATACTTACCTGATCACCTATTTCTCCTTCGCATGTTTTCTAAACTCTCTGCACTTCTTTCCCCTGCACACGCAGTTCGTCAGTGCTTGCTTCTGGACAGTGATCGTAACAAAATCCTCTGTACGGACGGACCGATTAAAAACGGGTCCAGTGCAGGTATTATCCCGTATTGTGCATGACGTCATTCTGTTGTTGCAAAAGGTTTCCGTATAGTCAAGTAGAAAAGAAACCTTTTTTGTTCTTAAACAAAATATTAAATTCATTTTGCCTTTAGCAGATTGTTGTTGCTTTTGGCGTTCATATACCACGTAGAGTAGCAGTAATGCGAAATACTATCGCCATAATGATCTTCAGGTTTTAAACAAACATCTATCAAGGCAAAATGTTTTGTGTAAGGAGAGAATTCAGAGTATATTTTGATCATGTAGGATCATATATGACACAATGAAGAGCAACTCCGGCTTTTTGTGCTCCTTTTTATTTCTTTGCTTGGTTGCAAACATTAGAAACCGTGTTCAAACATACAAGATTAAAACATTCCAACGTGTTTCAAACTGGTTTTCTGAGTCATGTGTTTTTCTTAAGACTTGGTTAAGTGATACAAATATTTTTCATCAATGAGTTAAAATGATCAACATTTTTTTACATATTTTGTCAAATTCAGTGATTATTATCATAAAATCATTGTTCTTTCATGTGTTTACATCTTAGGCACCAGCAATGACAGGTTCATGTTTCTAGTTACATTTGTAACAGTACCTTTACGTCTGAAATTAACAGAATTATTAAGTTTTTCAACTCAGAACAGAATAGATTTATAACCTTGATGTCAAAATTAGATAACACCATGTCTTAATGTGGTTCCAAAGAAAAAACATTCTTGTTATAGTATTTAGTGCGGGACAAGGCCCGGGCTCCGTCAGTACTGAGAACAGCACAGACATTGTGGAAGGTGTTGGCCTGTTTTTGTTCGGGATCTACCATGTCGTGATCATCATCGTCCTTATCAACATGCTGATTGCCATGATGAGCCATTCCTTTGAGGCTATACAAGTGAGATGTCATATTTTGTGTACACGTTTTCATGTAATTTGAAACTGTTGCCATGATCAGTTTGACAAAATAGTATCACTGTCATATTGTTGCAAATATTTTCGCCGCTTTGTTGAAACATAATCCTGTTTACTTGTAATATTTAAAGGTTTGGATTTTTACATTTTCAAGATATATGACATTATTAAATGTTAAAGTGCTGTAAATAGTTTATAACGACTCTGTTGGTATCAGTAAAACCGGGCTTGACTTTAATGTTATTACAAGGTTACTTTGAATTAAAATTTGTAATGTATGGAATACAGTATGAATGAATACTAAAGTTTATGGTTGACTACAATTTAGAAAGAACAAAACTATTTATTGTGTGTTTGGTTGTCTGAAATTTACATGAACTGCGGATGGTTAAACGATTTGTTTCCGTTAAGGGTGACTGTGATGTGGAATGGAAGTTCGCCAGGACGAAACTATGGATGAACTATATGGATGATGGTAGTACACTTCCGGTACCCTTCAACATGATCCCATCTCCCAAATCGTTCTGCTACCTTTGGAAATGTGTAAGAGACCTGTGTATAGGAAACAAAAACGGGAAAAGAGAATATGAGAGAAAAATTAGAAAGACTTTTATCAAGGTGAGAAGATATTTTAATATTGAAATGTTGTGTGCTGTACTGAGAGAATGTGGTGTCAGTGGTGTAATCTTTCAGTGTCTTTGTTTTGGTCAGTGTGTGTTTTTTGAATTCAAAGATATTTGTATATCTGAGTTGATTATCACAGATTGAAATCGCCTTGACAACATCCATGTGTGATTGGGTGTTATATTTGACATGCCTAGTCAGTATCATATCCAAGCTTGCTGGGCAAAGTCGAATGATGTATGTCTAGACTTTGTCTTTATATACACAAATTCACAAATATTTCCAATAATTACCTTTCAGGGACCCTGGTACAAAAATGTAAGCCATAATTTTTTAATGGTAGGTATTGCTTCTGACCGCTTACGTTTTGAATGGCAACACTAATAACAGGAGAAGCATTAGTAGGAGTTGTTCTCTGTAATCTTGTTCAGGAATTTAGCGAGAAAGTTCCTTGATTTTCTGCATATGAAATATATAAAGCTTCAACATGCAATAATATAGCTGTAGGACTTGTTCTTTGATTTTGGAAATCTTATTGGAATAGCTAGTCCAACAAGTGTTATTTGGCACTTTGAATAAATCAACTCTTTGACGAATACCAGTTCGACATAAGGTAGAATGATGTAAGAGCTAGAATGGATACAGCCGTGTTAGCATTAACTAGAAAACCTTTGCAGGCGGCGTAGAAGCTCGAAGATTTCACTTACAGTACCAGAAAGGTGTTTCATGGGCGCTACAGGGCAATAGTCGTGGCGCCGTGGAAACATCCTTCTCGTGCTGTACAGATACCAACGTTTTCTGGCAGGTTATTACCAGAACGTCGACCTGAAGGAAACTCCTTATAAAGGACAAATGTCAACCTGTCCTGTGGTGACGACAGAAGTTTATGTTTTAACAACACTCTACAAATTACGTGACCATCTTAAAATAAGTGAAGAGGATCAGAAGAAGACAAACCGTTGTATAATACATAGCAGACGATTTATAAAAGGTCAAAATTCGAGAGAGATTGTAGACAAATCCCAGTCGGATATAGGTATGAACCTCTCTGATAATTCACTGATGTTGATGGTAAATGGAGCGGCAGAAACACAACAAAACATTACACATAATCCAATACAAAAAGGCAAGCATTGGTGAGAACATGATGTATGCATATCCAACTCAATATTGGTACTCGTTTTGTTGCATATGGAAGACATAATATATAAACTATAAAATGGATGTAATCAGTTTAAATGTTCTTATGAGAACGTGCGAGCCATATGTTCTGTATTTGTGCTAGTTTTAATTTGACAGTGGTCGTGCTGAATCAACTCTGAGTGCAAATGTAGACTTCTTATTTCTTGATGGAAAACATGAGGAGTGGCTTTCTGTATACCCCAAGCAGTCTAAAAATGATCATGTAGCGATGGCCTGTTCTGAAATTCTTTAAAAGGTACACGATGCTTGGTAAACAGATAGTGCTTCTTAATACCAAGCAGGTTTTAAGTTACCCAGTATATTTAATCCACATCACTTTTCAGACAAAAATAAAAACCTTTTCATTTTTGCTGATTGTTGTGCAAAGAGCAAAACTGTTTCAGACTTCAC
The DNA here is from genome assembly GCA_012932295.1 of Cyclina sinensis. Lineage (NCBI taxonomy): Eukaryota > Metazoa > Mollusca > Bivalvia > Venerida > Veneridae > Cyclina > Cyclina sinensis. The sequence goes on from JAAONU010000001.1 coordinate 20,014,220, forward strand.
TTTAAATTTGTCAAATGTTTTAAATGCTTGACGTTTGCAACAGTCATTTATCAAGTCGTAATTTCAGTTACAATAACGTGTTGGAGTATGTACGTTGCTTCTCCTTAGCAACTGCTGTTAACGTTCTTTTTACCTCCAGTTTTGTATTTCATTTTATGTGTGTAAATAAACAGCTCTCTTCTTATCAACTCGGTTCTTTAAGTTCAGATATAAAGTATGACTTTGAAGTATAGGTTTAATTAAGCTTTATATCCACTCAGGTCTGTTGGTTTCGCTTACAAGTAATACTTATGGCTGGCAATCTTGATAATCCAATGAACGTTTTCGGAGAGGTGCGGGTTGCAATTTGAGTAACATATTCATGTATGACAACATTTGGTACTGTAAAACAGAACGTCTTTGAAATATCTGCCTCAAAAGATGATCGTATTTTTATTTTTCAATATCTGTTTTGATTAATCTACATAAACATTAAAATACTTTGCTATATAGAAATTCTGTGACTGGACTTGGCAACATTTGAGATGGGGATTATATGTAATTAATCCTTGATTAAATCTTAAAGAAAAGCCGCTTGCATTTGTATCTGTTTTCAGAATGTTAATATATGATATGTGTTTAATGAAAGCATTGTGTTTGTTCATTCGTTGTTTAGTTGTTTGATGTTCTTCGTACTAACAAAAACTTACTAATTTAGATGCAATGGTTCTTTGAGGTTTCAGGACCCGTGCTGAGGGCAGATCTGTTTTACGCCCCTTACATGTTGAAATATGATTGCACAAATGTACAAAGATGATCATGGTTTAAAAGCTTTTAATCTATCATATCATGGTCTGTTAGTTAGTATGAATTCCATGCCGAAAATTTTATTCATTTTGATACCTTCGAATGAAACGAAAACATCATTATATACGGTACCGTATATTGAAATTACAGTCGATTATTTTAGAATATTAAGATTCAGTCGATAACTCTTCATTAACACAAACCATATGTCTGTAAGAGTAGTTATTCATAGTACGTTTTGACAAATGTGATCCGTGTCAAATGTGATCCGTGCCAAATGTGCTCCTAGAACGCTTTACAGAGCATATTATTTTGAAAACTGTGGTGAAGAAAGCATACTTCAGAGTTTTACTTGTAGTAATTTACAATAAGACTGAACAGCAGGTCTCCGTTTAGTTGGAGGTTACCAGTTGTTTCTGTGAAAGTTCACTAGTCTTTGTGCTTTCTAATTTATCTAATATAACAAATATATCAACCTAGAAATTCACGGAAATGTTTTGCAGAAATTAAGCTAAAAGATTTTTTTTTACATTTTTATGTATCAATTTGATATACATTGTTGGTGTAGTTTGTGATACCTGTATATTGTATGTTTGTTACCCGTCTTTTTATTTAGTTTGTGATTTAGTCGCAGTCATTTCAATTTACAGACAGATCACGAAACGGAAACCAATCTCAAGTCGAGTAGCGCCAGCTTACAGGTACCAGCACGTAGAGCTATCATGTAATCAACCGTGTATACGTATTCTAATTATCTAACTTCAGCGTCTAATCAGTTTCGTTTTTATCATAAAATAATAATAAAAAATAAATCAGAGAGATAACAAAATCAAATTAATAATAATGACCCATGCGTGTATGACCAAAGTAGTGTAAAGATTTCATGTGTACGTTTCGTACCCAGTAAAACTCGTATCTAAATATCTCAGTGGATTTAATAACTGTTAATTTAATCCGAGACTGTGCTTGTAGAATCACCGTTTATGTCGTGAAGTAAAAAGCACCGTTAGTTGCTATGTAGTTTGAATGCGTATACGTAGATTATTTTAGTTGATATTTTGAACGAGATGCTGAATGGGTTGATAATATTTTATTTGTATTATGATGCATTAAAATCTCGTGATGCTGTATCTGCCTGTTCTATTTTATACACTAGTTTAGCTTTGTGTTATTAACAGAAACAAATTTAATTGTGAAGATCATCCAAACATATAGGTTCAGTATATAAAAAATTCATAGTATGTTCTGCTGAGTCTATACAAAGTGAATTTTAAAGGTGTTAATTATTTTCTTTAACAGATCTTTAAACTAAAAAAAGAATAGCACCTTTACTTTAATTAAAGTGAATTGAAGTTAAAAAAAAAACATCAAGATATAATGCGGTAACTTTTTTCTTTCCAGTCTGTTTATTTATTTTATTTTTCATTTCAAATTTTGGCTATTCTGAAATTTGGTAAGCTTCTTTAGGTATCAAACTTGGTGTTCTACTTTAAATATTGTTACATCTTGTGCTTAATCACGTGCAGATTTGTTTAAAAGTATCTACATAGATAAAATAATTGTCAGCATGTGAAATACATGTAAAATTGTTACGACGAATTTTTTTCAGATTACATGTTTCCTAAATTATATTCCAGAGACGAAGAGAGACAGTTTGTAAAACACTGGAACTAAAACCGGATGATACCTCATATTCGGATATAATGCAGCGTCTTGTGAAGCGGTATTTGTTCAAACTAGAGAGAGCTAAGGACGAAACTGAAAGATGTGAGGAAATATGTTTAAAAGAAATGTCTAATTTGTTTCCGACTGTTCAGCTGGATGTTATGATCATCAGCTATTTAGAATTAAGGGCCGATATCCATTTCACGGATATACGTCTCTTGAAAATTTCAAATTGCATTTCCTAAATGCTGTAGAAGCTTCAGAGTTTGCGAAGAATACATATTTTTCCTTTTCTCGTTAAATACATGTTAAGTTGCCTACATTTTTGAGCTGCTGAAATTAATTAGATTTTAGTGTGTGCATGTAAGCAAGTCACATGCATACTGTCCAAAGCCGCGAAATGAATTTGGAAGCACGAATCATTGATAATTTTGTATACCGTCAACTGATATATTAGATGTGTTATATTCGTTGCAATCATTTTCATTGTCATGCCAAAAAGGGTGTGTTATCGTTGGTATAGTTAAAATGCCAAGAACTAGACCTCCTTTCCTTCTTAAAATGTTCATAGCTCATTACAGGGCCTCGAACAAACAGGAATCGGAAAAACACTTGTTTGTTTCCATTACAAGTACAAATATGTTTGTTACCCTCGTTGTTTTGTAATAAAATGCCTCCCATTCCTTGTTTGTATTTTAGTGAAGGACAGCGCCGCTAATATACAGAATATCCGGACAGAAGAAATTGAACTGATTGACGAAGATGATGTTCCTCCGCCAGTTCCCGACACGCCTCGACGGATACAGTTTGACCGGTCATACGAAACCCAGCAGTCCATACCGGAAGATCAGGAAACAAGCAATAACTTCAGAAGTAAGTCTGAATTTTATTCTTTTTGAATAAGTAATTAAAGGAATGGTTGTTTGTTGATAGAAAATGTCAGTTTATTATGATTTATATCATCACTACTCTAAATATACTGCTGCGAACACTCATAGAAAACAGGTGGGACCAAATATACTTTAGAAGGAGTTTTGCAAAATGTAAAACAATCCCGGAATTTCATCGTTTCAGCTTTTACTTTGGTTATAACTTAGCTGCTCAGTGCTTTGCTCTGCACTACCCTGAACTGCTCTGTAACGCTCATTTCTGTTCTATTCTGTTCTAATATGTATATTGTTTTCTGTTCTATTCTATACGTTGAACCATAGTCCGCAAAATATTACAATGCCTTTTTTCTAACTTCAGATACCAGAGGGTCGTCAATGCGGAAACGTAAAGGAGGACCACGTGGTCAGGGTAGGAAGATTTCTCACGGCGCAACTCAGATTGCAACCACACTAGCTATACCACAGCTAGATGCTATACAAAGACAGCAAAAGCTGCTGGATGTACGACTTCAACATCTTCAGGCTAGCAGCAAGGAAAACAACAGAATAATTGACGATGTGGACTTTTTGCGGCGAGTTATGACTGAAAACCAAAAAGCTATGTTTAACATTATTCACGCGCTTAGTAATATGCAGACCGAAATTGTCTCCCTTGTGAAATGTCTGTCACCGGCAGCACCAACGCCCCCGCCGACAACAAATGCTCATAGTGTAACGAATTCTGTGTCAAAGACAAGCTCGGGTAAAAAGAGACTGAGCACCCAAGATGATGAGGAGAGTAGATTTTAACGACTTAGTACTTTGTTTTTCTTTTTAGGCAAACTGAAGTACACTTAACAACTTTTAAAAAGCATCCTTTTTAGAGTGCCATTGGAATTTCAAAATAAGCCAAAAACCTTTTCTAGGTTAAACTGTCGTGCAATTTCCTTCTGTAATTTATCAAAATTGTACGCATTTTTCTTTTAAGAATATTGAAAACACCTTTCAAATATACTAACAGCAAATTCGCTCTAAAGTTTTTAAACTGAAAACATGGTTGCATTTTAAAGTTGTTAAGTATATTTGCGGTTTCAGTTTTTTATTGTAAAGGCACACAACTGAGCTTAGACCCCTGAATTTGATTGACGTTTTGCTTTTTCTTTGGCAGTTTTCATTGATACACAATTTTTTGTTTAAAAAATCGCTTTTTTGTTAAGATTTATTCAGTCTCCAGTTTTTTTTCTAATTATCTATTTGGCACACCAACACGTTTAAAATTTTTAGGTAACACCGAACTTTAGCTAAAGTTCATGTTAATTTTTAATCTTTGTATTGTCTTGTAATGATCAACATTGTCTCTGCAGTTTGCAGTATTTTTGAAGCATTACTTATTTTGCTTTCTTACCACATCTCTGTGCTGAATCAAAATCTTTCTGCTTTGTCAGCCCTCTTCGATTCTTTCTTGTTCCTTCCTAAACTTGTAATTTCCTGTCCTATTCTTTTTTTCACGTCCTTCTATGAAATGCTGGGTTATGCTATGTACTTTTGTCTGCTCCGCTCCGTGCCAAAACGGCCATTTATTTATTAACTCTATCTCATTTATGCTGTTTGAAGTCTTTGAAATAGGTCGAGTCAATGTTAGCATTATTCAGTTCTCAAAGTTTTTATAAATACTGTTTATATAGTTAATAATTTTTGCGTCATAATGATTGTTAGATCTTTCAAGTTTAATCAGAATATTCTATCTTAAAAGGCATAAAATATGTAACCAGATGATAAATTGTCTCTTAAAGCGTTTCTGTACAATAAGAAGCAACAATATTGTGGGGTATTGCTGTGAATTCGAATTAAGGTTAAGACACTAGTCAGTCTTACCCCTTTCAAAGGTATTTACGGTCAATATTAACTATTTTCAAACGGAAAAGGTAATCTAAAAAATTAAAAAAATCTTGAAACTGAGAACTCGGCACGTTTTTATACTTACAGAGTGTTTTTGTCATTTTTTTTTCAATTCAGTTCGACAATTATATTGATATTAGCTACCAGCCCTCCTCAACATGCTTCGTACAAAACTCAGATATATACAACACAGTATTTTTGTGCAACTAATAAAACTAATCAATGAATTGTTCTATTAGTACATTTATAAATAATAAAAGTTTTGGTATATTGAATTTGATACAAAATCAGTCACAAATCGACAGTGAAACCTATACAATTATATCTAGGTTTTATCAATGTCTTCTTAAACGCTTGATTTAAGATAAGAAATTGGAAATAATATCTTAATGAATGTCTTCTCAAACGCTTGAGTTAAGAAACGAATTGAGTTAATATCTTAACAGCCAACTGTTCATCTGTCATGCAAATTTTTAATTAGGAGACACTGTTTGTAAATCATGACAGCCGATTTCATGATTTACGACTAAAACCTCTTTTTTTCTCGTATATTTTGTGTTAATGTGTTTACAATATGTTCCAATTGTTAAGTCATTTTTCAAATGACAGAACATAAGCAAATTATTCAACACAACTGTACAGAAATCATGACACTTTGAAATAACAGCAGTTAAGTATCACGCAAACGTTGGAGCCTCGATTTCGTATGTTTACATGTTTATAATTTGTTTATTATTTACGAACGACAGGGGAAAGATATTAATCATACTCTAAAGCAAATGTACTGACACAAAACCGAAATAAACAAAGTAAAAATATGACATTTTACTAGACTTGACTGCATTGCAATTCAGTTTAGAAGTTTTTCTTTTGTTTTGTTTATGTAACAATGTGTTTTTACTAGCCCCATAAACTAATCTTAATTACAGGATATCTGCTATGTTATTTAAGAAATTGTTAAATATTTTGCGTTATGCTTTTAAATTTAAAAATAACACCATTCTTATGGTAATTTTTAAATACTTTAAAGTATGACATTTTGTATTCATTGACTATTAAAAAGTCGTTTGTAAGTTCACTGAGTATGTTTATTTGTAGAATAAATCATTTTTGTTTTATTATTAAGGCATCCCGCACAAGTTTGGTTGCAACACTAAATATGCATGCTTGCACTATATCTTTGTTCTTTGTTTTTGTTTGTTTACCTCGTTTTACAAGAAAGTCACCATGTTTTCCAAGCTCTTTAGTATTTTCTGGCTGCATTTCCGTTTTTTTTAACGTTTTGTCTGAGGATAATCCCTTCATTCAAAATGAGACGCTTTCCACGATGTAATATTTGTTTCTTTTTTTGCCGTTTTTGTATGCCCTGTTGTCTCATGCCTATCTGAAAAACAGTGAAAAAAAGTAAGGCACTTTTATAACTGCCTATCAACCTTTAAACACCGTCGTTGTATTTTTGCTTTTTGTATTTTCCTCTGTCAAATGAAATTCAGTTCTATGCAAATAATACATACGAAAAATGATATATATCCTTAAATCATTTTATTCCTAATTAAATCTAAGGACACTTGTATGTAGTAAAAAAACAAAAAAGGGAAAAATCAGGACAAAAAATGTTAATATGATTATGTATCTAGTATTCAAGAAAATTGTAATTCGTTTAACAAGTAAACTTACTTATATATTTCAAACTGCGCTGTTGTTATATCTTTCTGTTTTTTGTTATTACATGGAAAAAAATATTTTAAAGAAATATATGAATGACTAAAACTTTCACTTACAACAATATTTGGTTAACATGCTACAAATTGTGATCTTTTACAAATGGGTTTCTGTTTTGATGTTCTATGCTACAACGTACCCAAATTATTTGTTAAAAATGTTTGTTGGAAACTTGTTTTTATTATAACCGATTGTACAAATAAATATTTATTACTGCTTAATTGCAATTATCTTCTTTTATTTTTTTTCTTACAAAAATCATTTAAGAAAACGTCTCTCTAAAAATCTTAATTATACAAATGAATACTTATTTATTTTTTCCCCGCCGCAAGATATAAAACAAACAACAAAACATGTGTACGTATAATTCACTCCAATATTTGAAACTAGGGATCACCATTTTGATTGAAGAAAAACATACAAACAATCTGGCTTTAGGGTTCGTTCATTCAGTAATACTTCATGACTGATGGATAATGCGCATGTGCATTGATGTTTAAAATGAGCGATTTTAAACAAATACATGAATTACATTAATTCACATGTAATTCACAGATTCTCTACCAACATGAGAATACTACCGATGATTGAAAATGTTTGCCCTTTAATCTTAGGGTTTTTTTTTAATCGCCTTCGACAACATTTTGCTCCTGTAGCAAGACACCTTGCCTGACCATCATGTATAGCACCAGTGCTACTACTTCTATCTGAGTTTATAGACCAGTTACCTTTTTGGCCAATGCCCTGGAAGAGTAACATGTCATTGGAGACAGTGCAAGATAATAAAAATACGATAGTCTGCTTCTTTTTTTATGTCCCCATCGAAGATGAGGGGGCATATAGTTTTGCAAATGTCGGTCTGTCGGTCAGTCCGTCGGTAGACACTTCGTTTCCGATCAATAACTAGAGAACTCTTTGACCTAGGTTCACCAAACTTGGTATGCTAGTTGGTCTTCACCAGTAAAAGACCCCTATTGATTTTGAGGTCATTAGGTCAAAGGTCAAGCTCACAGGGACCTTTATTCCTTAAACGGTTTCCGATCAATAACTAGAGAACGCTTAGACCTAGGTTCACCAAACTTGGTATACTGGTTGGTCAACACCAGTAGATGATCCCTATTGATTTTGAGGTCATTAGGTCAAAGGTCAAGCTCACAGTCAACTTCATCCTAAACACGTTACCGATCAATATCTAGAGAACGCTTTGACCTAGGTTCACCAAACTTGGTATGCTGGTTGGACATTACCAGTAGATGACCCCTATTGACCTTGAGGTCATTAGGTCAAAGGTCAAGATCACAGAGACATTTATTCTAAAAACGGTTTCCGATCAAAAACTAGAGAACGCTTTGACCTAGGTTCACCAAACTTGGTATGCTGATTGATCATCACCAGTAGATGATCCCTATTGATTTTGAGGTTTTTAGGTCAAAGGTCAAGCTTACAGGCACCTTCATCCTAAAAACGGTTTCCGATCAATAACTAGAGAATGTTTTGACCTAGGTTCACCAAACTTGGTATACTGGTTGGTCATCACCAGTAGATAACCCCCTATTGATTTTGAGGTCATTAGGTTAAAGGTCAAGCTCACAAGGACCTTCATCCTGAAAACGGTTTCCGATCAATAACTATAGAATACTTTGATCTAGGTTCACCAAACTTGGTATGCTGGTTGGCCATTATCAGTAGATGACCCCCTATTGAGTATGAGGTCATTAGGTCAAAGGTCAAGCTCACAGAGACTTTCATCCTAAAAACGGATTCCGATCAATAACTAGAGAATGCTTTGACCTAGGTTAACCAAACTTGGTATGCTGGTTGGTCAACACCAGTAGATGATCCCTATTGATTTTGAAGTCATTAGATCAAAGGTCAAGGCCACTGGGACTTTAATCCTAAAAGCGGTTTTTGATCAATAACTAGAGAACGCTTGGCCCAACCACAAGCAAATAGGTGCTGCTGGGGGGCATTTATGTTTTACAAACATTTCTTGTTTACACTCGTTGTACACGAAGGATGATCCAAAATAACGTAGACTTTTGTTGGCACTGTTATACAATGCAAGATATCGTGTATAAAAAACATCAACCTGAATAGGAATGTGTACAGCATATTCTAAAAAATATGAGAAAAAAAATCTTTAAAAAAATACACACAAAATGAAATGAAATGATTACGGTTAACCGGGCGCACGCCGGTGTTGATTTCGTGACGTCTTTGACGTTGTGACGTCGTTTTCTGAGTTAGTATCATGTGCGGCAGACAAATATCTGTTCACTTTTTCTCAAAATAATGTCCATCGCACTCTTTACAACTTCTGTGGCGATGATCCCATTGTTGAAAAATGCCTTCAAACCATTGCTGACCAAACTGTGCGACTATCCTACTCACAAATGCCCTTGAATCTCCAACTCTCCTCTCTTTTTCATGGTACCAATCTTGTATGAACCTAGACAGAAAATATCATTTATATAAATTGTATACATTAATTTTATAGTAGAGATAATTTGTAACTTTTACTTATTCAATGCGTTTCAAAATACATCACTTAGAAACTCATATGAAAACGATACGCAAATTGATATTCAACACACTGTAATATTTTTAGTGATACACTTTATTCAATAAAAATATGATGTCAACAATTATTGGTAACAGATATGAAGAATGAATATGATAGATTAGAATTATCTTTTACATTTTAGATTGTCTGTCAGTATCCAATTAATGGTGCTATAACCCATGTCAAACCGCTCTGCCAGTTCTCTGATCGTCAGTCTAACGCATCACGAATTGACGTCACTATTGTCTCGCCATACTGTGTCTTTCTTCCATGACCTTCGTGTTCTTCTAAGTTGTCCTGACCCTCAGAAAACCGACGGTGCCATTTGAATACAAGTGCACTGCTCACTGAATATCTCCTAATCATCTTCAGTGTCTGAGTTGGTGTTTCTCCGAGATCATGGCAGAACTTAATGATTGTACGGATTTCCCGCCGTTCTGACGACGACATTTTCACGTTAGTAACGCTTGTAATACCGCTCTTTGAATATTGCTGTTTTTAAAATTGCAACGTTCATATGACATCAAACTTTCACATAATGTCATCTACACAACAAATTGTGACGTGCTTGATTTTGGCGGTTTTCGCACATGTATATTTTGTTTTATTAAGACATATATAATTTAACAGGTATCCAAAAAAAAAAAAAAAAAAAAAAACCGGCGTGCGCCTCATACGCGTTACCATGATTAAAAAACTGCCCGGGGCGCTTGCGTTATTTACTAAATATATTGCTTTTTTAACTAACTTCATTTATTAAATGTTCCGATTTATTTCTGTAATATATGAATTGATAAATTTTAACTACCTCTGTTTAAGCAACATCAAAAGTCTACGTAATTTTGGGTCATCCCTCGTAGTTCCGATACAAGGGTCTCGGTTTTGTTTACATTTCGTTAAAAAAAACCCATCAAGTATTAGTGGAGGAGCTGGAGATCAAACTCTAAATATCTTGATCAAAGATACTGCGTGTTATTACTAGACCGACGATTGGCTCAAGCACAAAACATCTATACCCGTTTATGAACTGTCAACACTCCCGGTAATATGGCTGAAGATTATAACATTCAAAGAATTCAGTGCCGTAACTACGTTGAGGCACACCGAGGCAGCTGCCTCGGCGTTTTGGGGCGTGTACCATTTTCGATAGCTGTAAAGGTAACTCCCAGTAACCTTTCTAATTTGCCTAAATTCCACCAAAAACTACTCCAGAATGCAGGAAATCGCTCCTAGCAACTAAAAAAAATAATCCGGGGAAGCATGCCCCCGGACCCCCTGGACATGTTCTGCATCGGTGTTTTTTCTAGACTAGGAAAAGATGGAATGCAATTTAGTGACTAAACCATTTGAGTAAAGAGGTACACATAATCTAAACAATACAGTAAATGTTTTATTAAATGAGTTCTGAGCGATGACTACCTAGAGCTATGTATATTAAATATCAAGGGCGATCAGTGATCACATGTGTCGCCCATTAAGCAGTTATATTGAGAGGTGATTTGAGAGATTTTTGGCTAAAACGAATTTTTTATTCAAGGGCCATAACTCAGTCAGAAATCTTTCAACCGAAAAACCCGTTAAAAATGCGCAAGTACTTGAGGTACTGATCAATCCTGTAATAGTTCATTTAAATTGCTATAGTAGTATCAGAGAAGTAGTCCGGACAAACTTTAAAAATGAAAATCATTAAAGGGCCATAACTCTGTAAAATATCACTGAACTGGAAAATGCCGAAGATTTGCACAACCAGACTGAATACTGATCATTCCTGTAAAGTTTGGATAAAATTGCACCAGTAGTTTCTGAGAAGTAGTCCGGACAAGTTTTGTGTCGGACAGACAGACTGACGGACGCCAGACAGACAGGCGATGGAGAAGTGATCCTTGTATGTCACGCCTACTTTGTAGCATGTCGCAACTACTGTGAAGCAGGCAACACAAAAATCATTAACGGGCCAGAACGCCTTTTTTTATTCAAGGGCCATAACTCTGCTAAAAATCGTTCAACCAAAAAAACCCGTTATATATGCGCAAGTACTTGAGGTACTGATCAATCCTGCAACATTTCATTCAAATTGCATAAGTAGTATAAGAGAAGTAGTTCGGACAAACTTTAAAAATAAAAATAATTAAAGGGCCATAACTATGAAAAAAATCATTGATGCCGACGATATGCACAACTAAACGTGGTACAGATCATTACTGTAAAGTTTGGATGAATTTGCAACAGTAGTTTCTGAGGAGTAGTCCGGACAAGTTTTGTGACGGACGGATAGACATACAGACGACGGAGAAGTGATCCCTATATGTCGCGGCTACTTTGTAGCAGTCGACACAAAAATGCATCACACGAGTAGAAAACACACGAAATAAAAACAAGTGCAATAAAGTCCAGCGAATAGAAAACACAAGAAATTAAAACAAACGATAACAATTCTACTTATTTCATAATGGTACATGTACAACATTACACATACATTCATTACGTGAAACTTTAGTTGAAAGTGGAAGAAAATTTTAAGCAACACGCTGCAGGTTTAGTAAACTATTGGATTTTAACATTTTTAAAAAATAGTGTTAAACATTTGATACTAATTTGAAACCGATAAATACCAGGTCAATAAACAAATGATCAATATCTATTCACTAAACGCAGTCGACTGTGATCCTTAAAACACTCAATTTACACATAACGAACCCATTTAAACAATACCTACACATAGAAACTTTCAGTAATGAAACAATAAAGTACGAACAACTTAAAAAAGGGCTTTAATTGGATATTTTGTGTAGCAAACATTATTTTGACTTTGGTTTTTGTTTAAAAAATGGGGGTAGCTTCATCGCAAACGTCTCAACTGAAATTATTTAATTCAACTGTAGATAAACACCAAGAATTAGATAACCAGTTTGAAATAGAAAATGGGAAAAAACTGGAGACTCAGAAAGCACAGTCGAGAATTCTTGTCAGTATAAACAAAGATAACACTGTAAGAATATCGGAAGGGAAATGTATCGCTACACAGACCCCAAGGGAAGGATACCAGGTGCCTGAAGAGAAAAACATTGTTGGAGCAAGGGAGGAGCAAAATGCGATAGACGATAAATCTGTAACGAAAGACAAAATACATCGATATGCACAGACGGATGATAGTTTTACTGAAAATCGTAAGGGTTATCATGGCCATACACTTGATGCTAGCGGCATTGTACCGCCACTAAATTTCAACGACAAAAGCAGCAATAATTTTGAAAGCACTGATGTGCAGGAAGACAAAGGTGATACATGTATATTCAGAGGAGTAAACATGGTTGAAAGTGAAAACGAAGCTGGGGAGACCGACTACTGGACAGATGTTGGTATTCAGACTGACACTGATTTTGAAAATGATAACCTTGAACCGAAAATCGCCTGGGGATCAAATTCTGTTGACTCGGCAATAACATTACAACAAAATCTTAAAGAAGCAAACAGCCAAGAAGAGAAGGAAAAAGACACCCAGTCTGATGTGGAAACACCGATCCCTGCTAGACATTTTGAAGAACTTTCATTAGACAGATATGGAAAATATAAAGTAAGGCTAAGCAGTGATAAAGAAAAGTGTATTATCTATTCAGCGACTTTCCTTGAAACGGGGGATGCCGTTGTTATCGATAGAAGTAACATGAAGATAAAATTCGTCGATAAGAAATTTCAATTTATTTCGTCACATGAACTTTCAGCAGTGCCTTGGGCTGTCTGTGCACGGGGCGTTGATGTGTATGTGACAATAGGAAATAGAATAATTCAGCATCTCACTGTTGAAGACATGATAATTGAACCAGTGGAACAATTTGAAATCAAAGGTAGATGCCTTGGAATATGTGTCTATGATGGTAAACTAGCAGTGGGGCTTCAGGTTGGAGAGGTTTGTTTACTTGATTTCAAAGGTAACAAACAGGGAACCATTCGACTGCCTAAAGTTGACGGTAAACCGTGCAATCCATGGCATTTATCGGTCAGTGCGGAGGATAATTTAATTGTAACGGATTCTGGCGCTGAGTCCGTTTATTGCGTGAACCGCAAATCTGAAGTGATTTTCTCTTTTAAGGAACTCGGTTTGCCCCGCGGGACTTGTGTAGACTCTGCAGGAAATATTCTTGTAGTAGGTAGAAATAAAGAAACAGACGCTGTTGTCTCTATTCTCCATAGAGACATAGAATTACAACATATGCTGCATATAGAACAACAGATTGAAAAGAAAAGCAGAGTCCTAATGACGTGGAAAGAACTGGAATTTGTGCCATATTGTATCTGTTATAGACCTGATAGAATCGTAGTTCTAGGGGGTATACAAGAAGCTTTAAAGATAATGAAAATTAGATAAAATGCTATTTCTAAATACTAAATACAGAATACCTTTTGTTCTGCTATTATTATTATTATTATTGAACATTCGATTCAAAAGTGATACCTTTTTGTTAGAAGTGTTTGTCAATTCCCGTCTGAACGTTAAAACTAAAGAAAAATTATCCCCCAAAAGCCACAAATTTCACAATTTAGTAGATTCTATGTGTATAACGACAACGCGCACATTAAATTTATTCTAAAATGCAAGAAAATTGTGTTTATTGATGGAATATAGGGAAAACCAACAACGCGTTTCAACTGTTTATAACTGAAATTTTTGACGGAATACTCCGATTTTTGCGGTAGTCTGGATCATACAATCTTTCTTACAATAGAAAATATTTTCGTTAATTTTTTACTTTACTTTTTTTCACATTCACCACAGAAAATACATGCTTTGAGTTTTCTGTCTTGTTTTAGAACTATATTAAAATGAATTATGTCTCCCGCCAAAAATGGGGGAGACATATTGTTTTTCCCCCGGTTGTCCATCCGTCCGTCCGTCCGTCTGTCTGTCCGTCACAAAATCGTGTCTGTATCTTGCAAAGACCTTAAAAGATTTTAATGAAACTTGGGTCAGATGTTCACCTCATCAAGGTGACGTGCAGAACCCACTTTGCGGATGTGGTGTCTCAAGGTCAAGGTCACACTTGGAGGTTAAATGTCAAATGCCACAAAATCGTGCCCGCTCTGTATCTTCAAAAGCCCTTGAAGGCTTTTTATGAAACTTGGGTCAGATGTTCACCTCATCAAGGCGACGTGCAGAACCCACTTTGCGGGTGTGGTGTCTCAAGGTCAAGGTCACACTTGGAGGTTAAATGTCAAATGCCACAAAATCGTGTCCGCTCTGTATCTTCAAAAGCCCTTGAAGGATTTTTATGAAATTTGAGTCAGATGTTCACCTCATCAAGGCGTCGTGCAGAACCCACTTTGCGGGTGTGGTGTCTCAAGGTCAAGGTCACACTTGGAGGTTAAATGTCAAATGCCACAAAATCGTGTCCGCTCTGTATCTTCAAAAGCCCTTGAAGGATTTTTATGGAACTTGGGTCAGATGTTCACCTCATCGGGGGAGATATATTGTTTTTCCCCTGGTTTTCTATCTGTCTGTCTGTCCATCCGTCTGTCTGTCCGTCCGTCTGTCCGTCACTAAATCAAGCATTCACTGGATATCTTCAAGTAATTTCGAACCCCACAACTAGAAAACAAACTCTGATTGATCATATATATGTTAAGAGTGCTCCTGTTGTACATTGTGGAGTAGTTCCAACATACTACAGCTGTCATGATGTAACTTTTCTCCTTATCAATGGAAATAGAATAAACTTGAGTGCTTGAAGAAGACACCTTGTAACTAACTGGCTTCATGTTTTTTGTCCATATCTATGTAACAGCACTGCGATCAACATGATTCCAACATGCTACAGGTACTAGACTGAATGAATACAACCATTTTGTACAATATGAAACCAGGTTTCTGCTCAATCCTTTCTTGATAGAGTATGAGTTTCTTGTTCATCATGTACATTTGACAAAAATATCTCCTTATTTTACAATCGTCTGACTCAATACTGCCTGCAGCAACTGTCTGGGGGAGACATATGTTTTTGTTCAATCAAAACCCATTTCTAGTTGTATAAAATAAACATTAAAATACTGTGGTAAAACTACTTAAATAAAACAGAAATAAGCACATCAAAGAATACATTACATGTTTATATACACTTTGTTTTAGGTATTTGTGTTGTACTATTCCTACATGTAAAATTTAATTAAAAGGGCCAAGATGGCCTTCATTGCTCATTTGATTTAACAAATGCTAATATAGGCCTGTTCTGTATTCAAAATAGTTTTAAGTTGATTTGACCTAACACTTCAAGGCTATCGAAACACCAATTATTGGTCATCTGATTATAGAATTATTGAGTACCGTAACTTTTTATTCTCAGTCCTTGACCATGATCCATAACAGGTACCTACACATTTATACCTTGTTATTGAGCAGAACTATTTTTCTCTTTACAGATACTTCAGTTACAAAAAGACGTGTATCCCAAAATAAACATAGAAAGTTTTATAAAAACCTTAGACCGTTAACATTACAAAATATTGTTTATAAACTAGCTTAAAATCTGTGTTGGATCACTTAATTAGTAATGATCAAACTAATTTTGTAAAGGGTCGATATATAGCAGAAAATACTAGATTACTGTACGATATAATGAAAATACAGAAGAAAGAAACATACCAGGGCTATCAATGACAGTAGATTATGAAAATCACTTGATACCTTGTCTTTTAATTTCATTGAAAAAAACTTTTGATTTCTTTAACTTTGGAAATATGTTTAAAAAATGGATAAATCTGTTCCCACATAACATTATGTCAACAGTACAAATCAATGGATTCCGTTCAGATTTCTTTATAACAGAATGTGGATGTAGACAAAGGGATCCGATAAGCCTTTATAGTTTTTTGTGTGTGCAGAAATACTAGCAATAAAAATAAGGAATAGTGAAAAAATAAAGGCATTACTATTGATGGAACAGAGAATAATTTTTTTTTAATTTGCAGATGACACA
Organism: Cyclina sinensis; assembly: GCA_012932295.1. Lineage (NCBI taxonomy): Eukaryota > Metazoa > Mollusca > Bivalvia > Venerida > Veneridae > Cyclina > Cyclina sinensis. Next base: position 20,030,692 of record JAAONU010000001.1, read on the forward strand.
TCTCTTTTTCTGGTTGGTTCTGAAGAATCTCTCAATGCCACTATAGACATGTTAAATGAATTTTCTTTTTATTCAGGTCTTAAAATAAATTATGATGAAACAAATATTGTATGGATAGGTGCAATGAAATACAGTACAAGATCCATAAAAATATAAGCTAACATGGGGCACAACACAATTCAGAATACTTGGTATTATTTTCGATGTAGACCTAGATAAAATGGAGAAACTAAAATCTGATAGAAAACTGTAAAAAAATGTATAAACCCATTTGAACAAAAAATCATTAACTGTTATAGGGAAAGTTACGGAAGTAAAGTCATTGTTACTTCCCCTGTTCACATACCTTTTCATTACTCTACCAACACCAAAAAAAAATATTTATGGATAATTTAAGTAAGTTGCTTTACGACTTTTTGCTTGGAAGGGGACTTACAAAATCAAAAGCTCTGTTGCATGCAAGGATTATGAGGGAGGTGGGCTTAAAATGGTTAATATATATGCATATGAAAAAGTATGAAGTTATCATGGCTAAGAAAAGCAACTATGGAATTTAGTAATATATAGCATTTTCCAGTTGAATTGCAAATAAATCAACTTTGGGAAGCTATACATAGAAAAACTTATAAAGCAAATTTCATAATAAATTTTGGATGATGTGTTAAGTAGTTATGTATTTTTCATAGATAAAATGCCTGTAAAAACTTAAGATGATTTTCTTAAATGCCAAATTATCGTAACAGTTACTCTAGGATAGGAAATAAATGTATATCTATTAAGGGCATGTATGAAAAGGTTTTAGATATGTTAGAGATGTAATTACAAATAAAGAAGAATTTATAGATATTTCATATTTAGAAAAATGTATTGGTAGAATAATTAATTGTTTGCTGTATAAAAACTTAAAGAGGGTCATCAAAGATTTTCAAAGATTACATAACTTCCCTTTCAGTTCCCTCAGTGTTTTGTATGGACCTTATATATATACAGAGAGAGAGAGAGAGAGAGAGAGAGAGAGAGAGAGAGAGCATTGCTTTACTCTGTAACAAGAGATGCTTATATTCAGTGGTTTCAATTACGAACACTTCATTGAATAATTGGTACAAAGTCTTTGCTATTCCATATGAAAATTACAAGAGATAAGTAAAAATGAAGAAGAAACTATTTTACATTTGTTTTTGGTATTATAACTGTGTTCAGAAAATGTTACAAGAATTAAATAATGTTTTGGTGAACAGAGGAGTATTTATACAGTTGACTTGTAAAGATTTTATTATTCACAGAAAATCAAAACGAATCTATATATTTGTTCTAGAAATTAAAAGATAAATACAAATTTAAATATATTTATGTAAAAGGAAATAAATAGAACCTAGTTATAATGACCTTAAACGAAGCTTATTTTGTTCTTGGCAAGTTTTTAGAAATACTGCTTATGACAACTGGACAGTTTTCAGATGCACTTTAACAATCAAAATGAGATTAAACTGCCAGAAAACTATATATCTTTTTTCTGAAACGTTTCGATAGAAACAACAGATTAAACAGCCTTGACGTCTTTAATGTTTTGTTTCTGTTCTTTTTTCTATCACTTTCTTTTTTTAATTTATTGAGAGTGTCTCCAGTTAGTATAAATCTAATATAGTACTAAGTACTAAGTAGTGTGAAAAAATACAAATATATAGCAAATACGAAAAGAGAAAATATATTAAAATGACAAATGTATTAACATATTTGAAAGAATGTTTAAAATAAAAAAGTTGTTTAATGATCATATGATAATAATATAACTTTATTATAATTTAGACCATGTAAGAACTTGTGCGGTAACATACCGTCGACCCCACATACCTAAAAACCACTGAATTATTTTTTTACGTTGTTCTTATGGAAATTAAACTCAGTAAATCAATAAATTGAAAATTCCACGACCAACTAAAACAAGATCATTTCTACATAATTTTTATGCGATAAATGTAACAATTAAGTCATTTGCTGATTCAGAACCGTAACAGGGGACGAAAAGATATTCAGGGGAGGTGACAACTTCTGGAATCGTTTATTAAACAAATGCCGAGCAACACAATCTAAATATTTCGGTTATGCATTGGCTGTTACACTGGCGGTGTCTACACTTTTATGGTATATACAGACAGTTTAAATGTTTACTGGTGTTATTTTGGTGTAATAACAGAACGTTTTGCTTTTGTTTTTATTTCAGACCGAGGTATGCTGATGCTTTTGACAGTTTTGTCACGGTAAAACATTCGACCTTTAATTATTGAGAAAAGAGTCAGCGAAATATGAAAAATGTCAAGTGAGAAAAAAACAACACCAAATAGACAACAGCAAAAAGGACAAAGTTCATAAAAAGTCTATGCTGCACCTGTAAGATAGAAAAGGAAACGCGCAAATTGTATGTATATAACGATAACAACTGGCTTTGGTGCACAATTAAACCTCTCCTCGTGTACTTCCTTGTACGGACTGTCTGACAAACAAATCCTAGGTTCAGGTTCCCCTTCCTCGCTACTGACAATGTCGAACTCTCCGTCAAAATAGAACTTTCCATTATAGTGTAGCAAATTGTTGTATGCTAACAATTCATAATCTGAAGTGTTTCTTCCCAATGATATCTGACGACAGAAGAAAGTTTTAGTTATTCTGTAAAAAGGCATTCTATATGCTTTCAGTAAAATTGGCTGTATTGAATGTTTGTTAAACATTTCAAGATAACGTGTTTGCAGATTTCCAAATCCTCTGACATACCAACTAGGTGCAAACATTATCTCACTGGCATCACTGGCATGTTCTACTGTATATTCCAAAAAATCTGCAGACAGTTCAATAGATTTGGCTGTATCATTTACTGTCCAGGACATTTGTATATGTTGCTTTATTTCTCTGAGAAAAGCAATGTGTCTCTTAAAGGGGCGGCAATTTAAGAACACTAGCAAGCTTTTCACATAAGTAGTATTTTCGTCACTTTCGGTTTCATAATATAAGTTTACTACCGTCCACCACCTTGGCCACGGTGAGACGAGCCAAGAGTTGCTTTCTCGTGAAATTGTTGCTAAAGTAGATGTATTCAACTTGTCAGACACAAAGTTAAGACGAAGAATAATGTTATAATACGGACTTATCCAGGTCGAAGCTACCTGAACGCACTGAAAGTTCTTGTTGTAGACCTGACCAGATGGACAAAGAATTGGCAAACAGTCACCAGCCTGTATAAAAGAAACTGCATGTTTATAAGATAATGTTAACAAATAAGTGATTTCATTAGGTTTCACTTATTTCTCCAAACTCATGTGTGACAGCCGTAGTCTCTTGCGAGAAGGTAAATAGGCGGACTTATATTCAAACTTACTTTCTAGCTTTAAATTCATCAGCTCATCGGTATTATTTTGTCTTCTTTTACATTTTGCTATTTTTTTCTTGTGCAGTGCCACTCAATTACTAATTTGTACAAATATTTCCTCTTTTTCTATTTCAAGACTAGCCAATTTCGATCCTATCTCTTGATAATAGAAATGATTTAATCGTGCCTTTTGTGGAGACCTAAATATCTCCTAGAAGTAAGAATGCTTCAGCTCGTCAGGACTAGGAGAAATACTATGTGACTACAAAGACAAAATACCTACCTTTGCATTTAAGATATTAGACGTCCGAGTACTTATTTGAATTATTATTGTAGATGTAGTGAATTATATCAAACGGAGTTCAAATAAGAATGCGTTTAACTGTTATACAATGTTATGAAATGCATATAAAAACGCATTATATTTTTAGTTGAGAAAGTACGATTAACATTGAACTTAAAAATAACAATAAATCCTTATTTAATTTATATTAAACATTCTTACAGGAACTTAAATACGTGTACTGTAAAAATAATTTCTAGCCAATAGAAAAACACGCCGGATAAAAATAACGAAAGAGAAAAATCGGTTTTCTTAAATATCATCATTGTATCTTATAACATTTCCTACAACCTAAAAATATAAATATCAGACTGACCGTGTGCTTTTTAGCCGGATTCAAACAAGCAGTTGGGTGGCTTATGTTTGCAATGTTGCCTTTCTGTGTTTGTTCTACCAATACATCATCATTTAGTAGGTATGTTAAAGACAAGGAAGGTGCATATGAACCCAAGTCGATTCCCGGACATGTTTCTGCAAACCTCCCGCCGTTGCATAAATAACAAAACACGTTCAAGTATTGCCAGTAACCTTGGAAAATAGCTTCAATACCGTTGTGGCACGCATCGATCACTTGCTCGGTTGTCATTTTAGACCATGCAGGAATTACTACATCTGAATCATCACAAGTGTCGATAACATCTAGGAAACATCTTTCCGTTTCCAACGTTTGGTCGAATCTGAATCGCAACTGACAAAATTTCGAAATGGAATTCTTTCCAAGCCAGGCAAAGTTTTCTGCAAAAGGTATCTCAATAAATCCGGTGAAATCATTTTGTTTGCAATCCATATACGCTATCCAAGAAACACCGTCACGTACTCCATGACAGTCTGCACATACTTGATTCTTGTAGATTTTCCCAGTTGAACTAGAGTAGATCGGATAAAGACTTCCCCATGGAGCAATACGGATATTTCCACAGTCTTCTCTTCCAAGGACTTGTTTACCCGTTGGGCACATTGTTGTCATGTAGTAGAAATTGTGTCTGTGTTTTTCTGACGAAGGATATTCTTTAGTCGTTGGAGCTATACACATTTGATATTTTCTGAGGTCGTTCTTTAATTGTATATTTTCGACGGTAGGGAAACAACAGTCACCCCTGTGTCCACAACCTTCGTCGCAGAAACAATCTAGAAAAAGTACAAAACGATAAAATAAAGATATATTTTTTATCAATAAATGTATCAGGCTATTTGAATGATATGTTTGACGGTCGTTTTTTCATTGTATAACTTGAAGCGAAACAACAATCCACAACCTTCATCACACAAGCAGTCTAGAAATAATACAAACCCAAAAATCCGCCTTTTATTTATTTGTCAATAATTTTATCAGCAACTGTGTCATTTTAAGAATATATATTAGGCCTGTGTGTTGGCTTTACGTTAAAAGCAATTAGGCATTATTATGTCTTTGAATCATTGATATCATCAATATTTTTCCTTTTCCCCTCATTATTATTATTATTATTATTATACAATTTATTATTATAATGAGCTGAAGAAATTGCAAAGAAAATATTTATGGTATTTTGAAAAATGTTCCACGACACGTACCTTTTTACATCTGAAACAAAAACTACAAACCCTTGCAACATTGCGTTGCGCTCATTCCTGAACTGTTTGACCAACATACTGAAGCAGATCCACACAATCGGTTGGCTTCTGTTAACATAGCAGTTGAATTATCTATCCCAACTTGGTTCGAGTCTCTATCTGCTTTTATCTCATACCCTGACAGTGTTGCATACCAACAAGAAGTTAAGAAGGAATAACAAATGGCAACTGTTAGGTATTTCATCATTAATTCAAATACATTTATCGTAAAATGCAATGTCAAAAATATCATTTCTTGTTGCTGAGAGCTACAGTGGAAATGAAATCTGTAGCATTTTTTCGCAGTCAGCAGTTATTGTTTCTTTTTAATTGGACAGAGAGAGAGACAGTAGGCGTGTACGACAATGACACGCGTCAGCAGTGAGCATTGTTCTAAAGGTATATAAATTTATTTGCAAAAATTTTCTGTTTTCTGCTTAAATATTTGTTTAAAAATACACAATTTATACGCTTAGATATTTAGATGTTCTTGGACTCAATTCAAATGTTAGCTCCATCAAAAATGTTTATGCTGACAACAATTTCGTGAAAGAATTCAGAAAACTTGTTGAACAAAAATCGGTTACTTTCTGTAGATAAAGTGAAAGTATTTTTTTCAATCTAAGCAGTAACTTAAACACCCGTGAAATAATAAAAACTTCTTATAATCTTTTTGGGGTCATCCAATTACGATTGTACTAGCAAAAGGTTGTAAAAGTTATTGTCTTTGGAGCCCGAAATACTAGAAATTTCCATTTTAAGTTAGCAAATCAAGATGTTGAAAATTGTGGAAAAATATAAATACCTTGGTGTTTCACTTGAAAAGAAAATCATTTTCAAACGCTCGAAAACACAATGCTTTATTTATTTTCAAAAATTAGATGACCGTATTTAAGTTTTCAAAAATACATTTTATGGTGTATTAATTTTATCTTGTGGTTGTAAAGACTTATTACATTATATTGTATTAAAATTAACTTTAATAAACGATTCGAAAGACAGTCTTATGCTGCTTAGATTTTACTTTCATCCCTATAGCATTTATTTATAAATTATTTAATAATTGATATCACAAACCTATAAGAATATCGTGTTTCTGTATTAAATATGATTAAATGAATAGAACAAAATGCTATCTTGTTACATATACCAAATCCACATATAGGACAACAAAGAGGGTCACAGGGCCGCAGAAAAAGGATGTCTGAGATTTTCTTAACTATTTTTAGTTAATAGCTGATTTCCATGATCAGTTCTCTGTCTGTGAAATAGCGCACGGAGATGGCTTTTTTAACTTCATAATTAATACCTCGAACCAAGATTTCTGAACTATCAGTATCTGGATTTATTTTAAGCTTTGTGTTATTTTCGAAGGGGTTATAATAATGATAAGTCTAACGAGCGAGCGAGACGGAAAAATGGACAAAACAGACAGACAGTAAAACGATATACCCTCCTTACCACTGCGATCAGTAGATCTATGGGGAATAAAAAGCCAGATCATCTAATGGTGCAGACACAAAGGTACAGCTGCATTAATCCAGTAGTTGCATGAATATATTCTAGTTAATGTGCAAGCCAAGTTTTGAGGCAAAATGTATAAAATCTGGCAATATTTACTAACATGGACAGAAACTAAAATTTTCAATAATAATAAATGCAGAAACTTTATTATGGTGTCGGTTGAATGTTTGTCTTTCCTTTCCCTTTAAGCAAGAAGACAACTATCAGTATCACAGGAAATATTGCATGTAGATGTTATTGCATGCTTTTGAGCAGCCAATTTGTTTCCCATATATTAATGATATGATCAACTTAATCCAGTATATCCACATATTTTCGCCGTGATAAAACAATAAAGATCAAAGGAGGGGAATAAGGACATGAAATCAAATGAAATTTTAAATCTTTGACTTGATAATTTGCTTTAGCTACAACTTAGTGCACAACATAAAAGCTATACCTGTAGAAGTTTAATATTTTACTCCAAAACATACAGACTCAAAGTAGCAAAAACTTCAAATAGGACCCGATAATTCTAGCTTATTCCATACCTCGAATTGATAAGTGTGTTCTAATCAAACGACCTAAATTGTATACGAATTTTTACTGTTACAACGTGTGTTAAAGCAACTTAATAAAGTGAAAGAAAATTAAATACTATCACTTTATCCACAGAAAGACAATAAATAACAAAAAGTTTTTTTAATTCTTTCACGAAATTGTTGTCAGCATATAATTTTTGATGGAGCTATATGTTGATTTGAGTCGACAAATATCTAGTTATCTTAGAGTGTATAAACTGTTTATTTTATCATTATTATTATATTTTTACTGGGGGGGGGGGGGGTTTGCCCCCTTAGGGCAATCACTCAGTATAGTTGCGAATTTTCGAACTGTGACAGAGCGTATATTGCGTAAATATGCAACAGAGCGTCTGGAGCCGGAGATTTTCGGACATCCGTATTCTGCGGCCATGCAGTCCGAACTGCTGTCCTATTTTCGGCCCAAGTTTTAACGATGCGCTATCATTAGATTTATCTAAATAAATGTTTATGAGTGAAAGAAGCAGTTGCATTCAGTGTATTGAATTTGAATATGTTTTTTTCACTGTGATTGGCAAATATTTGTTGGTGTTTTTAGGTAAATGATGTTGTTAAATTTAACAAAGAAATTGGTTGCAAATGATATATAATTTTGCATAATTTAACTTTCATGTTAAAGAAAACTAAGCTATTGTGTGGAACTGATTCAATATGTTCGAGATAATAGAAGAGATAAGGATAAGCATTTTTTAATGAAAAAAACGTATGTATCGTACAACATTTTTTCTAAACATTATAGATATTAACTTTATTACTTCTTCAGCTCATGATAATAACAGATGTAATATGTAGTGATGATAGCAACGAATCGACGAAATAATGCCTAACTGATTCAAAATAAAGCCATCACACAGATCCGTTATAAGTTTTCATTTGACGAAATTGCTGATATTATTATTGGCAAAAAATACAAGTGGGATCAATGGGTTTGCAAAATTTCTTAACCGCTCGTGCGATGAACGTTGTGGACTGGTGTTTCGTTCAAAGTTATACAATGAAAAAACGACCGTCAAAAATTTATCAGTTGTATGTAATTGGAACGACTTGATACAATTATTGGTAAAATAACTGAAAGATGTATTTATGCGTTTCTACTTTTTCTAGATTGCCTATGCCACGAAAGTTGTTGACTCGGGGATGACTATAATTTTCCTACCGTCGAAAATATAATTTTAAAAACGACCTTCGAAAATATCAATTGTGTATCGCTCCAACGACCAAAGAATTTACTTCCTCAAAAATCAAAAACATAACTTCTACTTCATAGGAACAATGTGCCCAGCGATACACTTAAGCGGAACTCTTTGTCTGGCTTTGAAACAAATCCATTTCGAAATTTTGTCAGTTGCGATTCAGATCCGATCAAATGTTAAAAAAGGAAAGATGTTTCTTCGATGTTATCGACACCTGTGAATGTAAGGATAGCGTGATTCTTGAGTAGTCTGAATTGACGCCAGAGCAAGTGATCGATGCATGCCACAATAGTAGTGTAGCTAGTCTTAATCTTCTTTAACATTTCTGATCGACAAAGCTGTATTTGTAGGACAAATTCAGAGAATACGCCACAAATATAGGCCACCCAACTACATGTAAAGAACACTGTAAAGTCATATATTTATATGTTTTTATTGTATGAAATGGTCCATTTTTATGAGAACACTTTTCTTTTTCATTATTCCTATTAGGTGTGTTTCTAATGGCTAGAAAACATATTTTCAGTGCATGTATTTTAGTTCATGTTCTTTGTTTGATTTGTTTTAAGTAAATTATACATAGACTTCTTGTTAACAGATATTTTGCAGTTTTAGCATAATGTATGCAAAACCATTATAAGGGCTTTGTCGACTAAAGATACAATGCGTTTTTATTTGCATTTTATCATAATATTGTTTAACAGTAAAACAGATTATTAATTGAACGCAGCTGAATATCGTTCACTAAGTTAAATAATAACTTTAAAATGCAATAATAATTTCATCAAGTATTTAAAAGACTTATACGTATACTAAACGGAAAGGTAAGTATTTTGTTCAACTAATTACATACAATTTTTTCCATGCCTGACATGTTGAAGCGGTTTTACTTTTGAGAGATACTTAGAACTATATGCAAGACATATTCAGTGCAAGTCTAATATCAAAATATCAAATCGACAGTGTATAGTGAAGCTAGAAATTAAGAAAAATGTACTCTTCGTACAGATTAGTAATTAAGTGGCACTGTTGAAAAAAAAATCAAATTGTAGTAGTTGATATAATATCGATGACATTACGACTTCGTGTTAGAAATTTGCTAATGCGACAATTTATTTGCCTTTTGCATAAGTGACTAAGACTGAGTTCGAAAAAAATACGATGAACTTAATGAAATAACTAATTTCTTAATATTATACAATAAACATGCAATTACTTCTTTACAGACTGGTGAATGTTCATGATCCATTTCAGTGCGTTCAGGTAGCCTCGGCCTGTATAATCCTGTATTACTACGTTGCTCTCCGTCTTAACTTTGTTTCTGACTTGTTGAATTCATCTTATTTATCCGTCATAATTCAAGAAAACAAAGTCTTGGCTTGTATCACCGTGGCCAATATGGTGGACAGTAGAAAACTTATCTTATGAACAGGAAGTGACATTTAATTTAACTATCTTTTTATACATTCACATATTGTTAGCTACAGTGGTGCTCAGCAAATATACTGCCAAATGCAGACATCGCCAGCGTGACAGCCAATGCAGAAATCGACATTTATTTTGTTTTGTGTTGCGTGCCATTCGTTGAATGTTTGTTACTTAGGTACTATTTAGGGATTTCACTTTTATTGCCGTTTAAATGTCTGTCTTTCCTTTAGTTAAACCATCTGCATAAGCCGACACACCTTTTTTCATGTCACAATCGAGACCAGATGTGTTTTGCGTCGTAAGTAAATTGATGTGAATAAACTTAAATCTACAACTCTAAGAAACTTAGTAGGAAATTAATTAGTTCACTTCAAGGTATACCAATTATTATTTAAAATTACTTCTGAATATGTTTGCCCTCTACTTTTGGGTGATTTTTTTATATTGTTGCCTCTGTTGCTAATTTTCTTCGACAGTCTCCACAAAGACTTCAAGTACATGTCTGAACTGGATCTAAGATTAAATTAAAAACAAAATTGATTCTTTTCTATTACAGACCAAAATACCTAAAAATGTCTAGAAATATAAAAGACGATTTCCAGAAATTAGTTTTTTACCTTTACTGGATATCTTCCCTTCCGACATGATGATACTGAATCGTCAAGTGACTAAATTGTAATATAATTATTATCATTATTATTCATATCCTTGCATTTAATATTTCCATTTTTTTCAAAACCAGCAAACATAATAGAGCATTAACTTTAAAAAAAAATCAATGATTTTTTTAAAATAAATGGTCAAACTTTATAAATAACAAGTTCATTAAGGACATTAAATACTGTAACAACTTCAAATTGCCTACTTTCAGTTCACTTAAAAAGCTAAACAGTTAACAATATGTTTGTAAAATATTTAGGTGGTTTGGGTTCCTCAAGGGCAATTTTGACAATAAAATGTCAAACTGACAAATTGAACAAGAATTATTTTACATCGGTTGGGCAGCAAGTTGTTGCAACTTTATTAATCTTTCTCGATGCCTGCTTCCTGGGTTCAAACAAGCACTCGCGTCGAAAGTGAGGAATGCTGACAGTCACTGTAGACTATCACCCCAGTTGGGATTCGAACCAGCGACCTTTGGAACGAGAGTATGTTGTTCTAACCCTCGACAACTGCTAATCCTCCTGAACCATACTTCTAAACTTAAGATAATTCATATCATAACGTTTTTTTTAAATTCAAATGAATACCGAATTCTTGAAAATACAGAAACCGAGCTGTTTATACAATAATTTTAAAATTTGAAACAAATGTTTATTTGATATTGACCCCTGAATGACCTACACCTTGAAGATCTATATGTCCAAAACCTTTAACATCGGCCAAAACTTCCTTATTTGTTGGTGCATTTACTTCATACTTGGACACAACACCCCTTTGGACAAGACCTTCCAACTGACCTATATTTATTTGACCTTGACCCTTGATTGACCTTCACTTTGAAGATCCAATTGTCCAAAAACTTTAACATTGGCCATAACTTCCTTATTAGTTAGTGGATATACTTCATATATACTTGGACATAAAACCCCTTTGGACAAGACCTTCACAATGACCTATATTTATTACACCTTGACCCCTGAATGACTGGTCCTATGCTCAAAGGTCAGGGGGTATTGTCATCTTACAGTGACAGTTCTTCTTTAGATATGCTTTAGCCTCAGGTTTCTGACTTTGAATACGGACACAAATATGTGGAGCCAAAAACTACTTATAAAAGGATCAATTTCAAATTACTACTTTTCAAAAAAAAATTGAAAAGTATGGCCACTGGAAGGGACAGTGGCAAGCCGTGGTACACAAATGATAAGAAAACCTAGAACGAAAAGAAAATATAAAATATACCTATGACCTGACTGAATCACGGAATCTATTGTGTTAGAAGCAGCAACATAACAAGTATGAGGCACCGCTTATAACTGAGGACGGCCATTGCGTTATCAAACAATCAATAACGTGAAATACTAAACTGTCTCCAACAACGCCTCGTCTGAATATAGCTATTATGTCAGCCGCCATAAGTTACGGCTAAGCCAAAACCAGCGCACAATGACCAGTCCACCATGTTGGCTATATTTCCATTTTTATTTTCAAGATGGCCAGAGTTGTGTAAAAGGCATGACGTGGCAATTTTAGTCCACGGCATATCAAGATGATGCAAAAAGTTGCTTACGATATATGCCGCCGGAGATGTAAACATTATTTTCAGTATCATGACCTCTTCTGATGACAGTGTTGATTAATATTATGTACTGGCATTTAAAACGAAATCTTGAATGATTAGCCTGAGGCATGTCTTACGAAAAACTATAATGGACATATTAAGGTTACCATGGCAGCTAAGAACATGAAGAAGTCTGTTAACAGTATACTAAAAGGTTCACCACTCCTTAGATAGAAAGTTACCATAAGTTTGTCTCGTTTTCTGATTATAAATTGAACTGCGAATGTAACTTGAAACTTATTTATTTGATTTAATGTTTATCATATTCAAATGCATTATACAATTAATAGGTATCATAAACAGCGACAAATCTTGAACTGGGATATAAATCTTTAAAATTTGAAATATTCCTTGACATTCTGTGTAATTACTACATAAAACAAATAGATCGTTACCAGTATATCTGAAAGACATAGTACTGATACATGAAACATTGTCGGACTTAAATCATAGCATAAAGTACAATTAATTTGATTTGGAATGCGACGTCAATAGGTTTTTTTTATTTTATTTAATAATTTTTTAAACAAAGCAAAGACATAACTGAAATAAAAGGTCTTGAGATTCTTCTGTTAATTAATAGATATGAGGTTTCTGGTATACTGACATTCAAAAGAAGTGTATTCTGTAATATAAGACCGATGGTGCTAAAGTTCTGTCTTTTTTGAGCAAATATCATCTAAATTATCAGAAACTGGATCTTGTCCGTGCTTTAAAAAATATATATTTTGGTAGAATTTCGGGAAAATATGCCGCAAATGTTATTTCGCTGGTTTAAAATCATACATCTAATTACTGTTTACCCTGTTTTAACTAATGCTGTGTTTACGCACGCGCGCGAGGAGCCAGCGGGCATGCGTGGTTCTCCAAAGAGATGTCGAGAATAAAAAATATTCTGATCAACAGAAGAAGAATACATGACAATCAACTTAGCTGGGCTTTTTATTTTGGCTTTAGAAAAGTAGGTTTTTTCCCTAAGGAAAGACTTCTATCAAAATTGTCAAAAGTATGTTGGGTCTGAACTTGATAATGCAATTGAATATCAATGTATGTATATGAATTAAATGTATGTAAATGAAAACGGTTGGTAATCTCAATGTAGCTGACTAAAATACGCACGTGCATAAGCAAGCGATCAGTTTCTTCGGCATCCTTTAAAAATATCATATTAATAAAGAATGACATATCTCGTCTGCCAGCATATGGAATAATTTGAAATTCTTTGGAAAGCCTTACAACAGGTGTTCTTGATAGATTTACTCTATTAGTTTTAATGTGTCCTTTTTTCTCGTCAAAGAAACAACTAATTAACAGTCATACTCTGTCATTAATTATATATATATATTTTAGGCATACTAATAGAATATGAATTAATAAAGCATTAACTACCGTAAGCTTATAATTATTAAGCTTTCTGCTATTTCAATGCAAACACAAAATTAAATGGCAAGGGAATACCTTAATTTCCGAGGGCTGTTCGGAAATATTCAAAGCGAAGCAAAACGGCATTGATAAAAAACGTTGAATAAAATGTAGTGGCCCTAATAAGAGATGAAGTAAAAACCAACTGTTTTGGATGTAGGATGCTAATAACAGACTGGCGCATGCGTAAAAAAAACAAGAAACAACTCATTTTGAATCAAGAAACAGAAAGAAAATTGGCTTGGGTGTAAGAAACAAGAAAAAAATTGACTAGCGTATAAAATAGAAACAAATCTGTTTGCATGTAAGAAAAAAAGAAACGAATCTGCAAGATACAAATACATATTTACATGTCTGTAACTGACAAGTAACAAATGTATGTGTGATTCAAGTAACAAATTAAATTCCGTGTTAGATACAGCAAATTTACTTGTTTGTAAGATACATGAAACAGATTTAAATGCCTGTACAAATTAAAAGTTACTTGTGTGTAAAATACACGCAACACATTGACTTGCGAATAAAATACAATCAACACATTTACTTGCGTATAAAATTACAAGCAACACATTTACTTGCGTATAAAATACAATCAACACATTCACTTGCGTCTAAGATACTAGCAAAACATTTACTTGCGTATAAGATACAAGTAACAGCTAACAAAATATAAACTTACTGCAAACGGACTGTTAATAAAGTGATATAATTTTGTAATATATATTGTCTATATCTTTTTATAGTTTTAATGTCTTGCTCTGCAAAAAGGCAAGGGAGAGAAAAGCATATATTGTTCTCAGTATCAATACTTTTTGAATCGCCCTGAATTTTCATACCTGTATAAGTCAGCAAGGGTAAATAAAACCTTTGGTGCTTCAATGATTACTTTTTTTTGAAATCACGCATTAATTCAGACACAACTCTGCCTGTCGTACAAAGTTGCAAGAATAAGTTGTTTTTTTTAATTTTTGATAAATAGGCCAGCGATTATGAGCATCGTTTCTTTTGCCAGTCTTTATTTGAAATTTCTTTGCCTCGCGATATATTCGGAGGTTATGCCAACTACAGTAGAAGAGGTGAAGCTTAATGTTACGGATGTAACACATCTAATGCTGGAGGAAGCCAGCCGGTTGTGCCAAACTGCCAGCATTTGTAGAGCTAACATTTCAGAAATGGATGAAGAACGACATTTGACGTCTTGCTGCCAGGGTATGTTTTAAGAAAACAATATTTATCACGACAAACTGTTACTACAGCTTTTCAACTATTTTATTCTCCTCATTATTTCTTAAAATATTGATGATTAAACATGGTCTAAAGATTTAGAGATAAAATATAATACTAATGATATTACATATTAATGTATCGTATAATAAGTTTGTAATAAGATCCCTTTTTTAAAGAAGGGTCTTTGTATCGATTTTTCATTTATATGGAATAAGCAGTTGGTTTCTATACTTCAGCTTGTTAGAGTCAAGAGTATTGCTAAAGCCTTTTGAAGTATATTTTCTCGTACAAGACTTAATTGTGATTTCTAGATTGCTCGTGTGATGATAGCTGTGAACTCCGAGGTGACTGTTGCTTTCAGACTGCTGCAGAACTGTATCTAGAAAACAATCGTCGAAAATACCAAGAGTGCATCGCTCCAACGACCAAAAAGTTCCCCTCAACTGAGAACTACAAACATAAGTTCTACTATATGACAACAACATGTCCGGCAGGAAAACATGTTCCTGGAACTGAGAGTAGAGAAGATTGTGGAAATATCCGTATTGCTCCATGGGGAAGTCTTTATCCGATCTACTCGAGTTCAACTGGTAGAATTTACAAGAATCGCGCATGCGCAGACTGTCATAGAGTTAGTGACGGAATTTTGGGGACAGCTTATATGGATTGTAGTCAAACGGATCCAATATATTTTAAAGACATACCTGTTGCTGAGCACTTTGTCTGGCTTGAGAGAAATTCTGTTTCCAAGTATTGCCAGTTGCGGTTCAAATTTGAACAAATGTTAGAGACAGAAATATGTTTCCTAAATGTTATAGACACATGTAATAGTACAGACGTCGTGATTCCCGAGTGGTCTAAAATGACACCCGAGCAAGTGATCGAAGCATGCCACAACGGCATTTCAGCAATTTTTCAGGATAATCTGCCCTATTCGAATGTGTTTTGTTATTTATGTAATGGAAAGACTGTAGGACATTGTTATGGACCTGGTTCAGATTTTTATGCACCTGAATCTTATTTAACTTTCCTACTTAATGTTGATAGGTTTAGTGCAACAACACAGCGTAAGAACAGTGTAGAGGGACGTCCACCAACTGCATGTTTGGAAGCAGACATGAAACATCTTGTAATCTCTTACGTTTTTTTTTTTTGAGGTTTAAGGAAATCATAATTTTCAACTCAACGGCATGGGTGATATTTTGCAAAGGTTAAAAATTTGACGTACTAAAATTTTGATAAAAAGCTAAATTTACATTATATTTGTTCATATGTTTGTGCATTCATATCACAAAATTTCCTTTATCGCAAAAAATGGGTTTAAAAAATTTAGTGGAATTTTGCCTAAATCCAAATCGTAATAATTTCTTATTTTCCAGGAGGATGTCTGCGTGCCTACTTATTGTCCGACTGGGCAAATCTACAACAAGCATTTCCAGTGCGTTCAGCAAGCTGTGACATGGAGCGTTCCCAGTTACCACGTTGTTCTTCGACTAAACCTTACTTCTGCCAAGCTGAATATATCTACTTTAACAGCGATAATTCAAGAAGGCAGTACTTGGCTAGTATCACCGTGGCCAAAATGGTGGATGGTCAGTGAGATTTATTATGAAACCGTAGGTGATGTTTACTCAACTTATTTGATGAGCTTACTTGTGGCCATAAAGTCACCTCCCCTATTTAAACATGCTGAGACTCTAAGAAGTATTAAAAAACATGTATCAAAGCCTTGGATACTGAATTACAAAGCAAACTCTATTGTACTGTCTGCAGGGTTTCTCGAATATTCCATACAGGCTGTGAACATTGCAAATAGGGTAATGTATGTCCCAAAATGGTATGCTGTCGGGGTTCAGAAGCAGCAAGCATCTATTCCTGACCGATTCATGGAACATTCAATACAAGCTATTATTCGGAAAGGATATTTAACGCCTTCTGGTAGGGTGACTAAAACCCACTTCTGTCGACAAATCTCATTGGGGAGCTTCTCCTCAGGTTACGAACTGTACGCAGATGATACCTTGTTGTACTATGATGGAAAGTTCTATTATGATGGCGAATTCGATGTTGTTAGCACGGAAGATGGAGAATATAAGCCTAGAATATGTTTGTCGGAGAGTCCGTTCACAGAAATGCACGTACAAAATTTCAGCTTTGGACTGGTTCCGTCGCTCATAGTCTTTTGTATACCACGCGCACTACTCGCACTTCTATTTTAGGTTCTAGGGTGTGTGTGTGTGTGTAAAATCAGCACTCTACGGACAGAGGCATGGATGAATCCTTACCAGATATTCTTTGTAAGCACTAGGAAATACATGATTAGAATTTCAGTTATTCACCAGTGTCATCCGCAGGCAAGGAATGTAACTGAGACCCTTAAAATCTCAGCTTTTAACAATATGCTACCCCCTATAACAAAACAAGAGGGCCATGATGGCCTGGATCGCCCACCTGAGTACTTTGGCTGTAGGTTTGCTGCTAAGCAGTATTTCATTTTTAATTGAAAATATGTAAGTGCCTACAAACCAAATATGTAAAATATCAGTCATTAAATAAAGGCTCTCTGACAGAAAGTATAAATATCTATTACAAGCTATGGTGACCTTGACCTTGACCCAGTGACCTCAAACCCTACCCATGGGTAGACGTATATGCAATCAACCTATATACTGAATATCAAAGATATTGGTCTATAAATGAAGGCTCTATGAGGTACAGTAGATAAATCTATTTTAGCCTCCATGACCTTTAACCTAATCTAATAATTTCAAAAAGTTTGATAAAGCTTGCTTCATGCCAAATTTTAAAATTCTAGGCCTTGTGGTTTCAGACAAGAAGATTTTTTTAAGATTTTCTTCTATACTGCTATTTAAAACTTATTACCCCTCGGGCGGGGCCAATAGTGACCCCAGTGACATTTTTCAAATAAACTAGGTAGAGGTCCACTAGACAATGCTGCATACCAAATATGTAAGGTCTAGTCCTATTAGTTTCGGAGAAAAATGATTTTTCATGTTTTTCCTATATAACTATATGTAAATCAATAGAACCCTGGGGCGTGGCCAATTTTGACCCAGGGGACATAATTTGAACAAACTTGATAGAGGTCCACTAGACAATGCTGCACACCAAATATCTAAACTCTACGCCTTGCGGTTTCTGACTATAAGATTTTTAAAAGTTTTTTCTATATAACTCTATATAAAACATTTGACCCCTGGGGGGCCTTTTTGACCCAGGAGCCATGATTTGAACAAACTTGGTAGAGGTCCACTGGAAAATGCTGCACACCAAATATCTAAACTCTAGGCCTTGCAGTTTCTGACAAGAAGATTTTTTAAAGTTTTTCCTATATAACTCTATGTAAAACATGTGACCCCCGGGGATGGGCCATTTTTGACCCAGGAGCAATGATTTGAACAAACCTGGTAGAGGTCCACTGGACAATGCTGCACACCAAATATCTAAACTCTACGCCTTGTGGTTTCAGACAAGAAGATTTTTAACGTTTTTCCTATATAATTCTATGTAAAACTAGTGACCCCTGGGGCAGGGCCATTTTTGACCCAGGGGTCATTATTTGAACAAACTTGGTAAAGGTCCACCTGATGATGCGTCATACAAAATATCTAATCTCTAGGCTTTGTAGTTCTGGAGAAGAAGATTTTTAAAGTTCCAACTTTGAAAATCTATTTTTAGCTCCTGTGGAAATGCAATGGACCTGAACCATTTGAACAATTTTGGTAAAGCTTCATGCAAGTAACATTCCTGCTAAGTTTCAGCAAGATTGGCCCAGCAGTTCTGGAGAAGAAGTTGTTTGAAGAAAAAGTTGACGACGCACGCACGGACGGACGGACGGACGACGGACGACGGACATCAGGCGATCACAAAAGCTCACCTTGAGCACTTTGTGCTCAGGTGGGCTAAAAAATAAAGTATGACTTCTTGTTGCGAGGAAACGCATAACACTACGTAAAAATATCAATGCTATATATTCACCAACTGGTTTTTTCTCAAAATGTTGCAGCCGGCTCTTTACCGTTCGATGATTAAGTTTTTGATGTGAATCCAAAATTCGTCCAATATTTGTATTAATTCATTTTTACATTGTACAAACGAAAACTATTAAGCTCGTTCATATATTTTTCTTTCAATTGGATATTAAAAAATAAGTATATCAATCCGCGTTTACTCACGAATAATCCCACTGATTGTCCTTTAGCAAGAATTTTTGTCTACTATTTTTAAAAAAAACTTTGTTGGTGAAAATGGTGCTTTCTTCTATTGTAGTACCTTTTTGTTCTGAAATACCAGGCAGTTTTATTTTCCCCCAAAAAATTAATGCTTGAAAGAGACCAATTTTAATAGACAATTTCCAGTGCATGGAATACAACGTTTAAACGTTGCGACATTTAAAACACTTGCGTCGCTAGTTTACGTCGAGAATGGACCTTGTTCTACCTGTAAACATTTACATGTACATGAAAAATAAACGTTCTGATAGTAAACAACGTTTCCTTCCTTGAACATTCATTGGTTATATTAATTTCTCTAGATTTTGTTATTTTATGCCCCCGAAGGAGAGGCATATAGTTTTTTAACTGTCCGTCCGTCAGTCCGTCCGTCCGTCCGAAAACTTAAACATCGGCCATAGCTTCCTTATTAGTAAGTGGATTTACTTCATACTTGGATTCAACACCACTTTGGACAAGACCTTCCCACTGACCTATATTCATTTGACCTCGACCACTAAATGACCTTTACCTTGAAGATCCACTTGTCCAAAAACTGTAATATTTGCCATAACCTCCTTATTAAAAAGTCGATTTACTTAATACTTGGACATATCACCTCTTTGGAAAAGGCCTTCCCACTGGCCTATATCTATTTGACCTTGACCCTTGAATGACTGGTCCTCTGCTCAAAGTCAAAGCACCACTTCGGGGGCATTGTCATCTTACAGTGACAACTCTTGTTAAAAATAATAATCATGAATGTACATGTCAGTTTGACAGAAAGGTTTGTAAAGTAAATTAAACTAAGTGGATTTTTATCAATTGTTTATCGAAAAATTCCATCCGATTGATATTGTTTTTAAATTCTATTTGGCGATGATTTCTGTCCAGTTTTGATAATGAATAAGCAAATAAAACTGCTCTGTTTATTCTTCGAAACAGACCTTTTGATCCATTTTCGAGGAAAATCTTAAACGTAGTAGCTTAAGCTTATTATTTTCTCCAGTTTCTAGTAAACAATGCATTCATTCAGTTGCTAGATGAAAATACTAGATTTTACATGTTTCAACATTTTGATTAATACCCCATGCAGTTCGCACGTTCCTCTCTCTGTTACTAATTCGTCCTCAAATTCCTGGAGCACTGAACGTTTGTTGTACTTTCTAAGGGTGTCATATAATGCAGAAAAAAATGCACGTGTCCTGAGCTGGGTTTGAGCTGGGTTTAAACCTCAGGTTCTTTAGATTACTAAGCGGCACTCTACCACGTCGCTTTAAATATACTAGCCGATCGACAAAGGAATATAAGTGCCGTTTTATATCTCTATCGTAATATGAGTCGTGTAGAAAAGTATAATCTAACATATTGCATGTACATTCATTTTTGTAATTAGATTAAAGTTTAGGTATGTCTGTCGTATATGCATATCAAACAAAAAAAGCATCGATATAAATCTAATTTTATTCCGTTCAGACAGAAATGTGTAATTCCTTAGATCTACTGGCCTTGCAATATTTCTTCTCGACCAGTTTCTTTCTTATTTATTTATTATTATTCATTCAAAAATATCGATGCGCGTAAATACGGAGACCAATAGATACGGCGACCTGTCCATAACAGAAAATAGTGTGATAAAATAAGGATTTAATATAATTGTCTTTTGTTTCTAAGTAACCAAAATGTAACATTTGATTCGGACATTCGACAACGAGTGGCTGCTGTTGTGTAATATGTATTTACGAACATCAAAAATTTTATCACAACTTTGTTCTTTTAATGTAGAAAAATCAAAAAGGGAAAAACTCATATACAGTAGAATATTTACATCATGATTTAAGTCATGCAGAAAAAGATAATATAAATACTAATAAAATAAAAATTGTTTGAAGTACGCCTTACATGTATGTGGGCAAAAACTCATAGACATTCGAATAGTACAAAAACATGATATATAGTACAAATCAAATAACGATAATATTTTTTTCGTAACTGATTTCTCGTCAAGATACTGCGTCTGCATACATTATTAACTTTTCTCATCTTAAATCTATGAAACAATGATCGTGATGATCTTTTTTTTATCTTAACTGTTTGCCTTTATCTTAACTGTTTGCCTTTCAGAGTATACGTCTATTTTAACTTTTGACAAATTCAATAGACTACTTAACTGTTTTGCAGATAAATTAAGATAATCTCAGATGACTAATTACTATTATACCATCAGA
Organism: Cyclina sinensis; assembly: GCA_012932295.1. NCBI lineage: Eukaryota > Metazoa > Mollusca > Bivalvia > Venerida > Veneridae > Cyclina > Cyclina sinensis. Next base: position 20,052,108 of record JAAONU010000001.1, read on the forward strand.
CTCATAAGATAAGTTACGTTGAATTCAAAGGCACTCATTACAGACGACTTAAGAAACGCCCCATTCCAAAAGTTCCATAAACGAAATAAATATGAAGCATCTACATCTTCAAGAAAAGGTAGGAAATTGACAGGTAGTCTATTATGCAATGCTTTTGTAAGCTTTAGATGTATGCTAGAACGTCACATGTAACATTTCAAATGGGAAACTTTTCCGGGCAGCATGCCCCCGTACTTCGCTAGAACACATGTCAGCACTCTCATATACGCCTAGCAATGGTCTGCTCGATTCCATCACGAAAAACAATATTTTTGTATGAGTGGTTATAGTTAGTTACAATGTATAAGTGAAGAATGAGTACTGAATACAAAATTTCCAAAGCAAATGCAATTAAAGATTTTAAATAACAGTTTAATTAGCAATGACAATAATTCTCGAAGAGTAGGGTTAGTCCCCCTAATTCTGTTAGAAACAGACGTTAGATTTACAAGGTAATTCTACGACTCGTGAAACTCGTAATTCTGTAGTATAACTGTATTTATTTCACCTTGCAATATAAGACCAGGGCATAATCTGTCTTGAAAAAGACATTTTTTGTTTGAATACCTCCGTGATTATGAAATAAATGAAAATTCAAACAAAACAATAAAATTGAAGAAACACAATATGCGGATTGATTCGGCATGTTTCGTGGTGCTTTTATTAATTTTACCGACAAAATGCATCTCCAAGGACGTTCTTGTGGATGTTTGAATGGTTATTAGAACCAAAAGAATCTTAAATATAATGCATTCTAACACGACTTTTATCTTATACGTATAGAAGAAGCCAGACTGTGAATTATTTGCTGTTAATTCACGCTTAAGCGGCGCGCGCTTTTAAAAGAAGTTCGTTTATGAACTTTATTCCCTCCGTGTATGGAGTTATTTTATCAATGAAAATCAAGTGATATAAACATCCAGCTCACATATTACACTATAAAAGTTTGACCTAGTCACCGAATTATTGGGAAATAATGTCAGAAATAAAAACAGGTTCAAAATAAGAAATGCACTTGCCATAATCCACGTTATGCACCTCTACTGCTTGAGACCTCAGCTTCTTGAATCGCTTCAATTTTTCAAATGCAGCCGAAATGCAGCAAATCCAAGAAATCAGTAGAACTGTGTACGTTACAACTTCTTATATGAAAAATTCTATACATGTGCACTTCTTGTCTGGTAAGTTAGTTTCAGTTCGATAATTTCAACGTTTATAACAATTAGTAGATTCAACGTTGAGAACAGTAGCATGTTTTAAAGTTTTCTGCTGACGAGTGGCAGATGACAGTTTGCAACATTAAATGAAAAGGAAGACTAGAGCTATCACACCTTCTAGATGAGTAATCCACTTTTTTCTTTTCTTTTTAGGTATGTATAAATATACACTGTCTTCATATATAATATTATAAACATAAGGAGTAAAAAATACGACAACGACAACAGATATTGATAGCGTATGTGAAACAGAAGAACCTTTAAAGTCTATAAAGATTATATAAATTTTAAGGCTAATGTTTTAAAATTATAAGAAAAAATGACATTACAGTATATATCAACTGTAGAGCATGCATCAAACAATGCATAATGAATGCAAGCATATTTATCTTCGAGCTAAATGTGTTTTGTTTATGAAGTCGATTAAGTAAGCTATTGCTAGATTTTATAAACGAGTAATACTCTTTATACATGTATTAGGCGATAAAACATCAGGCTTCTTTTCTCAGACAAGCAAAAACAAAGATAACATTATTTATTATATACTTATAAATGAAATATTGAGAAATATTGATGAAATAATATGCGAATTTTCATTTCCAGTATTTTCACTGTAAAATTTTTTTTCACTGCAGTGAAACATATTTTCCGCATTTACACTGGTGTCATATCGTGGTATCAAAATTATCATATTTCACTCGTGGCTATGCCACTCGTGAAATATTTATTTTCATACCACTCTATGAAAATAAATTCCGTATTTATAGAAAAAACTTGAATATCCTCTTTTATAGCTTGGTATCAGCAAAACGCAGAAAAGGAACTGAATTAAAACGACCAACCAAAACAGTACTGAAAACGATAAAAATCATTGACTTGATTTACATGACTAAAATTCTCAGTAACATATTCTTTAGCAAGTATCTGAACCAGTTCATTTTCGGTTAAGGGTTTCTCACTTCTTATTCTTTAGACCTGAATAAGTTGCTTGTGAAAGAAATAAGACGGCACAATCGACTTTTTACTAATACAGACGTCTAAAGAGATATAACCTGTCGATTTTGCAACAAGGAAATAATTATTTTACTGACCTAGCAAGACAAGATTCGAAAAAAATATAAAAGCACCAGAGTTTAATAGAGAAAGATTGCACAAGTAAATATCTGGAACAGTGCGAAGTTCACATATATCTCTGAACGAGAATTTCAGACTGGATTTCAGATTTCAAGAGCCTCATTTAAATTTTAGACCAACAACTGTTAAATAATCATTTAAACATCTTTCTAATTACAAAAACGGTCATCAAGCAAATAAATCAGTTATGAACAAATAATGTTATAAAAAAAAGTACTAGATAGGGACCCGCGCAAGCGCGAACTGTGAGGGAAATGAGAACTGGTTAGTTGGGTGTTTTTATATAACATGTTTGATTGTAACAATGCAGTATAGAATAATTCTCAATCATTTGACGCCTTTTTGAACACTGTATCACGGGTGAAAACAAGGTTCCAAAGGAGCTGAAGTCTTTGGAAGTAGTTCCCGATATTTTAAACGTTCCTCTAATAAAGTTTTTCTTAGACAGAGAAGGTTCCAGAAGTCATTCCTTAGATTTCACGGGAATTTAAGTGTAGCGTTTCTTTCAATAACTTCCTACAAATATATGAGACATAGGTTAGTTTTCATTACTTTACAGTATATAGGATATCGTAGTGGATGCGGGAGTGGGGGCAGATACGGGGGTTCCGACGGAGTCTTAATGTTGACTAGATGCTAGATCACTGGGTAAACTTGATCAGTTATCACCTAGGAAATATTTACTTCGAGAATCAAGCTTAAAAATAAATTCATTCGATCTTTTCGTAGACCCAGACGTTTTCCAATGTTGTTTTAACCCCTTTCCCTATTGTTTATAAAAGTAAATAAGTTTGACAGTTATATCCTTTTTTCAAATAATTAATTTGTTTCACGGGCGAGAAAGAAAAAGGTGTTATCTAATTGTGTAAAAAGTAAAGGTTAAGGCTTCCTTTATTATAGTGTCAGCCCTGTTGACAGGGCCAACCAAGTTGGCTTTTGAGACACTTCCTGAACTCCTCTTTCTGCTAGGCGTCCTACGAAAACCTTTATTTTACTAGTTCTTTTAGTAGCTCACTAACCGACCTTTTCTCAGTTCTAACCCAGCATCACCTGGGATTTGAACCTTCAGTCTCCTGATCCGTAGGCGGACGTTCTAACCACAAGCCTACGGCTTGAAATCTCCTCGCAGTGATCTCCCCTTCATTCTTTGGAAAGATCGCTACCGACACGCGTTAACCTCAGCTGGATTTAAGCTATATATAGTAGTAGTCTATGAACTTTTTTTTAAAGAAAATATTTTTTTTGTTTAACCGGTAGTTACAGTTGTAACTTCATCGATTTAACATGCCTGGATGTAATGAAATTTAAGACAAAAAAGTAACTTGAAAGAAAGTTTAACCTTTTGACCATCATTACGTGACATGCCTGTCGGCAGTGATTACTGCACTGAAAGTATGAAAGGGAAGTACCCGCTGTGTAGAGTGTAGACACTCGGAACACCTCGGGCGACTTCAATATAAGTCACCTCAAAAATAATGTGGTAGACGCCATATAAGACTATTTTATAATTCAAATGTTGTCTGCTAAATTGAAGGATTCCTTAAAGCCTCTACCTGTTCATGTTTTAAATTAAAATCTATTTTCATTTTTTCTAATGCATAAGACAAACACTGCTTGAATTCTGCCATGTTTGTTTATATTTTTTATTACAGCCGGGGCAAATTACCATTTGGTGTATTCATACACTTACATACGACGTTTTTATACGACGTTGTCGGAGAAAGCCGAGTTGTTACGATTGGTGTTTTACACCGCTCATTTTCTACAGCATCGAACATAATTTGTTGCTATAAAAGACGTCGTATTTCAATTCCGTTGAGAATACACTTATTAATTTTGAAAATAGCATTGTCAGGTATGCATTAAAGGACGTTGTCAAATTAATTTTGTTACGCTCGTTTCTCGTAACAATGCGGTTTTGAAATACGATAAACTTTTTATTGATGGTCGTAGGTTCGTAGGAGAAAGCCCCTCAAGCTAGGTTGGCGATGAGAAGCGGCTACAGTTTTTATCCTGGAATGTTCAAGGGTTACAAAATAAACTGAATGATAATGACTTTTTTCAATACATTAGCAAATACGATGTGCTCTTTTTAACTGAAACTTGGTGTTCTAAGCTTTCCAATGTAAAAATTAACGGTTACTGTTCTTTTTCTTGTCCAAGGCCGAAATGCAATCGGAAAGCAAAACGTTTTAGTGGTGGTGTGAATATTTACTACAGAAATAAGTTTTTAAATAAAATCGAGCTTGTTAGTTTGAACAGTAACGGCATTGTATGGATAAAACTGAAAAAAAGATTACTTTGGAACAATAAATGACCTTTTTTTCTGTACATGCTATATTCCACCTGAGGACTCCCAAGTCTAAAGAAACGTTTTATCTCCCCTTTATGATTATGACTTCGTCGATCAGCTCAACAGTGATTTACGGAGGTATAGCTTTTTAGGGGAAGTATATTTGACAGGTGACCTAAATTCCAGAGTAGGTCATCGTGCAGACTATATTGAAAATATTCATCTTGACCGTTATGTTTCCATGCCAGTTGATGATCATGACTGTTTATATAACATCAGCACGTTCTTCACGTGATAACTTTGTGAACGGATTCGGAAATAAGCTATTGTCTCTTTGTAAACAAAATAACCTCCTTATTGTAAATGGTCGTCTTGAACCGGGTAATTTCACCTGTTTCAATACAATTCGAAACAGTAATGCACGTAGTATAGTGGATTATTTAATTACAAGTCCAAACAATTTTGACTGTATTTCGTGCATGAATGTATGCGAATTGACCGAGTTTTCGGACCATTGTCCGATTGAATTTTCTTTAAATTGTGAAGAAATGCCATTTTATGCAACTGATGTTTTCATATATGATAAAATTTTGTGGGATGATCTCGATTCTGCGTTATTACAAGATGTACTGTTAGAAAAGAAACATATTTTTGATAATTTGTCTGATCAGTTGTTGTCGGATCTCATTGATATTAATATGTATGTTGATAATTTGTCACAAGTTATTTATGATATTTCGTTTCAGCTACACGGCAAAACTTTAAGTAGTATACCTAGAAAACCTAAATATAAGAAATCATTATGGTTCGATGACTCGTGCAAACGAGCAAAAGCAATATTTTTGCGTGATAAAAAAATCCTTTCGTATTAATTCCAGTGAACAAAATAAATCACAGTTTCTTTCAAGTCGGAAAGAATATTGTAAAATCAAGCGAAAGGCTAGGTTTAATTTTTATTCTAAAGAGAAGTGTAAAATATCAGCACTGAGTAAAAGCAATCCCCGTAAATTTTCGAAATACATTAATAAGTTTAAAAAAAAAGAGAATCAATGTACAGATGGGGTTACTTTGAATGATTTTGTTGATCATTTAAAAAATATTTCAAATACGCAACATGGCAGTTTTGTACCAGATGATGATGCTGAGTTACGTCACGATATGTTACATATTGAAGAGTTAGATTGTCCGTTTACGGTTGAGGAAATTTCGAAAGTTATCAAATGCCTTCAAAGACATAAAAGTTGTGATTTCAACAATAATGTTTCAGATTTCTTTATTGACTCAAATACTTTTATAACACCATACTTAGTTTCTACGTTTAACAAGATTTTTGAATCTGGTATATACCCCGAATCATGGTGTAAAGGAGTAATTATACCCATTCACAAGAAAGGTGATGTTTTAAACACTAGTAATTATCGAGGTATTACACTTGTCAATGTAATGGCTAAAATATTTTCTTTAGCACTTAGAAATAGGATTAACAAATGGTGTGAATCAGAACAGATATTTAGTGACTCACAATTTGGTTTTAGAGATAATCGTAGTACAGCTGATTGTGTATTTCTTTTACATTCCATTATTCAAAATGTGCTTCACAATAAATCTAAATTGTATTGTGCTTTCATTATCAAATGGCTTTTGATACCGTTATAAGAGATGCTTTGTGGATAAAACTTTTAAAAACAGGTGTCAGCTGTAAAATGATTAATATGCTTAAGTCTATATATAGTAATGTCAAAGCATGTGTTAAAATGTCTTCTAGTATGAAATTTTCAGAGTTTTTTGATGTAACGCTTGGTTTAAAGCAAGGGGAACCACTCTCTCCAATTCTTTTCATACATTTTATAAATGATATAAGCACTTCTATTGATTTTAGCCAGCTAACTGAAAATGATTTGGAACAGCTATCCATGTATATGCTTTTATTTGCAGATGATATTGCATTAATTACAACTGATCCAAATAGTTTACAAGCTCAGCTGGACACTATTTATAATTATTCAGTAAAATGGGGTCTTAAAATTAATGTTCAAAAGACAAAAATTTGTATATTTGAGAAGCGGAAGAGTAAACACAACTTCACTTGGTATATAGATGGTGAAAACATCGAGGTTGTTGATCATTTCAAGTAATTAGGGGTTGATTTTTTGTATACAGGTGCAATGAAAAATGCCATCAAGGTGCTCTCTGAACAAGCCCTAAGGGCATATAATTGTATTCTATCTATATTCAGTCGCATTATTCTAGATGTGAAAAGTAAACTGGCTTTGTTTGACACCATGGTGGTTCCAATTCTTACATATTGTTCAGAGGTGTGGGGTATATATGATTTTACTGAGATTGACAAACTACATATTAAATTTTGTAAAACAATACTTGAAATCCGTCATCAAACACCAAATGTAGCAGTTTTTGGTGAGCTCGGAAGATTCCCATTATCTGTTGTTTGTAAACAAAGAGCATTAAAATATTGGTTAAAAATAATGCGAACCCCACATTCACCTATGTATAGAATTTTTACTGAACAATGTAACAGTAATAATGACAATTGTTGGTCTAAATATGTTAAGCGTTTATTAGATAGTCTTGGTTTTAGTGATGTGTGGAATAATTTTGATTATGATGTTAATTATATGCCAATGTTTAAGCAACGTATCTGTGACCAGTATATACAAAACTGGCGTGCATCTATCCAGTCCACATCTAAGTTAGAATATTATAATAAGTTCAAAACAGATTTTTGTTATGAAAAATATATTGATTGTATTCAAAATGATGCTTTGAGAAAAACATTGAGTTGTTATAGACTAAGTTCTCATAACCTGGAAATTGAGCTAGGTAGATATACTGGTATAGTTAGAACTGAAAGAATATGCAAAGTGTGTGTCGGTAATTCAGTTGAATCTGAATATCACTTTCTTCTTTGTTGTCCTCTTTATGTTGATCTACGGAAAAATATTTTGGGAATATATCCTGGCCTAGTATTCAGAAATTAGTAAACATATTGTCGACAAAAAATACTAAACTTTTATTAAATGCTGCGAAATATGTAAAGGAAGCATTTAAGCGCAGAAATGATACCCTTGAGCGCATGGCTGCTTCTTGATTACTAGTATTCACTATGTACATTTATCGATATGCTGTCTTCGTTGTAATTTGACTTACATTATGTAACATCTCCGTTTTCTGTTATCTGTTAAATGTTATGTGTCTTGGCCATATTCATCTTATACTGTGTTAGATGGCCAAAGGCAATGATTTGCCGATTTGCCAAATAAAACTGTAAAACTGTATCTCAAATTACAAGAGAATTAAATGTATTCATCTACTCTTAGCCTACTGGAAATTAACAATATACCAATTATACAGTATAATTATTCCTATCATGAACATAATTAACTCATATTAATAATTACTGCATTGTATTTCAAATAACGTGTTATCAGAGATTTATTTTGTGAACAACTAGACAATAGGCCCAAAGTAATGCCAAAAGAGGTTGTTTAAAATGTCCAGATTGTGATCGAATGGTTTTCCACTACGTGGAAAACAACGGCTTTTGTTTATTTATTACTTTATCTAAATAATCATTAAATTTATTAATCAAAATTACAGTAGCAATGCTTTATATGCAAGTAACAGTTGCAGAATAAAATCCAAATCCAATGCCCTGAGAAAAGTCTATTTATTTAACGACTTGAGTAACGGACACGACATAGAAATCATAATTACAGAGATACGCATTTTTCTCCTCCATGCTCGGTGAATTGCAGGATCAGCGGGATCTCGATAAGCCAGAGAGGGCGAATAGAAAGTAAAATATTTGTGAAGTGAGCAGAAAATTGATCAAACTAAACATACATTTTTTAGGATGGCCCTCAGTGCTCATCGTTGTCATTATCCACGCCCATAACTCTCAACCTATCATGTGGAATAAATATAATTGGTCTCTATTTCGAAACGGATCAATTATTTTACAATTTTACTATAGAATTCAACAGACAGAATCTACGAAAGGAAAGTGAATAAATGATGGCAAACGTAAAATGTGTCATTTGTTTCTTATATTTTACTTTTTCTGACTTTGCAGTATTCTCAAAGTATTCAAACACGACAGAGAATATACTGCAGCCTAGTGAAAAAGAAAGTTACAATCTCATGATTCAGGAAGGCAATCGATTGTGCGGACCTGCTTCAATATGTGAGTCTAACAGCTCGGCGATGACTGAAGATTTGTATACGACACAATGTTGCCAGGGTATGTTGCTTAATTTATCCAATACTTCGTTCCTTTTTTTGTCCTTATTTCAGATTAAATTATTTATGTTAATGTCGTGTAATGCAAACATGGGGCTTATTGACCTTTAGATCGATGTTCACTGTTAAGAATGTTTTAAATCTATAATACTGTCATGAGTAAATTTACAAAATCTTAGAACGGAAACTTTAAAGTTCTCGAAGAAACTGACACCCAAAAATACACCATGTCTGGTGTTAAAGGGACTGTACTCCAGATTTGATATAAAAATATTTTTTAAAAAAATTAAATATCCAGATGCCGTGAGATAATAAAAACTGATATTTTATTTCAAAACTGGTTATAAAAGTCAAAATAGAACAAAAAAGATATATTCGCTTCAGCTTGATTTGAACTCTGGACCCTCATGTTAACAAAATTTTTCCAATGCTTTTACTGTCACCACTATCACTGCAACTGAAATAACAGTTTTATAACAGTATTTACTTTAAATGTTATACGTTATAGTTATACCGTCGCGTTACGGTATAGCACTACGAAGGTAAAAATTCAATTTATAATGTGATTATCTGACTTACTTTTTGTCAGTAAGTTAGTTTTTAAGCATTAGTCATAAATATTACAATAAATTTATAATACAAGAAAACTTTCTTTTTTTGTCATCTGGAGCACAGCCCCTTTAAATTTTTCAATAAGGTAATGATTTTCATCAAAAGGTTATGACATGCTTAGATAATTACAATTCAAATATTCAAGTTCCCAGTGGGATTCCAACATTACCGAACAAAGGCTGTTCTAAAATCAAAACAAAAATAATTTTCACAGAATATTAAGCATTTGTTAGTATATTCTTTATCTGCGTATTAAACATGTCATAATGGAAACTAGAAGGAATAAATCGTATGTTAGATTCAGACTAGAAATGATCGAAATTGGTGTACAATTTAAAGCTTTACTATTGATTTACAGTAACAGCTGTATTAAGAACCTGTTTCTATCAACAGCAAAAAATGCGATATCCTTCTTTCTGGGGATAAAATTTGCCGTTAAAATACTTCGCATAATTCACAAACAAAATCTGCTTACACAGTCTATGTTCTGAACTTTAAACAAAATAACACCGTGACAAAAGTTTCGAAATCATGAAGAACAATGAAAAGAATATAATGTTTAACACGTATTTAGCTCAGTGGCAAGGGAATAAGATGCCTTAAAGTCACGCAAATTGCCTAGCCGTCATCTCCGAGCCAACACTAATTTTCACGTAAAAAGAAACTAAAAGTAAAATGAATTCTTTCTTCTGTCATTTAATCACTGCCTCTTTGGATCACTACAATCTTTTCGTAAAGCAACATAACCGTATATAGAAAATATATATTTAGACTTAAGTATCTCAAATCAAAAAAGAGGCATCGAGAGACATGTCTGTTTCAACACCACTGCGAATATCGTCGTCTCGACATAAATTATGCACGGTTGATACATGGATTGTGAATTAATTCGGATAAAAGTACAAGCAAAAAATCATCATAGGCATTTCACAATTATTTTATAAAAAGCAATATATTTTGTCGTTTCAATTTTGCTTTTCTTTCCTACCAGAAAACACGCCTTTTGTGCAATTCGAACATTTTCAAGAATACCTTTTAAAGAAAACAATGAAATGACCATATTAAGCAGTGCAGGTAATTCAAAAATAATCGTGCAGTACTCATAGAAGTCAGCTGATTGGACGGAATTATATGATGTAATGGAAAGGTTAACAACGGCCATTTGTAATGGAAAGATAAACAACGGCCATTTAGCCGTTAACATTTTTGAGCGGTCAGTTAAAGCAACGAACAGAATGTCAGTTTTGAAATCTACATAATTCTTTGTATTTTTTAAAGTTTTTCTTGCTTTCTTTCATTTTTATCTTCTTTCCATGGTTTCTTTTTCTTAAAGTTTCCTGTAACTTTATCCATAAGTTACAACCTTGTAATAGACAAACATATTGATTATAGAAATTATAAGTCTTTATATAATAACAGAAGGGATAGGGAAAAACTATGTTCTATCATAAATGAAAAAAAAAAAACTAGTGGTACTTTAAGAATAATACATGGAAATATAAAACAGTTTACATGGCGAAGAATGAACCCAATACAGGCAGGGAGACTAGATTATTTCCTTACATCTGAACTATTACTTTCATAAATAAAAAATTTAAATATCGGTATTTCATATCGGTCAGATCACTCTATAATTACATTAGAATTATTGTTGAATGATATTGAATATGGGAGACCATTATGGAAATTTAATAATTCATTATTATACGACAGTGATTATGTTAAATGTATAAATGATAAAATATCTGAAATAAAAAGCAGTATTCCTTACTAGTGTATTGCATGGATAATATCAACAATATAGAGAATAATGACATACAGTTTATAATAAATGACCAATTATTTTTAGAAACTTTACTCATGGAAATTAGAGGAAAGATAATCTCATATTCAAGCTTTAAAAAAAGCAAAGAGTTGATTCTGAAATTAAGGTAATTAAAGAAATTGAAAATATTGAAAAAAATCTTAATGAAAGTAATAAAGAACAACTCCTGTTACTCCAAAAAGAGCTGGAGTCAATAAGATCCGGAAAAATGAATGGCTATTTAATAAGGTCTAGAGCGAAGTATATTGAAGAAGGAGAAGAACCTACAAGATATTTTTTGAATCTCGAAAAACAGTATAACTTAAGTAAATCTATTCCTTTTTCAGAAAATAAAGACGAGACTTTGGCAAGCGAGAAATCTGATAGTCTGCAAAAAGCATGCTTGTATTACAAAACCTTATATTAAAAAAATGTATCTGAGAAGGACTGTGACATACACCAATTTTTAGATGGCATAACATTAAATAGGTTATCAAATGAACAGGCAAGCAATTCAGAGGGGTTATTATGATATAACGAATTGCTTAATACATTAAAAAATATGAAAAATGATAAGACTCCTGGTTCTGATGGATTTACTGTCGAATATTTTAAGTTTTTTGGACAAAAATAGGTCATTTTGTTGTTAGATGTTTAAATAATGATTTTGCAAATGATTCTCTTTCAGTTACACAAAATCAAGGTATAATTACATGCATTCCAAAAGAAAACAAACCTAGAAAGTTTTTAAAAAATCTAAGACCTTTAACATTACTAAATGTTGTATATAAAATAGCCTCAGACTCCATTGCCAATAGATCGAAATATGTTTTAGATCACTTAATAAGTAATGATCAAACTGGCTTAAATAAAGGCCGATATATAGGAGAAAATACTAGGTTGGTATATGATATTATGAAAATTACAGAAGAAAGGAAAATTCCAGGGTTACTGATGACAGTGGATTATGAAAAAGCATTTGATACAATGTCTTTTAATTTCATAGAAAATACTTTTGCTTTTTTAATTTTGGAAGCATATTTAAACAAGAGGGCCAACGGCCCTAATGCGCTCACCTGAGTTCAAAGATGAAAGAATTTTTATGAATGAAATGATGCATATCACAGAAATGGACCAATGCAATTTCATTGCCATAGCTTCAAAAACAAAAAGTAGGTCAAAAATATAGGTCATGCTATAACGTTTTTGAAATCGGAACAAAAACTGTCCACATGATCCAAATTTCATTGCAATAGCTCCAAAAACAAAAAGTTGGTCGGTAGGTCAAAAATATAGGTTATGCGATGACATTTTTGAAATCGAAACGAAAAACTGTGCACATGGTCCAAATTTCATTGCCGTAGCTTAATAAACAAAAAAGTAGGTCAGTAGGTCAAAAATATAGGTCAAGGAATAATGTTTTTGAAATCATCTTGAAAAACTGTACAAATGGTCCAAATTTTATTGCTAGAGCGAAAAACTTAAAAAATGAGAAAAAAAACATTTTTTGGGCGGGGGGGAGTGACCCCCAGGGGAGGGGGATGACCCCACTGTGATCACAGTGCATACTATCAAATATCTAAGCTCCAACCTTGCAGTTTGTGACAAGAAGATTTTTAAAGTTTTTTGCTATATAACTCTATGTAAAACATGTGACCCTTTAGGCGGGGCCAGTTTTGACCCAGGGGCCATGATTTGAACAACCTTGGTAGTGGTCTACTAGACAATGCTCAACACCAAATATCTAAGCTCCATGCCTTGTAGTTTTTTACAAGAAGATTTTTAATTTTTACCCTATATAACTCTATGTAAATCAAGTAAGCCCTGGGAGGGGTCAGTTCTGACCCCAGGGTCATAATTTGAACAATCTTTGTAGAGGTCCACTAAATGGTGCCTCTTACCAAATATCTCAGCTCCAGGCCTTGCAGTTTCTGACAAGAAGATTTTTTAAAGAATTTCCTATATAACTCTATGTAAAACATGTGACCCCTTGGGCGAAGCCAATTTTGACCCAGGGACCATCATTTGAACAATCTTGGTAGAGGTCTACAAAATAATGCTGAACGCCAAATACCTAAGCTCCAGGCCTTGTGGTTTCTGACAAGAAAATTTTTAAGTTTTTTCCTATATAACTCTATGTAAAACATGTTACCCCTGGGGCGGGGCCAGTTTTGACCTCGGGGCCATGATTTGAACATTCTTGGTAGAGGTCTACTAGACAATGCTGCATACCAAATATCTAAGCTCCACGTGTTGTGGTTTTTGACAAGAAGATTTTTAAAGTGTAACCCCAGGGTCATAATTTTAACCATTTTGGTAGAGGTTCACTATTTGATGTCTTATACCAAATATCTAAGCTCCAGGCATTGTGGTTTTTTTAGAAGAAGTTTTTAAATTTTTTTTCTTTTGATTGCCATGGCAACCAGAGTTCTGCATGGATTGAATTCTTTGAACAACTATGGAAGAGCTTTATTCAAAGAACATCCCATGCAAGTTTCATTGAATTTGACCCAGTGGTTTCAGAGGAGCTGTCGTTTGAATGAAATTGTTGACGCCTCACGACGCACACCGCACGACGCACACCGGACATTGGGGTATGACAAAAGCTCACTCTGGCACTTTGTGTCAGGTGAGCTAAAAATGGATAAATTTATGTTTACACAATTTCACGTCAACAGTACAAATCAATTGTTTCCGCTCCGATTTCTTTAGAAAAGAACGTGGCTGTAAACAATAAGATCCCTTAAGTCCGTATATTTTCATTCTCTGTGCAGAAATACTAGCAATAAACATAAAACATAGTACAAATGTTAAGGGCATTAATATTGACGGAACTGAGTACAAAATCAATCAATTTGCAGATGATACATCTCTTTTTCTTGATGGTTCTGAAGATTCTCTTAATGCTACTCTACTGTACATTTGTTAAATGAATTTGCATTTTATTCTGGTTTAAAAATAAATTATGATAAAACTAACATTATATGGATTGGTGCAATGAAATATAGTACCAGATCTATAAAAACTAAATATAAACTAACTTGGGGAATAACACAATTGAAAATACTTGGTATCATTTTTGATGAAGATTTAGATAAAATGGAACAACTAAATTTTGAGAAAACTAAAAAATGCAATAAGTTGTATAACTCAGTGGAACAGAAGAATTTTAACTGTTATTGGAAGAGTGACTATAGTAAAGTCGCTAATTCTTCCACTTTTTACACATTTATTTATTACTCTACCAACACCAAATAAATCATATATGGATAATATGGATAACTTGTTTTATGATTTTATTTGGAATGGGCCTTATAAAATCAAAAGCTCTGTTGCATGTAAGAATTTTGAAGACGGAGGGCTTTAGAAGGAAGTAGAAACTTTTCTACATTTATTTTGGTATTGTGACTGTATTCAGAAATGCTACAAGAGTTAAAGGAAATTTTGAGAAGTAGAGGAATATGCATACAGTTGACCTGTAAGGACTTTATTTTTGGGAGTAATGACAGGAAAACAAAAGGAAATTATGTACTTTTTCTTGAAATTAAGCGATATATCTACTTATGTAAAAGAAAGAAATAATACCTAGTTATAATGGACTTAAGAGTAACCTTTTCTACAACTGACAATTTTATAAAAACACTAAATTAACAGAAAAATGGAAAGATAATTGGGCAGTTGTACAAATACTTCTAAACAATACAATTTCAGATTGTTAATTTATCATTTACAACTCTTACTACAGAGGGATATTTTTATAATTACAAATGCTGATATCTTATAAGACACTTATATTAAGCAGCTTTGTTTTTTGTTGTTTTTTTCTCTATTTTTTTCCTTTGGTGTTTCTTTTGAACATACTTTTAATCTTTTGGGGGTTAGTCTTTCAGTAAACCCATTTTTAGTATAATTTGACTAAGTTTATTTTCGCATAGCACTACATGAACAAAATGTTTAATGTTTTAATAATGTTTCGTTTCTTTGTTGACTAACACATGTATAGACACATGTATGACTAGTTAATACTAATAGGATGCCCTCGACCCCCACATACCTATGTACGAGGACAATAAAGATATTACACCCCCACCCCCACAAAAAAACAAAACAAAACAAAAAAACTTTATCCATAAGATAAAAAATTTACAACGAGATGAATGTTAAATAGTAACAAATTATAACTCATTATTGTTGTCATCTACGGCAATTAAAAAAACAACGTGTGTTAGACTACTAGATTATCTTGTTTTTTACGTAGTATTAAGACAAGATCAGGTTTATTAAAAAGTCATTTCTAAATTATTAAACATCGAATTACATGCAACTTTCAATAAATGCCTTGAATACATTTAGCGTAAATTTTTGCTCTACACCAAAAATTAAAGGTTTCTTCTTTTTATAAAATTAGCATACCGTTCGAAATTAACACAGTTTAATTCAACTAATCAACAATGTGTTGAATTTCTAGCATTCGTCATAAATTGACACTCTTTTCTGAATGTGGTTGGTACTTTGTCAACAACAACAAAATTTGGTGTATGAATTGCAATTGGACTTGATCTCACATATTTATGTCGCTGTAAGACTTTTTTACTAAATCACAATTGAACGCATTGTTAAATTTGACATGACCTATTAATACTTAAAACATGCCAAATTAATACTTTCTCAAGTGTATTTTGAGCTCCATGAAAAATTTGCGCTTAATAAACATGTCGAAATATTTCAACATACACAGTTTTGAAAAGCCGTGATGATGTGGTGACGTGAGTCGGTAGGGTAAATTTCTGATTTCTTTCGAAACGTACTTCAGGTTTAATTACTGGAAAATCAGAACCCAAAAGAGTAAAGATCACGTAGTAAGATATATCTCCTGCCTGCAAACCAAGTGTTTCTAATTTTCATGAGTCTGTCAGGTAAATTAACGTACTTTATCAAAGTTTGATTACTGCCAAATCAGAACTTAAATGGGCTTAATTCACCCAGTCAGAGATTTTCCTTGTTTGCAAACCATTTGAAGTATTTTTACAGTCTTCCTGTGATAACACTAAAAGATTATTACAAAACAATATGGCGGTAATTTTAATCACCATTTTTCTAACAGTGTCAACGTCAATAAGCCCCAAAATTGCAGTCCATGGCACATACAATGATTATGATGATAACGATGATGATGCTGCTGATAATTACAATAGTGATTATTGTAATTATGATGATGATGATGGTTGATAGACCCAAAAAATGATAGTTGACTAAATAATACGTTATCTCTTGCTCAGATCTACACATTTATTGTTGAAATAAACAGAAATAACTCTCTTCTTTGTAGCTTAGGGCCTGTTTTATTTCTAGACTGCTCGTGCGACGAAGACTGTGGACTCAGGGGTGACTGTTGCTTCCCAACACCTGAAGCAAAACAATTAGAACAGGACCGACGAACATACCAAGAGTGCATCGTTCCAATGACTAAAGTATTTCTCTCGTCAGAAAATTACAAACATAATTTCTACTACATGACAACAAGGTGCCCCGCTGGTAAATCTGTCCGTGGAACCAAGGATAGAGAAGACTGTGGAAATATTCCTATAGCACCATGGGGAAGTCTATACCCAATCTACTCGAGTTCAACTGGTAGAATTTACAAGAATCGCGCATGTGCAGACTGTCATGGAGTAAGTGATGGAGTGTTGTGGATGACTTATATGGACTGCAGAAAATCGGGTTTCAAGGCTTTAAAAGAAACATCTTTAGCAGAACACTTTGACTGGCTTGGCAGTAATTCAGTTTCTACATATTGCCAGCTGCGATTTAAATTCGGACAGATGTTGAAAACGGAAAGATGTTTCCTCGATATTGTCAACACATGTGAAGGTACGGATGTCGTGATTCCTGAATGGTCTAAAATGACACCTGAACAAGTGACAGAAGCATGCAACGATGGCATTGAAGCAACTTTCCAACATTTCCGGCCATACTTAAACGTGTTTTGTTATTTATGCAATGGTGGAAGGTTTGCAGAAGAATGTATAGGAATCGATTCAGGTTCATTTGGACCTGCTTCTTCTATAACTTTTCTGCTCAACGATGGTTTGTTTGCAGGAGAAAAACAAAGAGAAAGCAGCGCACTCCGACGACACCCAACTGCATGCTTAAAGCTAGCTAAGGAGAAAACGGTTATCATTTTTTGTATATTGGAGTTAAAGGAAATGATCAAGTATTAATCTTTGTCAAATAAGATCTTCCTTTGTTGTAATTTCACTGCTTGTTAATAATGCTCAGAAGACATGTTTACAGTATTTTAGTTCCAATTTCTTTGAAGTATATCATTTCAGATAGTTTGTTTACCGATATTTGAACATTTCCGAATATGTTTAATCAACTTAATAATACCATCTACTCTAAAATGTTTGTTCTTACTTCTTTCCATTACTGACTGTGTCAACTCTAAAACGTATTTTCATTAAATTTGATTTTCATTGATTTTTAAACGAAATTATTTATTTTTATAGTAAGTAAGCCCGTCCCAAATACAGAAGTGAATATTTCGTTTTACTGTTCTAATACCTTACTCC
The DNA here is from genome assembly GCA_012932295.1 of Cyclina sinensis. Lineage (NCBI taxonomy): Eukaryota > Metazoa > Mollusca > Bivalvia > Venerida > Veneridae > Cyclina > Cyclina sinensis. The sequence continues at coordinate 20,070,039 of JAAONU010000001.1, forward strand.
TAGGCCTGCATGACTTCAAGCAGTCTTAGCAATCTCTAATAATACCTATATGAAAGGCAAATCAAAGGAACAGTAAAATATATCTATTATAAGGTCATTTTGAAGAACAAACAAGTCTAGTTGGCACTAGTTCTAGTTAACACTACTTAACGCGAAACTTGTCAAAAAGGGAAACATGTCAAAGCATCTTGCTCTCACCTTACGTCCTTGAACAAAACGAAAAACTATTAAAATATTGTTGTAATTATATTTATTTATTACTATACAGGTTGGTGACTGTGTGCCTATTCATTGTCCATCTGGACAGATCTACAGCAAAAACTTTCAGTGCGTTCAGGTAGCCTCGGACTGGATAAATCAGTATTACCACGTTGGTCTCCGTCTTAACTTTGTTTCTGACAAGTTGAATACATCTTCTTTAGCAGCAATTATTCAAGAAAGCAACTCTTGGCTATTATCACCCTGGCCGAAATGGTGGACGGTAGAAAATTTATTTTATGAAACCGAAGGAGACGCAAATACAACTTACGTGAAAAGCTTGCTTGTGTTCATTACCTCCCGCCCTTTTAAGAGACACATTGCATTCCTCAGAGAGATTAAACGACACATACAAATGCTCTGGACAGTAAATGATACAGCCAAATCTATCGAACTGTCGGCAGATTTTTTAGAATATACCATAGATTTAGCAAGTAATGCAGATGAGATAAGGTTTGCACCTAGATGGTATGTCAGAGGATTTGGGAAGCTGCAAACGCGTTATCTTGGCTTGTTCAAAGAAAATTCAATACAGTCAATTATTCAAAAAGTATATAGAGTACCTTCTGACAGAATTACTAAAACTTTCTTCTGTCGTCAGGTATCATTGGGAAGGAACTCTTCTAGTTACGAACTCTTAGCTTACAACACCTTGTTGCACTATAATGGAAGGTTCTATTTTGATGGAGAGTTTGAAATTGACAGTAAAGAAGATGGGGAATCTGAACCTAGGATTTGTTTGTCAGACAGTCTGTACGGAGAAGTTCACGAGGAGAGGTTTAGCTGTGCACCAAAGCCAGCTGTTATTGTTATATACATACAATTGGCACGTTCATTTCTCCGCCTTACTGGTGTACCATAGACTTTGAATGGAAAACAGTTTTGTTTCTTTTTACCCTTGACAAACGAAGTTTGAGGGGTTTATAGGAGTCGCCCTGTGGTCGCTCGATCCGTTGCATTTTTCTTGTCCGGGGCATTACTTCTAAAACAATTGAAGACATTTACTTGAAACTTAAAATGGTGACTAGCAAAAGAACCATTACTCTTTCTTGTCCCATTTTTAAATTGTCTCCCTCCCCTTTTTTCTTCTCCGGAGCTTACCTCCAGAATTATTCAACGGATTGACTTGAAACTTGAAAATTATTTGTTTATAGTAATGACAGGAACATGTTTGCTTAAAATGGCATATAATTCAGGTATGTAAAAATACAAATACGACATAATACAGGTGTGACATTAAAAGTTATAATAGACTATAAAACTGAATAAATAAAAATATACCAGGGCATGTTGTCATTACTCAGGATAAGACAAAAAGAGGATATGAATCCACTTACATTGTATTTCCATTGTAGTCCTGTTTAATGATGCCATGTCCTGAAAAGGTACAATAATTAATCCCCTTCCGCAAAGCGGGGATGGGATTATAGGAATCGCCCCCGTCTGTCAGTCCGTCCGTAAGTCCGTCTGTCCTTCCGTAACACTTTCGTGTCCGCTACATAACTTTTAAACTGCTGAAATTTTTTTGAAATAACTTGGCACAAGTGATCACCATTATGAGACAATATGCAGAGCGCAATTATTGGCTACCCCCAAGGTCAAGATCACACTTAAAGGTCAAGTGTTAAAAAAATCTACATTTCGTGTCCGCTCCATAACTTTGAAACCGCTGAAATTTTTTTGAAATAACTTGGCCCAAGTGATCATCATTATAAGGCGATATGCAGAGCATAATAATTGGGTTGCTACTCCCAAGGTCAAGGTCACACTTAAAGGTCAAGTGTTAAAAGTCTACATTTCGTGTCCGCTCCATAACTTTGAAACCGCTGAAAAAATTTTGAAATAACTTGGCACAAGTGATCACCATTATGAGACGATGTGCAGAGCGCAATAATTGGGTTGCTACCCACAAGGTCAAGATCACAGGTAAAGGTCAAATATCCACATTTCACGTCTGCTCTATAACTTACTGACTTAGCTTATGAAAAGTTGTTTAATTACTTTGCAAAAATGATCACCACTATGACACGATGTGCAGAACACAACATCCAGGTCGCTACCTCCAAGGTCAAGGTTAAATGTTCTCCATAACTTTTTGACTTTATGGAAGATTTAAAATAACTTGACACAAATAATTACTATCAAGAGACTATGTGTTTATAATATGCATAGCACAACATCAAGGTCATGGTTGGTTAAAGGTCAAGAAGTACACATTCATGTCCGCTGCGGAAGGGGATTTAGCTGTCCTTCAGGCTGCCTTGTTTACTTGATTTTAAATCAAGCAGCAATTACAGGATTTTAAAAGTTAAACCGTGTTTCATAACTTACTCTGCGAGACTGAATTAATTAAAAATAAGATTTACTGAGTTTTCAAGGTTAAATACTTCAGATACCACAGTAAAATTATATCACATTAATCACTGTAACATCACATACAAGTGAAATGTGTGCCTTAACAGCGGATTTAAACTTACAAACACGATCTGATTCCTTAACCTACTGAGGTAAAGTATTCCAGAGTGAGGAACCATTATATGAGAAAGACTTTAAACTAAAGCTTTTAACTTTAGGAATGCTAAAACGTGATCTCTGGCTAAATGTGGTTTTATTATTGGGAACAGAACTGGCCAAACAAAATTTTCACTTAAATAAGGAGGAGCAGAACCTGTATGAATTTTAAAAACGTGATTGAGAGAAATCAGTTCAACTCTTTTTTCAATAGGTAAACAACCTTACTTTAAGGAATGTTCTGAATTTATGTGTCTTCTTTGTTCAAGGTTAAGCACAAATCTAATGATTTTATTTTGGGTTACCTGAAACCTGTTCTTAAGTTTCTGAGAAAGTCCAAAATACCATACCGAGCAGGCATAATCAAAATGACACTTGATCAGCGACATAACTAAAAGTTGTTTTGGTATAAAATGATATAAAATTATCTTCCTTGTGTTTTTGCTGATTTTACTCTAAGGTCTCTGATCTCAGTAAGGTCATTGTATACCTACCTTTTTCACTCTACAATGACATTAGCTTTTAATGTTTAATATGTTTGTTTGCTTTTGCATGCAACATTGTAGAGCTGAAGGGTGGGTTGGAGTTAACTCACCACGAGAACTTGTTTTTTTTTGTTCTTATGATTAACTGTTAGGGCAAGTGTGAGGTTGGTGCATCCTACAATCTGGCTTAAACCAACCCCCTCCCACCCAGTGGCAAATATTTTGCCACTGATCGTTCCAAGGCGGTAACCCCTCGGGGTTTTTTTTTATTAATTGTTTGTGGTGCCCCCTCTATTTTTGAAAAAAAAAGAATTTATGCTGTGTTTTCCTCTACTTTTTGACTGTGTAGGGAGGCTGTGTTTTTAACTGTGTTTTTCCTGATATGCTCTTTTCCACTTTTTTCCCATATCAGTCTTGTATTAGCTTTTCGTATAATTGAAGTGACCATAAACTGAAAACTCAACAACTTGTCCAATGTTGCACCTAAATACTTAACTGAGTCAGTGCGTTTGAATTCAGTTTTTTTACACTTTGTACCAAGAGTGGATTGCTTCTTTAACCTAGGTTTTGTACCAAACATAATACTTCAGTTTTCCAAGATAGAGGGACAACTTATTGTCTATTAACTAATCACTGACTCTCATCAGATCTTCAATAAACGTTTAATTTCAAACTTGCTTTTACTTGCTACTAAAATTGCAGAATCATCTGTATATAAAAAAGTTTATTTTTCACAGCTCTAGCCATGTCATAAACATACAGTAGGAAAAGGAGAAGACCAAGTATGGACCCCTGAGGTACACCACATGTGACCTTTGCAGATGATGAACTTATGCCAGGCAAATTGATACACTGTTGACGATAAGACAAATAAGACCGAAACCATCTTACAACATCATAACTTAAACAAAAATTCCTAACTTTGTCAATAGAATACTATGGTCAACAGTGTCAAATGCTTTTTGTAGATCCAGAAGTACCATGCTATCATAATTTCCATCATCTAAATTTAAACCTTATTAACTAAGATAAATTACACTCAACAGGAATCCGTTGAATTAAAAATAAATTTATAATATGTGTTAAAGGACTTGCATAAACTAATGCACAATCCTTCATAAATCTGGATGAGATATTATCTAAACGTGTGGCCTTAGTAACTCTAAGTTTGTTTTAATATTTCAAGACTATTTTCTGAAACAAGAGAAAAAGAATAATTATTTAAAACACAACACCTTTGTTAAAATAGAAAGATTAAAATTAATCAGTTAAAAATAAAACTGATAATCCACTGTTTTAAAACTGTGGAATACCATTTTTAGTTTCACTGTTTTTGCCGAGCTACTTTTACATTTTTTTTTTTGGTATTTATTTTTAATTTTCATTTCACAATTGCGTAAATTTAATAAAGGTAAATGTTTTTTTATTTCAGTTTCTTTTCATGATACAGATAGATAAGATGTTTGAGATACTTGTATCTAAAATAAATGTCAGAACTATTTTCTATTGATGTATCAATAAAGATTAGAAATATAGCGGCTAGCTATTATTTCAGGCCCTCCACAGGGAACATGAAATTCTAAATTTTAGTTTGTCAAGAAAACATAAAAGAAAAAGAAAAAATGGTTGTTTCAGTGAAATATCAATTTTATTTCACGAGTGAAGACCAAAACCATATTAGCCACTCGTGAAAATGTTAGTTTTTTGGTGTTCACTCGTGAAATGAAATTGATATTTCACTGAAATAAACAAATATCCTCTATGTATTATTAGAAAAAAATGACAACTGACATTCACCCATAACTGTATTATTCATGGGTGAGCATTTATAATTACTATATTCCATACTTTTGTATCAAGGCGCTGTTCAAGGGTATTAATCACCTTCAGCGATAGCTGTAGTAGTTGTTGTTGTTTTTGTTGTTTTGAAGTTGTTGTTCATTTTTTTTCTTTAGTTGACTCTTAATCATTTCGTTGGTTTTCTTCGCAGTAATTAATGGTTGAAAGTTTTACGGGGTGAAATCTGGCAAAAGCGGCAGAAAACATCGGTTTGAAGTAGATGTTCTGTTATTGAATCTGGTAAGTAACATCCAATAAATATTAAAACTGTGTAATGCTCGTAAATTTGCGTGCCTACGGCAGCGGCCTGATGGACTAACCGTTGCGGCCTAGCGGCCTAAGATATACATTGTTATCAAAATAAAAATGACATCTACCACTAAGTGTCAACAAACAACAACAACAAAAAGGGGTTTGATGTGTACTTTTGCAAATTAAAAAAAGTGTATTTTCATGATTTGTTATCTGAAGGCTGCCAATGGCCCAGCTGCCTAAGGTATACATTGTTTATCGAAATCAAAGTGATATTTATGAACTAAGTGTCAAAAAACAACAACAATAAAAGGGGTATAAGGAGTATTTTTGCAAATTAAACAAACGTCTTTTCATGATTTGTTATCTAAAGGCTGCTAGCGGCCCAGCGGCCTAAGATATACAGTGTTTGTCAAAGTAAAAAATATATTATGATCTACGTATAAGAGAAAACAAAAAAGGGGTCTGGAAAGTATTTTTGCAAATAAAAAATAAAACGTCTGATCGTGGTTTGTTATCTGAAGGCTGCTGCCAGCGGCCCAGAGACCAAGCGGCCTAAAATAAGCCTTGTCTATCACTCGTTGTAAGAAAAATATCTTTGAACTAATTGTCGTAAACAGCAACAATAAAAAGGATTTGGGATGTATTTTTACAAATTAAAACATAAAGACTTTTTTTCATGATTTATTACCTGAAGGCTGCTGGCGACCTACGATGAACTTTCTCTATCATTATAAGAATAGTATCTTTGAACTGTCAACAAACAACAACAATAAGATGAATTTGGGTGTATTTTTGCAGGCTGCTAGCGGCCAAGTGGTCTTAAATATATTTAGTGTCTCAGAGTTAAAAAAGCACTAATCATATCAACATTTGAACAACAAGGATGGTGCACGCATGCGTTTCATGTCTGATAAAACTGCATTTCTTTATTTTAACGACAATTTATTACTGATAATCGCACAAGACACAATACAGAAACAAAATTATTTAAAAAGGATAATAACCTGTTGGAAAACGGTCATGATGCCGCTTATTTTCTTTTTTGGGTTATGCCCTTAAGGGCATCACCCAGTATAGTGGCGAGTTTTCGAACTGCGACATGGCGTTTATTGGCAATGAATATGCAGCAGAGCGTCTGGAGCCGAAGATTTTCGGACATACTTATTCTGCGGCCCTGCAATCCTAACTGCGGTCCCACTTGTGGCCCTAGTTTAACGATGTGCAATCATTAGATTTCTCTAAATGTTAACTAGCGAGAGTTAAAAAATGAAGGGAGCTGCATTCAATGTAATGAATTTGATTATTTTTCATTGTGATAGGCAAATATTTGTTTGTGTTTTAGGTAAATGATATGTTTAGATGTAAGAGAGAAATTTATTGTAATAAACACAATTTTTTATTTATTAATTTTGAATGATTTTTAATAACGACGGCAACAGAATTGAAATTTATTATTTGCCCGTGCAACAATAGACTTACAATTTAGACTATGGCGTTTTTATAACTGTTTTGCCTTAAAAAAAACTAAAAAAAAAATATTTTATAAAAACATTTTATAAAAACAGTAAATTTGATCTTTAAAAATGAAGTCCATTTAAATAAATGCTTAGAACATCAACAATTTGAACAATTCACTAGAACTCAGAAAATGCCTATAATGCCAGCAGGCAATATGAGCGTTGCTAAAATAACTGCGTCTTGCTCTCTATGTAAGTTTATTTATCGTCATACCGCTTGCCCGTATGACCAACGCTTCTTGAATATCTTAGTTATGTTAGGTTGTTGGAGACAGTGCAAGATACAGAAAGCATCCCATTCTAAAGACACCTTTGGTTCTTTTCCATAACCTCAGTTTAATGTTTTATCAGAAAGAGAATAAGTAATGTAAGTGGCGGAGCGGGCAATCGAACACTCGACCCCTGTAGTCCAGCGTATTACTACTTAACCTTGCTGCTGTAGAACGCCAGCTTAAATAGACAACATGTTGAAATGTGAGAACAAAATGCAAAATGCAGTGGTTGCTTTTCAAATGTGTAAGGGAATTTTAGTCTTGTAAAATATAAAATTCGAATTTTGTCTCTTTTTTCAGCTCTATTTACTATACGATATTTTCAGAAATTAGATTATCGTAGTTGAGGTGTCAAAGACTATATTTTATAGAGTATTCATTATATGACTTGTAAAGACGTATATTATTATATATTTTAATAAAATTATGTGCTAACTTTACACTCTTATAATATTTACTAAAATGGACAAACACATTAAAGCAAGGAGAACTATCAATACCGCAAGAAATTGTGCATGTAGATGTGGTCACATATAGAGTTTAGTGACCAGGCATAACCAAATGGATGGTTTTTTAAGCAGCCCACATATCACAATATTGAACAGGACAATATGTAAAAGTTTATGTGCTAGCAATGTATTGAATGGTTTAAGGAACAGTCTCTCTTTACTTAGTTTTTTGTCCTCCTTACACATACAGTAAATATTTTATGTTAAGTTGAAAATTGTATTTTTGGAGACTTTTCTTAGAGGACAATATGTAAAAACAAATATCTGTTACATGTCATATCAATTCACAAACTATCTATTGTAAATTTACCTATGACATAAAAAATAAACGGGGTTGCCCGGCTAGGGGCCTCAAAAAAATTAAACAGACGTGGTTACATTAGCCTCAACATAAAGCTTAAATGGTTTGCATTAAGCTCATGTCTGGTTTGAAGTTTTTAACTTAAATATTAGTCCAGATTTGTAGATAAAAAAGATCATATTGTCTATCTGTATTTGTTTATTTCGGTTTAAAGTTCTCTGTCTGAGATCCTACGCCATACCATCCGTTTGTTTGAATTATCTCCCTTTATGTTCTCATTAGTTTACAAAACCTCTTTCTGTTTATTTTCTATAGAACAAGTTTGTCTCATATATATGTAGGAATTGAACAAATTCATGATTGTTGGATCCAAGATGGTAAAACAAATAAGGCTCGGATGGGTAATATGGTAGAGAAACCTTTACTTCCAAAAAAGTCTATGTCTTCTTTTAGTTAAATGAGAAGTAATTGCTTCCCTAAAGGAGATGGATATGTTCTCGCCGAGTGCAAATAAATCCAGCAATTGAAGAAGCTAGAAAGGTACTGTAGAAATCACAAGCCTAATCCGAAATCCGCTAATCGGATATTTCCAAAGATATCACAAACAACAAATACCCACACAGTACCGGCAAAGCAGAACACGTCTGCTCACAGATATGGACATCTCTGCCGACTAATGAAAATAAGCGTAGCAAGTAATAGCCGGTTCCTGTCCCCTTGGAAACCACTGAAAGGTATTGGCGAAAATGAAAAATAAATAAGGAAAACAAAATAATCCGTAGTGAAAAGACAATGGTAAATCATAAAAACCCACATCAAAAAATGTCATGGTATTGGAAATCCAATCGATAAAATAAGAAAATATTGAACCACTCTTGTACCTACAATGGAATAACAAGGACTATATTTTGGATATTCTGTGTATTAAATGTTATGTATTAAATATCTCATATGAAAATGGCAAGTTATACTTGTAAATTTGCACATCTCATGGAAGAAATGACATACCGGTACAATCCGAAGAAAAGAAAATGTCGAACAAGCAGCGCCACGTCAACACGCAGCTATTCTGGTATGTCGAAATAAATATGGATGACAAAATGAACACTATATTAGATAAGATGATGAACTAATGTCCTATAAATTATAAACTTGATGCTGAGGCCCTATAAAGGTCAAGCTTAAGTTCCCGATAGCCTTGGAAGTAAATGATGACGTTGTTCGGGACCGAGGTGGTACGAATACTACGTGGTTTGTGTAACTGCAACCCGAAGGAGAGATACAACTTCACTGTCTGGAAACTACCATGAAGCAAGTTATAGATGATCTCCCGGAAGAACACGACATTAGCGATATAGTGCTGAATGAAGACGATGACGACAATCATCATTCCGATATAGATCATCAATCTCCGAATCCTGTTCTCATAACGCAACCCATTGAATTCATAACCCCACGTTCTCCAAGCATTCCTGTATCTGTAATCAGTGCATGTAACAAGAAGCTTAACTCTGCACCGGGTTACCTTATGAAGGTATACCCACTACTAGCGAGCTCGTATCCCATGAATACTAGTACCCCAGGAATATCAGATCCTATGTATCACGAGCTAGATAGTAGATCAGCGCTCTCCCAAGGTTCCAGCATGAATTAGGATCCACCGGGGATTGTGTTCTTCTGTTAAGAGTGTATGTTATTATAAGGACAGCCGCCTTATTCTCAGGGTGATAAGAGCTCTATTTCAATAGGAACTAGTTTGTTGTCTAAAACCGAGATTAAAGTTTTTAAAGTTTGTTGAACTTATAGACAAAGTTTCTACTTTTTGTGTGTCAGAAACCAAAACTGATAAGTATTATATTTAATGTACCAAATTACACGTTTTCTCTTAATCAAGATCAGAGAAAACAAAACAGAAATCAGGAGGTATATGTTTTGTTTACACGCTTGTTGACCGTGTACATGTAGTACTTTTGCTTTAAAATTGTTGACCAACATCTGAGAAATATTGTTATTGGCGGAATATTTATTCTGCCAGAGCTATCTCGTTTTTATAATAAAAATGATGACAGATGTAGCTAATAAAAGTAGCCAATTTGAATACGTATATGTTCTGGCAATGCAAATGGTTATAGATCGACCTTGCCTTTGTCTTTGGCTAGAGATTTTATAACAGATGATAATATTTCAAGTTTTCTAAACTTTTTTGACAAGTTTCCACAATTAATTATCCCAGCAGCTCGAAACCGAAAGTGTTATAAGATTTATAGACACGGACGCAAGTTATTAAAAGTATGCAAATCTATCAACTTATTTATATAAAGGTAGAATGGGTTATGACAAGTCTTTGGTGGGGGATGACTTTCCGAAATGTATATGTAATCAACTACTCACTTTCTACCGCAAGATTTCTTCAATTAGTGGAAGACTCCGAAGATACTGAGTTAGAGTTAGATTCAGTGTTTTCCGATGGCCACTTTCTGTTGTCTGTTTCCCTGAAAATAGACCTCTGAAATGTTGAACATATTTCTCTTGATCCGAACCCACCTAGATCTATAACTAAATGGCAAGATCGACACTAGACTCCTCCTCTAAAGGAAAAATGTATAGTCTACTTTAAGAAAATATATCTCTTAAAACACACTTCCTTGACTTATCATTAGCATATCGCCTGCCTCTTCTGCACTTCTGCACTGGTAACCATAGACTTTCAATTGAGATAGGAAGATGGAACCAGTCCGATTAACTACATAATGAAAGGAAGTGTCTGGTTTGCCTCATGTGCGAACTAGGGGATGAGATGCACTACCTCTTTGTATGCCCATTTTTAAAGACAAAAGATTGAAATGTATACCTAAGATATTCACTGAAAAGCCTAACTATGTTAACTCTGAGGAGGTTGTAACAACAACAAACATTGAACTATTATGAAAATTAGCATTTTTGCCAATCATATTATGCGTAATTTTGATAGATGACTTTATGCCTATTGATACAAACTGACTAACCAAAAGCCAGCCATTTGCTGGCCTATTGCCTCTTTTACGAAAATATGCCATGCCATAAATAATCTACATTTCCTAAATCTCGAGTTCGTGCAAGTGGCTATAACCCATGAAGAAAAGTGTTTCCATTGATTAACTGCTTTCAAAACCTCCCAGAGGTAAGATGCAGCTTACCAATCAACGTACAGCATTCCCTTGATATTAAATGTTGTAAAATTACAATAATGTCATGTGATCCAATATACTGACTTTACTATTGTTTATGAAAATAATTTTACATTAACCCTTATTATATCTACCCTCGTGTTTGATACAAAAACGTTAGTTCTCTGTAACGTAACCTTTTTCAAGCACTACCTTTATTGTTGGAATAACAATACGATATATATAATTAGTAATTGATACAAGAGTACAGTCGCATATTTTTGGAACATCAACGTAATGTGCATTCCTTTAAAATGCCCTCGAATACCGTTAGATCGATAATATCTGTTCTGTTTACGGAGATGGTTATGATACCGGTATCGGGCATTTATCATAATGATGCATCGCAGGCGGAAGTAGCGAAGTACGTCTTTGAAACTGGTAATTATCCTACATTCTATGGTGTTTACGATTTCTGGATTCTGGTTTATTTTGTGTGTTATATTTTCGCCATTCGCTACAGGAGGCGAAATAGGCGAACAAAACACACCAGTGAAAATATCAGTGTACGGTACTAAAACATCTAATTTATAAATAAAAAAAGCATATTATGCCACACGGAAATAATTATTTCACTGACCTTTCTTGCCAGTTTACAGACAAGTTTTGCAACAAGAAAGAAAACTACTAAATGCTTTCATCAGAGTAGTTTAATAGAGAAAGATTGCAAAAGTAGCTGATATCTGGAACAATACGGAATTCTAATTTGTATCTGAATGAGAATCTTCAAACTAGAATTCAGATTTTTTGTTTGAATCTGAAGACGAAAATCTCTTAAATAATACTTTAAAACTTTTTTACCATTCAAAAAAAAAAAAAAAAAACATAAAGCAGTCAAATCATTTATGACCAAGTTTTTTCATATATATACAAGATGTTATAGTCAGGGACCCGGAAAAGCGCGGGCTAAGAGTAATATGAGAATGGCTACACGTTTAGAAGTGTTCTTTTGAATGAGATGTCTGATTGTAACAGTGCATGGAGAAAAATGTTCAGTTTTGAACACTGTCTCACATGTATGTGAACGAATGAAGAGACATATAAAGATGTACAAAAGGACACTAAATCTGCTCTGGATCCCTTGATTTTTAAATGTGCCCGGTATATACCATTTCTTAAACAGGGACGATGTTAGATCGTTCGATTAAACTTTATCAACTTTTTACCCAAACATACTGACTTCGAGAATCAAGCGTACAGTTAAGTTTATAATATCTACTTTAAAGTGTTTCCAGTGTTGTTTGGACCCATTTGTCCTATTTTTGTACCTATCAAGTCACATTGATTGTTCTAACTTTAGATACTCATGAGTTTTTCAGCGACAGAATAGACTAGAATTGCTGAAACTTGCCTGATTTGTTCAACAAAAACGTTCATCTGTTTTGTTTTAATAGTATATATTCACCCAAAAAGATATTCTTAACAACGAGAAAAAAATGCAGTGCAAACAATGTTAATCAACCGTCTAATATTTTAGAAGAAAACATAGCAAAATACATACTAAAATATGAATAGTGTTATATTTCAAAATAAAGTATTAAAATGCAAACTGTATATTTCATATACTCGCAACAAATAAAATCCAAGCAAGGAGTTTAGTCATCAAACATTTATAAATACACTTCATCCAAAAGTTTAAAACATAAAATAGAATATGTTTAGCAACAAACAATCAAAAACAAACAAACAAACAAAAAAGTAAGTATTTTAAATGCAGACCGGAGAGCGCAGCAGGCGTCGTTCGCACTTCACAATTTGTTTATAGTCTACTATCAAATAGACTTACAAGTTTCATAGAAATTAATTTTTTTTTATTCTCTTTTATCATCAACACTTAATTACGCCGCGGAAATATGGGGAATGCATATAGCACCTGGTGCCGAAACTATTCTTTCTAATTTTTGCAGAAAAATATTAGGTGTAAAAGTATGTACAAACTGTGTATGGTGAACTTGGTCGAACAGCTATTCATATTCAGAGAAAAAATATAATGATAAGATATGGGATTTAATTACTGTCACTTAATAGGAATTGTATACTATTTAAAATATATGATGTGTTAAGAATTGATACAGAGAATGGATTATCTTATAACGGTAAAAATTTAGCTTGTAACATTAAACAAATATTGGATGAATCTGAATTAATACTTGTATGGGATTACCAATTTAATATGTCAGTAGACTTTAAAATTCGATAAAACACAGAATTCTTTGTTAATCCGCCGTCAGTCACTTCTTATCCATTCCAATGTTCTACTGCGGCAGGGGATATAGCTTTCCTTCAGACTGCCTTGTTTGTATTACGAGAAATGGTATACAATGATCAATAATTTCTCATCTCGACATATATAGTTTATTTAAACTGACTTTTTATTTTGAGAAATACCTTAGTGTTATTAAAGAACCCATGTATAGAATAGCACTATCAAGATTTAAAACATCGTCACATAATTTAGCTATAGAACAAGGAAGGTGTAAAATTCTCTGATTTAAAAAAAATCTAAAACGTTATTCTTACACCTGGCCATCAAAACAAAAGTTTATTAACCTTATGTCTGAAATATCAAAATCGGTAATTAATGGTTTAAGTAAATATATACTCGTGTTATGCTATTATTTTAAGGAATTAAATTATATATGTATATCTATGACACATTTATTTATATATTTACAAGATTATTGTGTAATGACTTATTTATCCATAAAAACCATAATGCTTTTCTAGTAAAATCCATGCATTTGTGTTTGCAAAAAAGGTGTACTTTGCTGTAAACAGGTATTTGTTTAATGCAAAATATTGATTGATTGATTGATATTTCGTATCCTCACAACAAATCCAGGCAAGGAGTTCGTCATCAAACAATTTTAGATACACTTTATCCCAAAGTTTTAAACATATGATAAGATATGTATACAAATAAATAATGAAAAAAAAAACAATACTGCCCGGTATGTATTGAATTAGAGCATAGTGTTTATTCTGTTAAGTTCATATACATTCTTCAGAAAAGAAATAAGGAAAGAAATATTCATTTACTTTTAAACTACTGTAAAATTAATAATATCACCCTTATACGGTACATTCATACCATGTTATGCGCTTACTCTGACCAAAAAAACAATTATGGACTTCAAAAGTTTTAATTGAAAAAATAAAAGAAAGAATTCCGAAGCGGCGCTCGTTTGGAAAATTACCGTGCACCACACTACCTGCGTTGGTCACTTGCCATCTCCCCTCCACATTCTTCGTCAGCGTATGTCGCTGTGTAAAAAAAACAGCTGTATCTAAATACACCTTCTACCCCTAGCTTAATATGAGTATGAAAACATTTTCATTTATCTAAAATCATCTATAATATTCATCAAAATATCGATTAGCCGCACAAATAAAATAGGAAGAAAGAACTCTTTGAAGTCTGTAAAAAAAATCTATTTGAGTAAATATTTTCTTTTAGAAGTGCCCTCAGCGCTCACAGTTTTGTCATTATCCACACCCATAACTCTCACCTGGCCATCTGGAAGTACAATTATTGGTTTCTGTTTTGCATCGCATCAACTTATTCATATTTTACTGTAGAATTCAAGAAACGAAAGCGAACAGATTATGGCACACGTAAAATCTGTTATGTTTTTCTTCTATTTTATTTCATTTTGTTTTGCAGTATTCTCAAGATATTCACAAACGACAGAGAATACACTGCAACCGAGTGATAAAGAAAATTCGAATCTCATGATTCAGGAAGGCAACCGATTGTGCGGATCTGCTTTAATATGTGAGTCTAACAGCTCAGTGATGACTGACGAATTATACACGACATCATGTTGCCAGGGTATGTTGTCTATTTTTTCTATCACTACTTTCTTTTTACATCATTTCTTCAGCTTATTTTATTTACGTGAATGTCTCGGATTGCAAATTTGAGTCTTTTTTACATAGATCGGGTTTCGTTGTAATAGCTTATTTTTTTTTAAATTATAAAATTTGTTAGGAGTAAACTCTTGAAATTTCAGAATTCTCGATTTTTTATATTTTATATACATATACATAAAAATATCTACCACATTTTGATGTCATGTTGGCGTCATTTTCAATCTTCTTTTTTTATACATTATTTCTTTCCCATTATCTTGGAACAGAATAAACAGATTTTTTTCAATGGGTTTAATTACAAACTACAGTATTTTTGGATTACAAAAAGTAAACTATTATATTCACGCGTAAAAAGTTGGTAAAGTTTTAAGTGACAAATTGAGACTGAGAACTTTGCTAAAATTACCTGAGGTGTTATAACATTCCTTAAGGTTTTCATTTAGTGGATATTTAGATAATAGCACTCCGTTTGGTATTACATAAATTTCTAAAATGATGGACTGAGTTTACCCAAATGTGTGAAAAAGTCTACTTTCAAAATGTACTAGACAATCTCAGTGAAATCAGAATCAGTTATAAATTTACATGCAATTTCATTTTACAATAAAAAGTTTTACACTGCAACAGATATCCCAAAATTATTTTCCTCTGACTCCATGCTACTGACTTTTTATATACAAGTGAACAATCCTTTTATCGAATTCCGACTGCTAAAGACCTTAGGGGAAAGCATTTAAATAGAGCTAACAAAGTCACTGAACAGATTGTGACTGACATCAAAATTCATATTGAGAGTTATCCCCGATTAGAATCGCATAACTGTAGAAAACAATCAAAGAAAGAATATCTTGAAGCAGATCTCAGCCTTTCAAAAATGTACGATCATTATAAACAGCACTGTAGTGAGAATAACTTTATTCCACAGTCAATTCATACTTATAGGCATATTGTCAATACACAGTACAATATGTACAATACTGCCTTTCGAAAGCATTAAAAGATCAGTGGGATGTATGTTTTGCATACAAGAACAAGCTTGAAAATAAAGAAAATGAAATTAACACAGCATATTTTGAGCGTCATATCAAAAATAAAAATCTTGCAAGACAACAAAAAGAATTTGATAAAGTTCTTGCTGAGGCCAATACAAGTCGTGTCACTGCCTGTTTTGATTTGTAACAAGTGTTCACCCTTCCAAAGTCATTCTAATTACAATTGTATTATGCAAGAAATGAAATAATTACAATTTGACTGTTTATAGCCTTGGAGACAATGAGGCTTGGTGCTACATTTGGAATGAAACAGTTTTGCATCTGGCATCCCAGGCACGGATTTACCGGGGGGGGGGGGGGGGCTTATGGGGCTCAAGCTCCCCAGCTTGCCCGTTTGTAAAAAAAAATAAAAGGGCTCATTTTTAAAGACCCTAAAATATTTTTTCAGGTCTTTTCACCACGTAACAGAAACACAGTCAGCCTTCCAATTTGCAACGGTCATGCAATATTACGTAACAACTGATAAACGTGTTCGCAACTTTATAGCTGTGTATATTATACCAATGTACTGTATATTCGGTGGCACGGATTATCCTAGAGTTCTCCAGATTGATCACGATGTATAGTTTTCAAGCATCTTTTAACCTTGACGTATTTGATAAAGTTGTTAAATGAGCGCCTGCTGACCATGACTGGTGACGAGGCAGCTTTTTCACTGTTTCCTGTAGTACCTTAGATTCCATAAAAATGGCATTTGAATTTTTATAATGATAATTGTTCAACAGTTTTGAGTTTTTGGCATTGATGACTCACTTTGATATTGATTTAAATTTGCCTATTTGTCAAAAAGTATGCGACGACTATCTGTTTTGTGGGCCATATCAAATCCTCACAACCATGGTGATGATAATGATGATTGAATTTGTGATGCTTCTTTAATGATTTTAATGAATAAGTATGATTATGGTATGATTATGATGATATTGTGATGACAGTTTTATTTGTGATTCCAATTAATTTATGGATAAATTATTCGTTTCAGAGGACTCTATAAATATAAAATAAGTTAAAACATGTCATACCGTATTTTGTTTTTTGCTTTAGCTGAACATTTCAAAGAATACCATTATATTTCTTTTTAATTCTCACACAAATTTCATTATATTCGTATGCCTAAAACGCACCAAAATAAGCCATTTACACCACCTTTTTAGAAAATTTTCTTGGGGGAGGCCCCCCGAACCACCCCCCCATACGGAAGGGGGACACCCCCTTCCGTACCTTCCCCCAAGCCCCCCCCCCCCCCCCAGTCAAAAATTTCTGGATCCGGCCCTGCATCCATCTCGTATAGTTTTTTAGAAAAGGGTCATACTCAGAACGAGAATGACTGTTTACCTGTATAGAACGTGCATGTAAAAACATTACAATTCACACAACTTCTCAGTTTTCAAGAATTGTACAAATGGCACGTAGATCTAAACCATATCATGTCACAGAAATGACTCTGGATCATTTTGTTTACTTTAAACGTATAGAATCAAACATAAGAAACATTGATATTGATACAGAAGGGCTTAAAGTTAGGTGGAGGGAAATCAGACAAATTGAATTCGATATTGAAAATCCTGACTGCATGATGAGTAAGTATGACTTCGATGGGGCAATACATCTGGTTAGGTTACAGCCAAATTTGAGAAAAAATTCATAGCTGCCCAAACTTTACCCTCTCTTTGGAGATGCAGATTAACCAAAATTGTCAGTGGACAAGTACAATGATTTGGTTCGTCTTTGTAGAAAGAACATAATAACATAATTTCATCTGCCTACCATTTTATGAGAGTTTGCCTCATTTGTAAAACAGACTATAAGCTAAGTCAAAAGACTACATAGTCTCAGTTCATTCTGATCATGTTTTAATGTGTTGCTACAAAGTACATTTGCTTGAATGCTGGAGTTACTCAGACTTTAATATAAATCTTGCAAACAGTATTTGTGTTGCACTATATTGACAGTCAGTTCTAATTATTTATTATCTCGGTTTAAAGCTGTTACTCTAGTATAAGTTGTGTGTTACTGTTCAAAATAAATTTAACAAATATTGGGTTATTTTTCTTCCATTCATGTGTTTATTGTATTGTTCAGAATCCATATTAACACAACTTTTTAACAAAAGGAATGATATAATTATCTTAGAAACACCTTTTAAATGGCTTTGCAACTTGAATACATTGAGTTAAAGTTAGTGTAAAAACTATGGTAAGTGCACTTACATCACTTTTTGCGTTTAAAAAAATAGCGCAAAAAAGTCTTGTAAATGAAAAAGAATGTCTAATTACTTTTTATACTTAAATATATTAAATTAATATAATCATTAAAACCAATTAAATGATACAGATAAATTATATCTTCACAGCATGGTGTGGTATTAAAAAGGTTTACTCTAAAACAACAAATCCGTTTTTTGAGTCTCCAGTAAAAAAAATTAAAATTCAGTTACACTACTTCTTGCGCCAAGGTGACGAATAATGATAATTTTAATCATTAGTATTGTGATGAAGTTGATGATAGTGATGATAGTGATGAAAATGATTCAAAGTAATAAATATAAAACCATCAAATAGACCTGAAGTATGCTAGTTGATTCAATGATACGTCATCACATGCTCAAATCTACTCAGTTATTGCTGAAATAAACAAAAACAGCGTAGTTTATGGTCTGTTTTATTTCCAGACTGCTCGTGCAACGAAGACTGTGGACTCAGGGGTGACTGTTGCTTTCCAACCAACGAAGACTTAAAATTAGAAAAGGACCGTCGAAAATACCAAGAGTGCATCGTTCCAACGACAAGAGAATTTCCCTCGTCAGAAAATTACAAACACAATTTCTACTACATGACAACAAGGTGCCCCGCTGGTAAGCCTGTCCCTGGGACCGACGGTAGAGAAGACTGTGAAAATATCCGTATTTCTCCATGGGGCAGTCTTTATCCGATCTACTCGAATTCAACTGGAAGAATTTACAAGAATCGCGCATGCGCAGACTGTCATGGAGTTGGCGACGGAGTTTTATGGATGGCTTACATGGATTGCAGACAGACGGGTTTCAAGGCCGATCATATTTCTTGGTTTGGCAGTGATTCAGTTTCTACAAATTGCCACTTTCGATTCAGATTTGAGCAACTTTTAAAATCGGAAAGATGTTTCCTCGATGTTATTGACACATGTGAAGGCACGGATGTCGTGATTCCTGAGTGGTCTGAAATGACACCTGAGCAAGTAATCGATGCATGCTACAATGGCATTGTAGCAACTTTCGAAGAATCCCGGCCATACTTGAACGTGTTTTGTTTTTTATGCAATGGTGGGAGGTTTGCAGAAGAGTGTTTTAGAATGGATTCGGATTTTTTCGGACCTGACTCTTCTTTTACATTCCTGCTCAATGATGGCGTGTTTAGAGGAGAAACACAAAGAAAAAGCAGCGTAGTCAAACGACACCCTACTGCATGCTTGAAGCTAGCTATAGAGAATGCGGTAAATTCTTCTTCTTGTATTTTAGAGTAAAAGAAAATGATCAAATATTGACTTTTTTTCTTTGTTTTTATTTCACCGCAGGGTGTTAATAATGCTCAGAAGACATTATAAAAAATATATATAGGTCCAGATTGCTACTTTTGTTTAGATAAAGTTTTAAGAATTTTCTTTTTAAGTAAACCCTTTTCAATTTTTTTGTTTAATGTTATTTTGAACTTTTTAGCATTTGAGAATTTATTAACTTAACAATACCATCTTCTGTAAAAAGCCTGCTTTTGTTTGTTTTCCATTACTTGTTGTGTCATTTTAAAACGTAGTCTTCATTGCATTCTATATTTTCATTAGCTTTTACAAAGACATTATTAAATTATTGAAGTAGGTACGTCCATCCCAAATGAGAAAGAAAGTACTTCATTCTACTTTTTCGGTGCTTTTTCTCCTAGACCTGCAAGTCTTGAAGCAATCTTATCTGTATCTAATTATATCAAAGGCATGTCCAAGTCAGAATGTTCTGGAATTAGTAAATTATAATTAAAACGGCATTTTGAAAACAAAACTAGGCCGGCTTTGTAAAAAAAGGAAAAAAAAAAAAAGGAAAAAAGTCCAAAGCAACTTGCTCTCACCCTACGGGTTTGAACTAAATGAAAAACGGTAAATATTTTTATATTGTATTATCAACAGTCATTTATTTTACAGGTTGGTAGCTGCATGTTCATTTATTGTCCATCTGGGCAGATCTACAACAACAATTTTCAGTGCGTTCAGGTAGCCTCGGCTTGGATAAATCAGTATTACCACGTTGCTCTTCGTCTTAACTTTGTTTCCGATCAGTTGAGTTTATCATCTTTAGCAGCAATAATTCGAGAAAACAACCATTGGCTCGTATCACCTTGGCCAAGATGGTGGAACGTTATTAGCTTATTTTATGAAACTGACAGTGCTTTAAATACAACTTATGTGAAGGGCTTGCTTTTATTCATTAGGTCGCGTCCATTTAAGAAACACGTTGCATTCCTCAGAGAGATAAAGCAACATGTGAAAAAGCCATGGACTGTAAATGATACAGCCAAATATATCGAGCTGACCGCAGATTTTCTGGAATATTTCTTAGTAAGGTCTGAGTTTATGTATGCCCCTATATGGTTTGCCAGAGGATTTAAGAATGTGCAAACGCTACATCTTGAACTGTTTAAAGAACAATCAATACAGCCAATTTTCTTGAACGGACATATAAAAACATCCTCTAGAATTACTAAATTATACTTCTGTCGTCAGATCTCGCTAGTAGGCAACTCATCAAATTACAAACTGTTGGCAAACAAAACATTGCTTCACTATCTTGGAAAATTCTACTTCGATGGAGAATTCGAGCTTATCAGTAGAGAAAATGGAGAAACTGAGCCCAGAATATGCTTGTCAGACAGTCCGTACAAAGAAATACACGACGAGAATTTCAGTTGTGCATCGGAGCCCGTGTTTATCGTTTTACACATACAAGTGGCAGTTTTATTTCTCCGCTTTATTGGTACAACCTAGACGCCGACAGGAATTAGATTTTCCAGACTCCCTCACATGCTCTTTTCCTCATCACTTCGTACAACTTAGTTTTCATATGCATTAAACTATTTAATGTTAAAGTTCTTCAAAGGGTGATAGACTCTAAGGCATGTGTGATTTTGGCTTAATCAAGGCGTTGTCGCACTGATATGGCGGGGTTCTTTAAAAAACGACAGGACAAGATGTTCTTTCTTGACTAAGTTTAAATCTTAGCTACTTCTTGCATGTTTTAGTTTATCTTGAACGACACTGAATGACATTGAACTACTTATCAAACAAATAAAATGTTTAGTCTTGAAGCATATTAGACAGTATCATTTGTCAAAACATTATCAGAGCCAGCCAACAGTTATTGCTGATATAAATAAACGAGTGAACAGCAACATTTGTTTGAAAAACAGTATTATACAATTATAACATTAAATATAATGTGATATTCACCGGCCAAATGAGTAGTATAAAACGGGGGGGGGGGAACTTCACCTAAGGTGAAGATTTGCCCTTCAGCTAGGTGAAGTTTTGCCCCTCACATAGGTGAAGATTTGTCCCTCACGTAGGTGATGATTTGCCCCTCACGAAAGTGAAGATTGCCCTTTGGTAGGTGAAGTGTGGCATTAAGGCGGGGAGATATCTGAACTTTGTTAGCATTCCTGAAAGTCTGCGAGACTCACTGAAAGTGTCAAAGACTGTTGTAAATGAGTTGAGACATAAAGTTTTCATCATGGACTCCTGGGGGTCACTAAAAGTCAAAACTGCCATTAACTTCATTGGAACCAAAAATTCCTGAAAGTCTGCGAGTACCCAAAAATCAGTCGCAGACCAATTAAATTTACTCTGGAGGGTCCCTTGAAGTCAAAAATGTCATTATCTGCATTGGAACCAAAAATTCCTGAAAGTCTGCGAGTGCCTCAGAAACAGTCGCAGACCAATGAAATGGACTCTGGAGAGTTCCTTGAAGTCAAGAATGTCATTATCTGCATTGGCACCAAAACTTCCTGAAAGTCTGCGAGTGCCTCAGAAACAGTCGCAGACCAATGAAATGGACTCTGGAGAGTCCCTTGAAGTCAAGAATGTCATTATCTGCATTGGAACCAAAACTTCCTGAAAGTCTGCGAGTGCCTAAGAAACAGTCGCAGACCAATGAAATGGACTCTGGAGAGTTCCTTGAAGTCAAGAATGTCATTATCTGCATTGGCACCAAAACTTCCTGAAAGTCTGCGAGTGCTTCAGAAACAATCACAGACCACTTGAATGGACTCTGGAGTGTTCCTTGAAGTCAAAAATGTCATTACCTGCATTAGCAACAAAACTTCCTGAAAGTCTGCGAGTGCCTCAGAAACAGTTGCAAACCACTTAAATTGACTCTGGAGTGTCCCATTAGGTCAAAAAATGTCATTATATCCACTGGCACCAAACCTTCCTGAAAATCTGCAAGTGCCACAGAAACAGTCACAGACCACTTGAATGGACTCTGGAGTGTCCCTTGAAGTCAAAAATGTCATTTTCTGCATTGGCACCAAAACTTCCTGAAAGTCTGAGGAGTCAAAGATGAGACAAGGAGGCATGATGAGTGAAAGAGGAGGTATGAGTAGTGGAAGAGGGGGTATGAGGAGTTAAAGAGGAGGTATGAGGAAGGAAAGATGAGGCCTGAGGAGTGGAAAAGGAGATATGAGGACTAAAAGAGGAGGCATGAGGAGTAAAAGAGGAGGCATGAGGAGTTAGAGAGGAGGCATGAGGTGTGAGAGAGAGGTATGAGCGTTAACATAAAGTTGGGTAGAGGAATGTATGTAATATGTACAAACGTAAGTGATAAACTGGGGATATAACAAAGATTCAACAAAGAAAATAGTTTCATTGTTTTATTAATATCATACTTTTTACCATCAACATCCAAAACTGTTAATATTTCTCCTTTTTCGCACCTAAATGGCTAAGCATAAAAGCTACTAAAGTAAGATGAATTGTCATAAATATCAAGTAAAATTCCTCCAACGCTTTATTTGTAACAATGCATGATTGCTTATTTATATACATGTACATAACTTTAGATCGTTCACACTGACATCTCATAAAACTCCTCCAACGCTTTATTTTGTAACAATCCGTGATTTCTTATTTGTATACGTGTATATAACTTAAGATCGTTCATATCAACAGTTTTCACTGATGGTGTCCATCTGTCTCGAGATAATGTTTAAAAAACGGATGGGGAAGCATTGCAATTGTTTTTCTTATTGCCTTCAAAAGTTTATTTCCCGAAATACTTGCAATCGTCCTACAGCAGCCGTAACTATCTGTTTCGGGTTTTACACTATTAATCCGAGCCTTCTTCTTGTTCCATGACATCCTCTCTTTCCAGCTCTGGAATTTGGTAAGTGTCTAGGACCTTGTCAAAGAGAAACTTCCGCTTGAGTATGCCGTATTTCAAAGCTTCGTCCTTGTCATATCCATCCATATCGATCAGCTGATTGACTGTCTTCTTTATAGATTTAGAGATAGGATCTTTTTTCATTGCATCAAACCACATCAATTTACTGCCGAAACTGTTCATCATTGCTTTTCTGTAGGTGCTTTTCATATTCCTGAAAACTTTTTCTTTGGCTTCAAGATCACTGATGTCAGTATCTTCTTCCATAAGCTCATTTACCTTGGAGTCATACTGCGACTGACACTTGAAACGATTCATCTACAATGTAGCTCCAAGGATCGATCTCCATAGACTCCTCTGAAGTGACAGATGTATCGTCACTGTCGTGACTGTGGCTAGACTCATTGTCATCTATGGGCCCAAAAATATCCTCTTTCACTGATACGTCTGACATTGCGTCTTCATCTGAGTCTGTATTTGAATGTGCCAATTTTTTATGTCGAAACATATTATCCTTTCTCCCAAAAGTCTTTAAACAAATGTCGCACTGAAACATCGTCTTCGACGTTTCCATCAAGAATGAGGAGGAGTGAGGGAAGCATTCAACTTTATACTTGTCCATTAATTGCGATGTTGTCAAGTTCACCGGTGTTCTGTTTCGGTTTTCTTCCAGTAGATGGCGGGCCCTGTCTAGGTTTCTTACTCTTCTTAGTTTTATCGCCTACTTTTGAATTCTGACGTTTGTGTGTTGCACCGGTAGGTTGTATTTCTTTCTGGCCAATAATTGATACATCGTTAGGTTTAGCTTGACGTTCAAGCAAACTTTTAGCTATAGCGGTTGTCTGCTCTGCCGGTAGAACCATTCTGATATAAACTTCAGACTGAAATCTCTGACCTCTATGAGACCTGCTCCTCTTCATCTTCCTCTTACTTATCGTCGTAATGTCTTTATCAAATAAGTCCATGTTTCTAAATCACATCTTGACTCTTCAACGTCCAAGCAGTCACTAAATGTCATGCAGATATATTTTGAAACATAACTTTCAGCTCAAGACATCGTCTGTCTTTGTTAATATGACGCTAAAAATGACCATCGACGCGTATACGAAATTTCTCCTCCAGTTGACTCGTCTCCATACACAAATAAATCTGAATTTCATTGTACGCGAGAGATTTATTTGTGTATGGAGACGCAATGTCAGACGTATCAGTGAAAGAGGATATTTTTGGGCCCATAGATGACAATGAGTCTAGCCACAGTCACGACAGTGACGATACATCTGTCACTTCAGAGGAGTCTATGGAGATCTATCCTTGGAGCTACATTGTAGATGAATCGTTTCAAGTGTCAGTCGCAGTATGACTCCAAGGTAAATGAGCTTATGGAAGAAGATACTGACATCAGTGAACTTGAAGCCAAAGAAAAAGTTTTCAGGAATATGAAAAGCACGTACAGAAAAGCAATGATGAACAGTGTCAGCAGTAAATTGATGTGGTTTGATGCAATGAAAAAAGATCCTATCTCTAAATCTATAAAGAAGACAGTCAATCAGCTGATCGATATGGATGGATATGACAAGGACGAAGCTTTGAAATACGGCATACTCAAGCGGAAGTTTCTCTTTGACAAGGTCCTAGACACTTACCAAATTCCAGAGCTGGAAAGAGAGGATGTCATGGAACAAGAAGAAGGCTCGGATTAATAGTGTAAAACCCGAAACAGATAGTTACGGCTGCTGTAGGACGATTGCAAGTATTTCGGGAAATAAACTTTTGAAGGCAATAAGAAAAACAATTGCAATGCTTCCCCATCCGTTTTTTAAACATTATCTCGAGACAGATGGACACCATCAGTGAAAACTGTTGATATGAACGATCTTAAGTTATATACACGTATACAAATAAGAAATCACGGATTGTTACAAAATAAAGCGTTGGAGGAGTTTTATGAGATGTCAGTGTGAACGATCTAAAGTTATGTACATGTATATAAATAAGCAATCATGCATTGTTACAAATAAAGCGTTGGAGGAATTTTACTTGATATTTATGACAATTCATCTTACTTTAGTAGCTTTTATGCTTAGCCATTTAGATGCGAAAAAGGAGAAATATTAACAGTTTTGGATGTTGATGGTAAAAAGTATGATATTAATAAAACAATGAAACTATTTTCTTTGTTGAATCTTTGTTATATCCCCAGTTTATCACTTTCGTTTGTACATATTACATACATTCCCCTACCCAACTTTATGTTAACGCTCATACCTCTCTCTCACACCTCATGCCTCCTCTCTAACTCCTCATGCCTCCTCTTTTACTCCTCATGCCTCCTCTTTTAATCCTCATATCTCCTTTTCCACTCCTCAGGCCTCCTCTTCCCTTCCTCATACCTCCTCTTTAACTCCTCATACCCCCTCTTCCACTACTCATACCTCCTCTTTCACTCATCATGCCTCCTTGTCTCATCTTTGACTCCTCAGACTTTCAGGAAGTTTTGGTGCCAATGCAGAAAATGACATTTTTGACTTCAAGGGACACTCCAGAGTCCATTCAAGTGGTCTGTGACTGTTTCTGTGGCACTTGCAGATTTTCAGGAAGGTTTGGTGCCAGTGGATATAATGACATTTTTTGACCTAATGGGACACTCCAGAGTCAATTTAAGTGGTCTGCAACTGTTTCTGAGGCACTCGCAGACTTTCAGGAAGTTTTGTTGCCAATGCAGGTAATGACATTTTTGACTTCAAGGAACACTCCAGAGTCCATTCAAATGGTCTGTGATTGTTTCTGAAGCACTCGCAGACTTTCAGGAAGGTTTGGTGCCAGTGGATATAATGAAATTTTTGACTACATGAGACACTTCAGAGTCAATTTAAGTGTTCTGCGACTGTTTATGAGGCACTCGCAGACTTTCAGGAAGTTTTGGTGCCAATGCAGATAATGACATTCTTGACTTCAAGGGACTCTCCAGAGTCCATTTCATTGTCTGCGACTGTTTCTGAGGCACTCGCAGACTTTCAGGAATTTTGGTGCCAATGCAGATAATGACATTCTTGACTTCGAGGAACTCTCTAGAGTCCATTTCATTGGTCTGCGACTGTTTCTGAGGCACTCGCAGACTTTCAGGAAGTTTTGCTTCCAATGCAGATAATGACATTTTTGACTTCAAGGGACCCTCCAGAGTCAATTTAATTGGTCTGCGACTGATTTTTGGGTACTCGCAGACTTTCAGGAATTTTTGGTTCCAATGAAGTTAATGGCAGTTTTGACTTTTAGTGACCCCCAGGAGTCCATGATGAAAACTTTATGTCTCAACTCATTTACAACAGTCTTTGACACTTTCAGTGAGTCTCGCAGACTTTCAGGAATGCTAACAAAGTTCAGATATCTCTCCCTGCCTTAATGCCACACTTCACCTACCAAAAGGGCAATCTTCACTTTCGTGAGGTGCAAATCATCACCTACGTGAGGGGCAAATCTTCACCTTAGGTGAGATTCCCCCCCCCCCCCCTCCGTAATATACTACTCAAATGTTATATTGACCGAGGCGATGCCTTTTATGATATGACTACATACAATTGTTTCTACTAAGTTTTCTTCCAGACTGATTTTACATTCATTACAATGTGTTAATTTTTTGTAGGACTTTTTATACTCATTCTCACATTACAATAATACTCAGAAGTCTGACAGGTGATTTTGAAATCCAATATAACATCGAAAAATATTTTAAAAAACACACACCAGACGCCATTTCTTAGAAAAAGTCTAAGTGCCCGGATGTATTTTGTTTATTTCCCGGCATTAGAGTAATTTTGTTAACTGAGTGCCGGGCACCAGACAGCACTACTACGAGTATCAACAGCAATCTATTTTTAGACCTAAAATATAACATGGGAAAAAACCAGAATGCAGGAATATAACGATATATTGTTGGTCGCCGACTGCGCTTTGAACCAACGAGATCGCGTCTATTTATAGGTCATATAATAATTGATTTTATTGCACATTTCCTCAAATGTATTTGATTAAGATCCAGTCTGTTACATTTTACTTCAAACGCCTCACCCACTTGCTTTAAATGATAACATTTATCAAGAAGGCAACATTTAAAAAGAAATTCTGATTATGACATTTTTGAATTACTTGAAATAAACTGAGGTCTAATGGTAGTAGTACTAGCAGTAACATCAAAATAAAGTCACATGTTCGTTCTTCAATTCATGGCCTTCATATTATTTTACAACAATCTGGCAGACACGTTATAATTGAACTTTTGGCATCTATTTCTATATCACATCTCCAAAGACTGGATGAGGAAGCTAGTGCCATTGTTATAAGAACTCATCCACTGGATGAAGTTGAAAGTCTAATTCAGTGACGTGTTTTGTTATTTATGCAATGACGGGAAGATTTCAAAAAGGTGTATTGGAATGGATTCGGATTTATTCGGATCTGCCTCTTCTTTCACTTTCTTGCTCAATTATAGCATGTTTTGAAGAGAAAAACAAAGGAAAAGCAGCGCAATTAGACGACACTCAACTGCATGCTTGAAGCTAGCTACAGAGAACGCTGTAAAGCTTTCTTGTTGGTGTAAAAGGAGTCAAATATTGACCTTGTTCTTGGTCTTCATTTCCTCGCAGAGTGATATTCATGCTCAAGAAATATGATTAAGGCATGAAGGTTTCAAGACAAAGTTTAAAGAATTTCTGTTTAGTAAATCCTTTTCAGTTTTCTTGTTTAGCGATATTTTGAACTTTTCAACATAGGAATTTATAAACTTAATAATACCATCTTCTCTAAAATGCTTGCTCATATTTGCTTTCCATAACTTGTTGTGTTATTCTAAAAACTAGATCTTTATTGCATTCGATTGTTTTCATTAACTTTGAAACAATTGTACCAGGCTCTTGATCTGGGGCTGGTTAAATAAATTTAGATTAGTCGAGTGGAATTTTTGGATCGTATAGTGGATTTATTAAATCAAGTCAACAACAAACTCAGCGCTACTTTTATTTAGAGACAATTGGTTTCTATATAAATTAATTCTTAAACTTTTGAATTTATTGGAAGATTTATATTAAAGTTGGAAAATGTAGTTTTGCTCTAAGCAAATAGGTAAAGTGAGAAGTTCCAGGGAAAGATTTGAAGCACTTGTGCTTCTGTGGGTCACCAGTGTGACCGATAAACCTATTCAATTTGCTACAGTAGAGCACTATATATATTAGCGCACGAAGTCACGTGATTGTATAAACAACTAAATATTGGATTAAAATTGGGCTAATAAAAGAATGTTACTGTAATACATGTAATTTAAACTAATCAAAATACAAAAATACAAAATGACTTCAGTTTGACAACAAGATGGCGACGCCAATGTACTATGACAAAAAGTAGAAAAGTAATGTTATAAATAAATTGAGTAGTAACCTAGCCTATTAAACAACTATAACAAGTACTGAATAAGTAAATTTGTACGCCCCCCACCCCACCACAAAAAAGATTCTTTTCACTTTTTCGGTACATTTTCTCCTAGGCCTGCAAGTATTAAAAAAATCTTATCTGTTTCTAATTTTACCTATATCAAAGTCAAGTCCAGTTCAAGATGTTCTTGATTTAGTAAACTATCGTAAAAACACCATTTTGAAAAACAAACTAGGCTTGACTTTTTCTATAAATTTGTGAAAGATCTGGCTAGACCTACAATAAGAATTTTCAGTGCGTTCAGGTAGCCTCGGCCTGGATAAATCAGTATTACCACGTTGCTCTTCGTCTGAACATTGTTGTCGATCAGTTGAGTATATTAACTTCAGCAGCAATAATTCGAAGCCAGGCAGTCTCGTCTGCTTCGGTGTGAGGCTAATACACATCAAATATGTACTGCACCCATACTAACTTTTCGGTCGATACTTTTCTAGCCCATGAGGTATTTCTTCAAAACGTTTCTCGATGTCTAGGGGTTATTTGTTCTCTACTGTCTATGAGGTTTAATGAACAATTCACACTTTTCAGTTTTCACTAGTTTTAATAAACATGTACACAGCTACTTATTTTCACTGTAAACTAAGTCCTATGATGACAGTTTTCACAATTTGATTGTTATTTAGATTCCTTTTTTTTATATAAATAATTCCACAGTTGTTTTTTAATATATGTTTTGTAAAAAAGACTAGGTTTCCAAAACGTGGACAACCTGCTGATATAGTGAGAACACTCTTTCTCTGTTTTATATAATTATATTTTAAACAAAGCTAGGTTTCCAAAACGTGGACAACCTGCTGTTCTGTTGAGAAAACCTTTTCTTTCTGAACTTATTTTCCGCCAAAACCTCCTAAAGACTCGGGCTTAGCACCACCCATTTTGTAATAAACCAAAGTCAAAATATTTAATTTAGTCCAATCGTAGGTTAAACTTTTAGCGGGATTTATAGAAACATCCCAGTCCTAAGGAATGCATTCCATATGTAACCAGCATTTAATTTTAATGTCTCTGATATAATTTTATAACCATTAACTCTGAACAGGCCGGAGCTGAATGAGTGCCCGGATCTGTATTTAATTAGCTGATGATGACAGACAGGTTGCTAGAATTCTCTAGGGTGACATTAAGTACCTGGAGAGGAATAAGATTTTAACTAGCATCTTACAATTTGTAACTATAAAATTTTGTATAAGACTTAGCAAAAATA
The DNA here is from genome assembly GCA_012932295.1 of Cyclina sinensis. NCBI lineage: Eukaryota > Metazoa > Mollusca > Bivalvia > Venerida > Veneridae > Cyclina > Cyclina sinensis. The sequence continues at coordinate 20,100,201 of JAAONU010000001.1, forward strand.
TCACTGAAAACAGATCTTTTACTTAGCAAAAATATATCACTGAAAACAGATCTTTTACTTAGCAAAAATATATCACTGAAAACAAATCTTTACACTGAACACACATAGCACTTTACTTTTTTCTCTTCCAATCGCTTTGTATTTGACTGACGTCGCCATGTTCAGTGTGTTCCGAAAGTTATTGCAATGGCGGCTTACGTCATACATCTGAGAGGTGACTTTAGAGGTGTTCCCATTGATTTTCATTCGCCTGTTTGACTTACAAGTAGAGCTGCAACAAGCTTTGTGCGGTCTTGTCTTTGATGTTGCAGTATGAAAATGATGAGTTTTTGTTTTGCTAGACGTAAAATTTTCAATGATCAATTGAAGGCCGTCGTTTAAATATACGAAACACTTTGCATGGATAAAGCAAGCAACACTTTCAAGTTAAATTCTGAAATAATTCTGCGACGATAAAATATAGCTGGAATGATACAGACAGAACGTTAAGATATCAGTTGAATACTGCAACACATAACCATGCAGACAAGTTAATGATCTAAAAGGATGCTATGACCCCTTTAAGGTTTCTAAGACTAAGCAACTGATTAGTCTGTGACGTCATTTCAAAAGGATCCACCACACCTTCCTAGAAAATTGCAATGGTTTCTAGTTTTCTAAATATCTCAATGATATAATTGTGACACTTGAGTCATGTTTATTTGTTAAAATCCCCATTTCTGAACAACATCATAGTCAATGGCGTTGTATAATTCATATAAATCATCAAAATATACAATTAAAACTCTGATGTAAACGGCCACAAATTTTTAATTGGGGTTTAGATCATTAAAATTTAAATATTCGTTGGCATATCGGCAAGTAATACATAAAACAAGTAGATCATTAAGATCATTTGTAAAAGACAAATTGCAGATATATGAAACATCGCCAGGTTTATATCAATGCAAGTAATAACAATTACAAGATCATTTTTAAAACAAGTAAAAGAAACTTCTGATATAATAGGACTTTTTTAAATCTAAGGATTCTGGAAACTTGAAAGTCTGTTCCATAATTTACTTAGAATAAAATACCTAAAATATTGGTATTTTACGTCTTTGTTTAGAACCAACGATACTAGAGTTTCTATCATTAAAAGATTTTCCTTTATTTAAGAGGAATGTGGATCTTAGATTGTATGCAATACGTATTTCATTTTCACATGGCTTTCATAAGTTAAACTAGCTCAAGATCCCATTCCACGCAGTGGTTGCTTCACTTGTAAAATACAGTTACTTTAAACGAGAGATGTCACAGACTATTTTATCCTGTCAATTATTTCATATCCGACCCGATAAAGGGGGGGTCGTATAAATTTTGCTTTATACGGCACATGCTACGTCATCACTGGTGACGTCATGGACTAGTTTTGCGTTTATAAACAATATTATAAATAATCAGAAGGAAGTGATTAAATGGTTGTTATTACAAACAGAGACTACTTGAATAAAAATTAAATATTTCAATATCTAGATCTTATAATATAGCATGGTCATTTAAGGAAAAAAAATATCGAAATTTTGGAACTATTTTTTGTGTATATGTTCACCTGACGGATAACCTTGACATTTGAAACACTTTAAAGATAGGTTTCCAATATCATAGTAATTTATTGACAAATGCCAGATGTGACAGGATAAATAGAATAATAGGTTAGTGTCTTAAATGAGAAAGTTTATCCGGCTCGGCTGCGGTGTTTATCAGGTTCGCCTTCGGCTCACCCGATAAATTCCTACGCCTTGCCAGATAAACTTTCTCATATTAAGACACTTACCTATTATTCTCTATACCTTAGGTAAGCAATCTCTATCTCAAAGCATGGTCCTTTAGCCAAGATTTTTTTTTTACTTCAACTCAGATACTTTTACCTCATGTTACCTACCTTTTATCTCAAACCAGAGTCCTTTGACGTGGTCGCTTTTTTCTTGGCTGATTTTCGTCTACACAGGCAAGCAAGAACCAATGTCCTTTAACTAAAATTAGCCACTGGTATACCTTTCGATTAATAAAGCGAACTTGAATGAATGTTAGAGACCAGATAATGTTGGAACTGACAGACCTTTATAGCAAAGCACGAATCTTGTTCGCTAACTGCAGAAAACACGCATATTTCAGCAGAGCAAATCAAAGGCTCAGTGCAAAACTATTGTATCTCCTTGTTTTTATGTAGTTTAAATAGCTTTGCAATAAGGTTCTCGAAATAATTTCTCTGACATAGAAATACGGTTTCACCTTGAAACTACTTTTATTCCATTCTTTTATCTGGGAAACCACGTGTATTGGGTATTGTTTGTGTAATCTTTCACCTATTGCGAAGTTACTCCCAACGGAAATTCCTGGAGATGTCCGAGTTGGAACTACCTTGTAAAGAACGTATGAAGCCCCAAAAATGAGAACTTTTCTCAATAAAATTGAAGCATAAGACTACAGAAATTTGTAATCAATTAAAGAAGAGTTGTGTTGTAGAGGGGAATAATTCATTTTTAAAAAGTTTTTGGGTAATAAAGACCGATAGCTGAAGTGATTATAAACGTGAAATCCATGTGAAGACCTACTTTTTGAGTTACTGTCCGAACAAAATTAAGCATGAAAAATAACTAAGGGCAATAACTCAAAAAATATGAAAGGTAGAGTTATCATTCTTGTGCTCTGCACTCCTCCTAAATGCATGGGTGAAAATTTCCCAAACTGACAATCCTGAAATAATGGCTGGGGGCCTGGGGTTTGCTACGGCCCCGGTGGGTCAAAGGCAATGCTCTTGTAGGGGTTCCAGGGGGAGAGAAGGCCACTCAGAAGCTCCTGGATTTTGATGGTTCTGATAGTCTAACAACACTATTCCAGCAATATATTTTTTGCAAAATAATCAACAATTTGTTGCTTTAATTCAATAGTTTTGCATTTAGTGTTTTGTTCATAAATACCTCCATCTATTTTTCGACTCGTTCTCGATTTCACCGACATTGTAACCAGCTGGTAAAAATTTCATCTTTATCTTTATGAATCTATTGGATTTAACATGTGCCTATGGAAATGTACACAAAATGAATCGATGCTTTTCATTTTGATGCTATCCATTTGGTATATTTAGCGAAATTAATCCAATCAAATTGTGCGATACATGTTGTTAAAGATAAAAGGCATCCCCGGCCCCGAATAAAATACTTTGAAGCTGCAGTATTAAGCATGGAAAATAACAAAGAACAATAACTCAGAAATATGAAGGGAAGAGTTATCATTCTTAAGTAGTGCACTCCTCCTCAATGAGATCTATCCACCTATGAAGTTTCAAGCTGATATCTCAAATACTTTTGAAGAAAAGCTCAGGTCAAAAATTATACCTGAAAAATAACAAAGGGCAATAACTAAACAAGAAATGTTTGTAAAACATAAATGCCCCCCGGCAGCACCTAATTGCTTGTGGTTGGGCCAAAGCGTTCTCTAGTTATTGATCGGAAACCGTTTTTAGAGTCAAAGTCTCTGTGAGCTTGACCTTTGACCTAATGACCTCAAAATCAATAGAAGGTCATCTACTAGTGATGACCAACCAGCATACCAAGTTTGGTGAACCTAGGTCAAAGCGTTCTCTAGTTATTGATCGGAAACCGTTTTTAAGATGAAAGTCACTGTGGCCTTGACCTTTGACCTAATGACGTCAAAGTCAATAGGGGTCATCTACTAGTGATGACCAACCAGCACACCAAGTTTGGTGAACCTAGGTCAAAGGGTTCTCCAGTTACTGATCAAAAACCATTTTAAGGATGAAAGTCTCTGTGATCTTGATCTTTGACCTAATGACGTCAAAGTCAATAGGGGTCATCTACTGGTGATGACCAACCAGCAAACCAAGTTTGTTGAACCCAGGTCAAAGCGTTCTCTAGTTATTGATTGGAAACCATTTTTAGGGTGAAGGTCCCTGTGAGCTTGACCTTAGACCTAATGATCTCAAAATCAATAGGTGTCATCTACTGGTGATGACCAACCAGCATACCAAGTTTGGTGAACCTAGGTCAAAGCGTTCTCTAGTTATTGATCGGAAACCGTTTTTAGGATGAAGGTCCCTGTGATCTTGACCTTTGACCTAAAAATCAATAGGGGTCATTTACTGGTGATGACCAACCAGCATACCAAGTTTGGTGAACCTAGGTCAAAGCGTTCTCTAGTTATTGGTCGGAAACCGTTTCTACCTACAAGATCAATGTGACCTTGACCTTTGACCCCTTGACCCCAAAATCAATAGGGGTCATCTACTGGTGATGGACAATCATCCTACCAAGTTTGAAATTCCTAGGCCTAAGCGTTCTTTAGTTATTGGTCGGAAACCGTTTCTACCTACAAGGTCAATGTGACCTTGACCTTTGACCCCTTGACCCCAAAATAAATAGGGGTCATCTACTGGTGATGGACAATCATCGTACCAAGTTTGAAGTTCCTAGGCCTAAGCATTCTTTAGTTATTGGTCGGAAACCATTTGGTCTACGGACCGACGGACCGACCGACAGACAGACAAATGCAAAGCAATATACCCCCACTTCTTTGAAGAGGGGGCATAAAAATTATTAGTTATCATTCTTGTGCAGTGCATTCCTCCTGAATGCGATCTATTCACCTATGGAGTTTCAAGTTGATATCTCAAATACTTTTTGAGTAATGCTCTGGACAAAAATGTGAGACAGAAGGTCGGACGGATGGACGGACAGAGACTTTTACCACTTTTCGGCGGAGGATAATTACTTTGCGTTTAATCAAACTGAAACATTGCATGGTGTAACAAACAATAAATAGGCAAAGGTAATGGAATTTTAGAAAACTAACAAGCTCTGAAAACATTTTTGCAGTTAAGATGCACTAAAACATTTGCACTTATTTAGATAAATCGACAAGTATTTTAAAGCTTTAAGAGTGGATTTTTATGAATAAATTATTCTATGTTTCTAATGAAACATAAATGAAATTTCATGCATTTTTCATTTTTATTTTCAAAACATTTGCCAAACTTGAATGTCAGATGAAATATATATGCCATAAATTCATCAAGTACATTACATTCCGGAGGTTTTCTGAAGTACATGTATGTGTGAGGAAATTTTTCCTTTAAAATATCCAGCCCTATATACTGCTGATATTTTTATGTACATGTATGTATGTGTATCTGTTGTGAGTACTAGAAAATCTGAATGTTATTTTATCTTTTTGTATATTCGCGCCACTTTTTAACCTCTTTTCAGTCATAACCTTGCAGTATGCAATTTTAAATGAACAGCAAATGTACACATGACATGTGCTGATAGAATAATTTATGCCCATATTGACATATATCCTAAAACAATATGACAAGAGGTCCATGATGGACCTGGGGTGCTCACCTGACTTTTTACTTTTATACAAACAAATAGAGCTGACATCGCAAGAAATATTGCAGCAAGGTGGGATCACTTGTAAAATTCAGTCATTTGGCATCACCCATTGGATGCTTTTTTAAGTAGTTAACTTGTTTCTATTCTTGTTGCCATAGCAACCAGAGTCACGGAATGTAATTCTTCAAACAACTTTGGTACAGCTTCATGCAAGTAACATTCCTGCAAAGTTTTATCATATATTATCAAGTGGTTTAAGAGGAGATGTTGTTTAAAGTAAAAAGTTGACAGCACATGATTCACAACACCCAATGGGCACAGGGCAATCACAAAAGCTCACCCTGATCACATACATGTAGTGCTCAGGTGAGCTAATAACTTATGGCACCATTGCTCCATTTAAAAACTCTTAAAATAATTCCTCTTTGGATTAGCGCTGCTTATTTATACCTGAAAAAGGGCAATATAAGGTGCACATTTACTACAACTATACACACATATATGGTATGATCTATGAGATACTATAACAAAATGGAAGTATTTCATTGCGGTGGGTGGGGGGAAGGATCTTCCAAAAACTGTAATGTTTATTGTGTTTTATTTGACTATCTTTCAGAGTTTGGCACAATTTTAAATTTAATTGTCTTAATTACACAACATTCAAACCTATCAAACTCATTATCAGAAATTAATGGTAAGTTTTCATGATGGTGTGGGGATATTCAGCTTTTCAAAAAGGGGAAAAAATGATGTAATTAAGAAGTATTACATTGTATGTAAGGTTTTTGTGACTGTGAGTTGATATAACATATGAAATTTAGTACTGAAAGCAAAAAAAGCAATTAGTTATCTGTTTCTTCATTTAATGTATGTAAGAACATTCTTGTATTCATCCCTTAAAATACATTAGGTCAATGGAATTTCGAAAAAAGAACTTGCTGAAAAATAAAGTACATAAGAGCTTGGAATCTATGACAAATGAAAACTTAAGAGCTTGGAATCTATGACAAATGAAAACTTAAGAGCTTGGAATCTATGACAAATGAAAACTTAAGAGCTTGGAATCTATGACAAATGAACACTTATGAGCTTGGAATCTATGACAAATGAACACTTAAGAGCTTGGAATCTATGACAAATGAACACTAAGTAAGAGAAATGGCAGAATACAAAACATGTGCATATCAAGTTAATCTGGCAGATGTCACACTATTGTGCAAGTCATTAAACTTTATTTACATTGCGTGAAACATTGTGTAAAACATTTTTTCTGTACATAATCCTAGTCTAGATCTATAAAGTCTGTCATTTGTCCTTTTATTTTATGGATCAATTACTCTGATCATTAGCAACAATGTCCAGAAATGAAGCTTGTATTAAGCCCTTTTCTCCAGATTTTGAGAGATTTTTAGGGTGAAGCTACTAAGTAAGTCTGTCTTATTCTCCCACTATGCTGGTAACAGAAGAATCAAACTGAAATGGGCTATAAATACAATTAACACAATTTAAGTTACTTTGACAATTTCTGCCTACAATGTATCCCTTATTTAAATTTCTTTGAAATGAACAAAATATAGAACAGACTTAAAAAATATATTCAGACAAAATCAAACAATCCTTGATACAGAGCAAACCAATCAGAAAATCGAAAAAGAACTCAATAGCACAGTAGCTTTATTAAAGTTAATATGTAAAAAAATCAGTTAAAAACAGTCTCAAGCACTTCAAATTTATCTACGACCAAGTTACAGCTTAATGAAACGCACCATATATGACTGTGAAACAGTATGAACTATTACACAAGTTCAAGAAATAAAATCAAGGCATCATAAGGCTTTGACCACAATGTTAGAAATACCAGTAGCAGAACTAACCACTAGCTATGAAAAAATTCTGAAATTATTTAAAGACTAAAGGCAAAACCAATTTTCAGTATTTCTGGTAAAATCATTTCTGAAATGGTATGTACATTTTACAGAATTGGCTATTACCTTCGCTAAGGTTTCTGACTTGGAACCAACTTAGTAAAACTGTCAACCAACACTTACAAGTCATTTTAGACATGACAGAATGTCTGTAACAAATTTCTTGTAGTTTATGATTAAACTTACAGAGAAGAATACACTAAAATATTTTCCCAACAATGTAGAATGTATCCAAAGACTTTGAGAATCAAACCTTTGTCTTAGCAGGTATTTCATGATATCTCTGTTTCTGTAACTGTCATCAAACTGAACACTATCAGTTTTTGTAACAAAAAAAATCAATATTTTGCAAGTTACTTTTATATGAACCAGACAGAACTACTAAACAACAATAACATTTCGTGTGAAAAAAATACTTTTAAAATTGGAAAAATATTCCAATAAGATGTCAATACCACACATTTTGCCGACTACACTGTTTTCTGTGTACACATATAAGCTCTCTTTCCAAAGATAAAAATTACACATGAATTACATAGCTAACTGAGTTAACAAATCGTTTAAAATGTTTTACTGTCACACTATCACAGTTTACATAGCTTAAGCAATACCTGATTACAACAATATTCCTGAAATGTTTTCAGTCCCACATGTCCTTAATCCTGGCTCTGCTGGTACCCGTATTCTAACTGGTAATACTGCTCCCGAGTGACGGAAAGTCAGTATCTAGATTATGTTGTGACACGTGATCATTATAGTCTTTTCTAATGAGAACCTGCCTACACGTCTGGCAGGTAAGAAAGCCTGACTGGGTTTTTGTCCAGGCTCCTTTGGCATTTTTGCTTTTTCCACTGATTTTCAGCACCTTGTCATCTTTTTTCAAGCACTCTGAATGCATGTACACTGAGAGAAGTTCTTGTTGTTTATCAATGTCTGGTAAAAGTGCTAAAAGCTCTGGAAATATTTCACTGAAGTTTTCTTTTCCAAGAATCTCTCCACACCTTTTGTAGTATTCGCTTGCAGAAATATCAGATCGTCGAAATTCTCCTGAAAGGTTCTTGAAGTCGTCAAACTGTAAAGACTCTTTGGCACAGAAGGACTGAATGATGCTTATCAGCAATCGGTTTCTCTCCTGAAATCCGTTTGGTTGAGAATATTGATAATTCAACAGATCTGTTGACATTGGAAATGGTCTTCCTTGCACAGTATCATTTGTGTAAGCTTCAGTAGCTTTTTGCGATGCAAATCCTGGTGGAGGGTTGTAGCTAGCTCCAGCAGGTTTTCTGAATCCTGGTGGTGCACTGGACTGAACTGATTTAGATTCTTGCTTGAATCCAGGAGGAGGCTTCTTTGGAGGACATACTGTACCTAGACCAGGAAATTCATCATCAGCTATACTAAACTTTACAGGTTCTGGTTGTATCACATCTTCAGACTCAGATATTGTCAGTTCCTCTATTCTAGGCACTCCTTTTTCTTTTTCCATTCTTTTCTCAATTTTATCTACGATCTTCTTTGACTTTGCCTTATCTGTCACTGAATTGTCTATTTTTCTCACATCACCTTCCTTTTTTGATTCTGTTTCTTTCTTATCATCAGATTTCATTAACATGCTAGCAATATCATCCAGAGAAGAATTACCTTTCAAAGGTTTACCATTTCCATTTTCTTCAGACTTAATCTCTGTCACTTTATCTTTCTTTTTCTTCTTTTTATTTTTAGTTTTTTCACTCTTAGGTGAATCAGGTACATTAACAGGACTAAAGCGATCTAATATATCTTTAGTTGTTACTTCTACATTATTAGTTATATCATTATTGCCATTATAGTTGCTTATATTTGATTTATTGTTCGAGTTACGACCTTTAGAAGAGGGATCAGATGATTTAAACCATCTTTCAGTCTGATTTTTATTTGAAGGTGCACCTAAAGTTGGAAAGTCATTCACATCATATGTAGATGGTACTGTCCAATGATTTGATGAAGCTTTCTTTTTCTGATTACTTTTCTTTGTTTGTTCACTAGGTGACTTTCCAATTTGTGTCCATGATGCTAATTTTGGTTCATTAGATTTACTACTGGAGGGTAACTCAGGAAATTCTTCTTCAGGTTTTTTGACGCTAAAATTGCTGCCACGTCCTTTGTTAGGAGGTCTCACATTGTTTGGACCATCCCTTCTCGGTTCAGACTGTAACAAAGACGGAAAGTCATTCAGTCCTCCATGTTGGACTGACATACTGTTAGAAATAGCAAGTCTATCAGCTAGTGATGTTTTACTCTCACTAGTTGAATTAGAAATTGCTGATGATGTCACAGTGGACACAGGTGTTTGTGTCCTAGCACTGGTAGATTCTACAGGCACTTGCGATTTAGCACCAAGGACAGGGAAGTTCTCCTCTGTGTGTGCAAATTCTTCATCAGATGAAGTGGACGAGTCAGCATTAGGTTTATTTTTGCCTTTTTTCATATCCTCGTCTGTTATGGTGCTCAGTGATGCCTGGATTGCTCGCTCTATATCCTGTTTTTCCCTTGAAATACAACAAAAAAACATGATGAAAGCTTAAATTTCTGTCATAACATGTAGACAACATGAAAATTCAAGTAATTAGCTTAGAAAATTCATAATAAACTTATTGACATATGCAATGATATAAAATAACACATTTCAACTGTATCAGGCATTACAAAGTATCCTGTCTTATTTGAGAGAAATAGGAAGTATGACTGAATGAAAAGGATGTAAGGGCTTCAAACATTTTATTAAATTTCTGCATGCAGAGTAGTTTTCTGTATTAAATATGTATAAAATCAGTCTTAAAGTGGTACTTATGAGTGGTTCTTTTTTTATACCAAACCCATACTAAGACATACATACAATTAAGAAACCATTATGTGTACCTGTTAGAGGGAGGGTTATATCTTTCATTTCTACCACCCCTATTACCCTGATGTCGTGGACCAACCCTCCTGCGATCTTCAGGATCACCACGAGGTTCACGTCCTAAAAAAAAAAAAAAAAACAATAAAATAAGAAGTGTCACTGAAAATCTGTGGGGTTATGTGTGATGCAGTCACAAAATTTTGTAAGGTAAGAAAATGAAGATACATCAAGTTTTTGAAGCACTGAAAATGGAAGAAGAAACAAGAGGGCCATGATGGCCCTATATCGCTCACCTGAATATGACTGCTTTTAACAAAGTTGCTACCTGGTTAATTGACCCCAGATGACCCATATTCAAACTTGGCCTAGAAATTATTGAAACAATCTTCCTGACAAATTTCAAGGTTATTTGGACTGAAAGTGTAGCCTCTAGAGTGCTAACAAGGTTTTTCCATATTTGGGCTCTGTGACCTAGTTTTTGACCCCAGATGATCCATATCCAAACCTGAGCTAGAAATCATCAATACAACCTTTCTTACAAATTTCCAGGACATTTGGACTGAAAATGTAGCCTCTAGAGTGTTTACAAAGTTTTTCGATATTTAGGCTCTGTGACCTAGTTTTTTAATCCAGATGACCCATATTCAAAGTTGAGCTGGAAATCATAGAAGCAACCTTTCTGACAAATTTTCAGGTTATTTGGAGTTAAAATCTTAACTCTAGAGTGTTAAGGTTTTTCCATAGTTGGTCTCTGTGACCTAGTTTTTGACCAAAGATGACCCATATTAGTACTTGAGCTAGAAATCATCAAAACAACCTGTCTGACAAATTTCCAGGATATTTGGACTGAAAATGTAACCTCTGGAGTGTTAAAATGGTTTTTACATTTTAGGGCTCTGTGACCTAGTTTTTGATCCCAGATGAACCATATCCTAATATGGGCTAGAAATCATTGAAACAACCTTTCTGACAAATTTCAAGGACATTTGGACTGAAAATGTATCCTCTAGAGCATTAACAAGGATTTTCTGGGCATGATTTGAACAAACTTGGTAGAGGTCCACTAGACAATGCTGCACACCAAATATCTTAGCTCTATGCCTTACGATTTCTGACAAGAAGATTTTTAAAGTTTTTCCTATATAACTCTATGTAAAACAAGTTACCCCTGGGGCGGGGCCATTTTTGACCCCAGGATCATAATTTGAACAAACTTGGTAGAGGTCCACTAGATGATGCTTTATACCAAATATCAAAGCTCCAGGCCTTGTGGTTTCTGACAAGAAGATTTTTAAAGATCCAACTTTTAAAATCTGTTTTTAGCTCCTGTGACCCAGAAATGCAATGAACCGGAACCATTTGAACAAACTTGGTAGAGCTTCATGCAAGGAACATTCTAGGCAAGTTCCATTAAATTTTGCCCAGTGGTTTCGGAGGAGCTGTCATTTGAATGAATTGTGGTTGACGGACGGACGGACAGACAGACGCCGGCAATCAGGGATCCTAAAGCTCACATGAGCATGCTCAGGTGAGCTAAAAAGTAATAAAATCAGCAAAGTTTATACAGCAGCTGCACAATCTAAATCTAGGTAACATGAACATGTGAAGGCATGAGGTAAGTTTATACAGCAGCTGCACAATCTTAATCTAGGTAACATGAACATGTGAAGGCATGAGGTAAGTTTGACACACACATCTATTACAGTGACTACACAAACAGAACAGCAGGTAGAAGCTATACTAAATTAGATATTCATGAATTACTAATAAATCTTGTCTAAGACAGATAACCCAGTACAAACAAAAGACAAGAATAGTCTTGTTCAACTAGGCAGGAATTTCTTTCATGGCAGAAACACTGATACTGGTCCTAAGAGATCTGCAAATATTTTTTTTTTTGCTTTTACTGAAAAGACCATGACAACTGAGTGACTAATTCTGTACAAATTTCTTACCTCTTTGTGGCCTACTGTTTGGTCTAGGCACAAGATTGATATCAATGTTAAGAGTTCTCTCTTGTCGAGCCTGTTGTTTAGTCTGGGCTTTACTATGGACCTGTGCTTGATGACCTTTCAAATCGATGTCCGAGCGAAATGCATTAGTGAACTGAGCACTGGCACAGTCACCTTCCTCGCACAGGTAATGGTCGGTCAGGAAATGCTCCCTTAGTGTATTGTAATCACTGGAAAGTATAATGTGAAAAATAATGTATATCTGACCAAAGTATGATTTTATAGAAAATAAAATGAGAATTTAAAATTATTTCTATAATGATGCAAACTCTTTAAAAATAAACAAACATTAATTGCATAAATTATATTTCATAATTTTATATTTTTGGGGTCACTTCCATGTTTTCGAATCTATAGCAACTTTTTCAATGAATATGTGACATATGCCTTTCCATAGCCAAAATATGTAAGACATTAGGCTAACCAGTCTGACCATATTTAATTTATGCCAAGACTGACACATTGTGATACTGAATACATTAACACTGCTTTTCAACTTGTAAAATCTTAAGTTCAAAAATGGCTGCGTACAATTACTTTTTTTCCTGATTCAGATATGCTCAAATCCATTCCTGTAATTCATTTCCATACAGCATATTGCTGCCTTACTACAGCACACTTACTCATAGAACTCCTGTGATCCTAGGCTTTCACAGAAGTGACAGTAGAAATGATCTTTCCTCAGATGTTTGTACAATTCATCTTTATCTAGGTATCTTTCCTCACAAAACTGGCAAAGTGGGTGACCTTTGTATGACTTATCATCTTTGTCACCCACTCTGCGATGAGTTGCTAGGTCCTGTCGGTTGTAAACCTTTCGTTCACTGGTGAAGATCTGCAGATAATTTCGGGAATATGTTACAGATGTTATCAAAATTTCTTTCGGTAATTTTCATGTGTAAGAACAAGATTTAAGAAGAATGACTCCACTTAGCAAATACAAAAATATCCAAACTGTTGAGTGAAGAACAGGTACCTGTTTCTATGCCTCTTAAATTTTCAAGCTACATTGTATATCAAGCACAGTTATTCCTACTAAACTTTAAATTAAGATTCCACATGTTTACAGTCTGTGAAATATATATAAATATTTTTAATTTGTAGGCCACCTGGGCTTAGGAACTAGAAAATCCAGAGGCCCAAACCAATTTCCATAGGCTAAAACAATAAAAACTATGGTTCTGATTCTGAAGCTAATGTTTTACAGGTTAACTGGACCTTTGGTCTGGCACACCATAATTTCGTAAGCCACTGGCCTAAGGCCTGTGGCTAATTTTGCAGACTGTGTTAATTATAAATTGTGGTACATTTGTAACTTATACATAATGGTTCATAAATATAAGAACAATATACTGTACATATTAATATTAAGAAATCTCAAGGTGAACAGCTTCTAAAATTCTTAGTTGTCACATAACAGCAACATTTTTGAAGTTTTAAAAAGGTAATTAACCATGAGAAGCTCACTTGCTAAAGAAAAGTAATGAAACAATCTTTTTTTTTACTTTTTGTACTTTCAATCATCAGAACTTTATAATGATCCAGCTATTCAAGAGCTCACATTATGTTCTATGAAGCTGAAGAGAAACACAACTACTCACCTTTAATTCTAGACATAGATCACAGTAGAACAGTGTGTGGACACGTCTCATGTGATCCCTGAGAGCCTTGAAATTTTTCTCTGGGTATCTTTCCGGACATTTATTGCACTTGTGCTCTAAAAGCTTGTCAAACTTTTCTCGAATGGCCTCATTTTCAAACTGTATCTTCAGCTTTCTGTTAGTTATGAATTTTCTCACAGGCATCTCACCAAACTTCTCTTTAGTTTTCAAGAAGAATACCTGGAAAGTATTAACAAGAATTTTTAAAAAAAAATAATAATCTGGCAAGGGTCATGTTAGTTAAAAAAAAAAAATAGAAACTTGAATTATTGACACACTGAAGAATTTCAAGGGTATTCCTACAATACATTCACTGACTTACATGTATCTATTGCATTTAAACTTAACAAGTAAACATTTAACAGTATCTATTGCATTTAAACTTAACAAGTAAACATTTAACAATCTGAAATTTTTATTAAACTAGTTATTGTAAGACAACAGTAATAAACACACTTGCTTTCCATGTTACTAAAGACAGAAACTGTTTGCACCCAGTGATTTTAATTCAAGATATTTACACATACTGAAAAAAATATAACAATAAGTTAAATTGTATGAACAGAAATTCAAGTTTGTTACCAAAACACAATTTATCATATTCCATACCATGTAATCCTTATGGTTACCTTTGTTGTCAGACATTTTTTTCTGTTTAAAAAGAGACTACAAGATGCCATCTTATTCCTGTTCTTATCATTATCTATCTTGAAAAGGAATTTGGAAAATTTTGTGTATTATGAGAATAACAGACCAAGTTACCCAGACCAACAGTCTTTGGGTATATTTGGATATTTTGTGCTGCCATTAATTTAATAAATATTAAAATATGTGCCTGTAGGATTATTTTAACTAAATAAATATGCATCTTGTATATTATTAGTAATTTGAATTACAGTGAAATGAAGATTTAATGGCGAAATGGGCAAACTGGAGATTAAAACATATCAGAATACTAATATTACCCATTTTCAAAGACATACTGTATTAAAATATGAACAAGAGGGCCATGATGGCCTTGGATCGCTCACCTGAGAACTTTGGCTGTGGGTTTGCTGTTAAGCAAACACAAGAAGCAGTATTTCATTTTCAAACTGAAGATATGTAGGTGCCTACAAACCAAATATCTAAATTATCAGTCCATAAATAAAGGCTCTATGACAGAAAGTAGAAATATCTATTAGCTATAGTGACCTTGATCTTTACCCAGTGACCTCAAACCCCACCTATGGGTAGAGGTTGATGCAAGGAACCTATATACCGAATATCAAAGATATTGGTCTAAAAATAAAGGCTCTAAGATGTCAAGTAGATAAATCTATTTTTAGCCTCGGTGACCTTTAACCTAATCTAAAAATTTGAAAAAGCTTGATAACGGTCCATTGGACAATGCTTCATGCCAAATTTTAAAATTCTAGGCCTTGTAGTTTCAGACAAGAAGATTATTAAAGATTTTATTCTATATTGCTATGTAAAATTTGTGATCCCTCATGCGGGGTCAATAGTGACCCCAGGGACATTATCTGAACAAACTTGGTAGAGGTCCAATCTACAATGCTTCAAGCCAAATTTTAAAACTCTAGCCTTGTGGTATCAAATAAATTTTTTTTTAAAGATTTTATTCTATATACTGCTATGTAAAATTTGCGACGCCTCACGGGGGACCAATAGTGACCCCAAGGACATTATTTGAACAAATTTGGTAGAGGTCCACTAGACAATGCTCCATGCCAAATTTCAGACCTCTGGGCTTAGCAGTTTTAGACAAAAAGATTTTTAAAGTTTTTCATTCTTGTTGCCAGAGCAAACAGAGTTCTTCATGGAATAGAATTCTTTTAAGAACTTCGGTAAAATTTCATGCATGGAACATTCCTGTAAAGTTTTAGCACCTTTCACCAAGTGATTAAGCAGGAGATGTTGTTTAAAGTATTCTGTAAAAAGTTGACAAAGCATGACACAATGCACGACGGACGCAGTGCTATAACAAAAGCTCACCATAAAACTGACAGACTAAAAAGAACAAAAAGTAGCATAGCAGCTGAAACATTATGGCAACATTGACATTTTTTCACAAATTATTTGTTATACATGTAATACGCTGAGCAATAGCTTAAACCTGTTTTCTTTAAAAGTTTAAATAAAATTTTACTATATTTTTTTGGTTTGGATCATTTTGAAGAGCAAATGAGTAATCATTTTACCTATTTCTAGAAAGATTAAAAGAGTCTATCTCTATAATCTACACATATTTTCATCAGACAGTTATATATTGTCATATTGTCTGTTCAACCTAATTATGCCAAACTCTGTTAACTGAATTAAATGGTACATGTAAGTGTGTCACTTACATAGATCTCCTAAAACATGGCTTAATTATACTGCATGGAAAGTAATAATAATGATGATAAATATGGGTGGTTTTACAAAAAAATGAAAACATTACTTTTATTTAAGATAAAAATCATATACTGTCCCAAGCAAAATAAAGGTAACAAAAAAGAAGTGTCTTTAAAACATTCATTTTACACTTGATACTCATTATAGATTAATACACTTTGGGCTGCTGCAGTTTTCATTATTGATTCAAAGGTAAGATTATTTACTAAATGTAATTGTAGCACTTAAAGTATCACTTTATTACCTTCACCTAACTGTGCCATGCTATGTGCTGCCAAAAAACACATTTGTCCGCATCATCATTATAAGTCACAATATTCCTACATTTAATAATAATACAAAAACAAACAAACAAACAAAAAAACACATTAAAAATGCTCAAGTGCTCAAATTACACAAATACATATAACTATTAACCTTCGACTAAGTAACAACAAAATGTGTGTGTGGGAGGGGGAGTTAAAGAGGGTGAAGTGTCTGTAAAAAATGTCTAGGGTTGAAGTGTCTGGTGAGTGAAGAATCTGTAAGTTTTTGAAAAATGAAACTGAAAGTAAAAGATGTCCAAAGAACACAAATATGATTAAAATACAATATTTAGTTTGACAGCACTGCTTTACCTCTGGTAAATCTGTCCTACAGATTGGGCAGTAAAACTGGTCACAAAGGGCCCTCATTCTAGTTGAACATTTGAAGCAAATCGGATGGTCACACCTTCCAACAGCGTAAAACTCGATGTGCTCGTGGCAAACAAGGCAAATATTATCAGCTGATTCCATAGCTTTGCTGCAATTTTTATTTCAGTAAAACAGGGTTAAATTATCTTAATACGGTTAAATTCTTAATTTAAATAATTGAGATGTTGACACGTAAACAACGCTCTTTTATAACCTTTTCACTTCCAAAAATAGGACTTTCCTTTCCAACGGGTTGTGCAATATGTGATAAACGTCATCAAATTTTGCGGTGTTTTTTTCTCGAAATAATCTGCTGAGTATTTTTAATATTGGTACCAAGAAAGCAAAATAGACAAATGTGAGTTAGAATAATACTATCATATTTCATAAAAAAAATTGATGTCACTCATAAAATATTTATTTATGAAGCGCAAAAACTAGTGACGTCATACTAAAGTTAACAGGACCAGGAAAAATGTCACTACCATCACAACCCCAAGCTTATGGAGCTGGCATGGCAGGCGGGTCATTTGACCCTGTCTCCTTCGTCAAGAGACCCCAAGTAATTCTCAGGATAGTCAGCTGGGTATGGTTCAAATTTAAGACTTCATGGTTTCTTTAAAATTATATTTTTCATCATTTACATTTTATCAAAATAGAAAATTACTCATTATCATGTGTTTAAGTCATTGTTTACAATTTTTGAAGTACAAAAATGGTAGATTTGTAAATTGTGTTTTAACCATGAATTATGTTGATAAAATATCAATGTTGATTTTACCAAGTGTTGATAGAAATATAACTGGAAAATGAAAACAATATTTCCACAATTGGGAGGTCACTTCAGTCCTGGAAAAACAAGAGCACTGCATTTGACCCTGACTGAGAAAGGTTGCCCGTTCACAGAATATACTGTTGTCAGTAATATTCATGGTCTGTATTCGACATACATTGTAAAGAGTCTGTTCAAGTTTTCAAGTTGGTTCATGCCAGTTTTGTTTCCAGTTGAATTGAATCTTCATTAACGGAAATTACATATCTCTTCACAGATATTCAAACCTAGCCCAAAGAATCATACTCATTTCAAGTGAATATCCTGCGTAATTTTTAAAAGGCAGGCGATTTTTTAAAGTCAATGCATGAACTGCATTGCAGTTGAAATATTAAGACTAATTCATACTAAGACATAGCTTCATCGTTCTAGTTTTACAGCGAGTATTATGAATGATTAGATTTATTACTTGTTTTTATATTATAAAGCACATACTTGAATTTCAGGTTTTCTCAATAATTGTGTTTGGATGTATATCAGCGGGAGGCTACTATCGAGATCACTGTCAGATGCGTGACAGCGGAGCATGTGGATATGGAATCGGTATAGGAGTGATAGCCTTCCTTCTCTGTATAGGATTTCTCATTATTGATGTTCTCTTTGATAATATGAGTAGTGTTCAACAGAGGAAATATGCCGTTCTTGCAGATCTTGGCATTTCAGGTAATTTTTTAAGCCAGATTTCAGTTGAAAACACTTTCATAGTTACTACTACTAGGCACAGTAGACCATGACCCTCACTTCATTCAAGTCTATAGGGATTTCAGGGTGAAGAGTATATTACTGTTTAATCTTTAAGCTGCAGGTAAATGTTAAAGTCCACAATTGAATGTAACCTGGAAAAATTCACCTGACCTAAGCTGGGTTTGAACTTGCGTACCTTCAATTACTAAGCGGACACTCGACCACATCATCATAATAGCTAGCTGATTGGCAAAGGAGTAGAAGTGCGGTATTATACCTCTGCTACATACACCCCCTCCTTCTCAGAATTTTTCCTCAAATTCTTGGAGTTCTGAAGTCTGTGGGACTTTCTAAGGGTGCAATCGCATCTAAACTTGTGAGTTATTTATGTTTGGCGTCAAATGTAACCTGGAAAAATACACCTGCCCCGAGCTGGGTTTGAACTCAGGTACTTTTGGTTACTAAGCAGACGCGTCGCAATAAAAGCTAGCTGATAGGCAAGGGTGTAGAAGTGCTGTATTATACCTCTGCTACATAAAAATTAGCGAGTATGCCCCTTTAGCGCTCATGGAGGGCCTACACTTCCATTTTAGCCAAACTACACTTACCAAAGATAAAGTAGTGTAAACATTTATACTGTTTTGATTTAAGTTCACCTTATCACACAAGAGGTTCTAAAGACAATTGTTTACTTATTCTTTTGATTGTACATGTGAACACTTAATAGAATTGCTTCATAATACTGTGATTGCTGAATATCTGCATTGTTCAAAACATTTCTTTGCATTGAGAGTCATTACTAAGTTTACTTTACATTACTTTACTTACAGCATCTTGTTTCTTTCATAAGAATTATTTTGGATGTCATAGATTTTATGGTCCACAGAGATATTTTCTCTCTGTTGTCTTTGTTCATGGATGAGTAGTCTAACCAGAGCCGACACTAACAGACTGATTGTCCTGAAAGATTGTCAGTAACACCATTCACATACATGTAGTTATTACTGTATGTGAAAAATCTAAGTTAAGTTATTAAGGTGTATCTTTGCCTTTACTGCGTGTTGTACTCTGTGTGCAGATTCAGTGATGGGAGGTCTTTCTTTAAGTGTTTCCTACAAGAAAAGAACCAGTGTTTTTTTTTCAGCATATAAAAACTAAATGACAGTCAAGGAGCAGAGGTTTAAACTATTAAGAGTGTACAAAAGAATCTGATAGTCCTATGACTGGATTTTGAAAAAAACATTAATTACTTAACTTGATGGCCAGTGATATGACCAGATTTTGAACAAAACATTGATTTTGAACATAACATGAGTTACCTTACTTGATGCCCAGTGATACGGCCAGATTTGAACAAATCACGAGTTACCTAACTTGATGCCCAGTGATACAGCCAGATTTCGAACAAAACATGAGTTACCTAACTTGATGCCTAGTGATATGGCCAGATTTCGAACAAAACATGAGTTATCTAACTTGATGCCCAGTGATTTGATGCCCAGTGATATGACCAGATTTTGAACAAAAGATTAATTACCTAACTTGTTGCCTAGTGATATGACCATATACACATTTCTTTTTAACTGAAAAGTTCTTTGCCTGGTAACAACAAAACTGTGGTAAAGTCTTGGTATGGATGGACTTACTGTATTAAAACTTATGGATAAATTGTTCAGTTTTTTATTTCAGTACTGAACTTTTTCTGTAAAGCAAGGATGAAAATATTGTATAATAGTTATCATTTGTTTGTGTCTGCCTCAGCCTGGTCTTTAGTGTCTGATGTTTTGGATGCTTACATGTTGTAGGCCATTGCAACAAGTTAGTGAAATTTGATGGCAGTATGTCAAATGCCGTATATTTATCTATGCTTCAGTGGGGATCCTTAGATACTTTTACACATGTAGATTTGTTACCATATTGGTGACTGTGTGACAGCAGAAATATAATATGAAAAAATGTCACATGCCAGAATAGATTGTTTCATATGCCTTTTATTGTTTCATCCCACTTACATATGCTGTCAGTAACAGAAATGCATAATGTTTAATGTTATTGTTTGTACTGCCACTGCAGAATGTATACAAAGAAAACACTGTCTTACAAGCTTTCATCATAAAAGTTGTGAAGCTAATGGTACCAGTATAAGAACATCCATTTGTCAGATAAGGTTTTCTGTTAATAGATTCATAGATCTGAATAGATGAAAGGGTCTTGGGGAAAGAAATTAATTTTTTTAATATAACAGATTTATAAGAAAAAGATATATTAAGTATCTATGCAGTCAGAACCAAAAGTGCTCTAATATGACTGTAGCAGATGAAAAGATTAGAGTATGTACATATATGTTTCAGTGACATCAGTTTTCCTACCTTAATTTATCATTCAAAACAGACTGCACACCATGGTCAGACTACACACAATTGCCAGACTGCACACAATGGTCAGACTGCACACTATAGTCAGACTACAAACAATGGTCAGACTACACACCATAGTCAGACTACAAACAATGGTCAGACTGCACACCATAGTCAGACTACAAACAATGGTCAGACTGCACACTATAGTCAGACTACAAACAATGGTCAGACTACACACCATAGTCAGACTACAAACAATGGTCAGACTACACACCATAGTCAGACTACAAACAATTGTCAGACTACACACCATAGTCAGACTGCACACCATAGTCAGACTACACACAATGGTCAGACTGCACACCATAGTCAGACTACAAACAATGGTCAGACTGCACACCATAGTCAGACTACAAACAATGGTCAGACTGCACACCATAGTCAGACTACAAACAATGGTCAGACTGCACACCATAGTCAGACTACAAACAATGGTCAGACTACACACCATAGTCAGACTGCACACCATAGTCAGACTACACACAATGGTCAGACTGCACACAATGGTCAGACTATACACCATACTCAGACTGCATACCATGGTCAGACTGCACACCATAGTCAGACTACACACAATGGTCAGGCTGCACATCATAGTCAGACTGCATAGTCAGACTGCACACCATGGCCAGACTGCATTCCATGGTCACACTGCATACCATAGTCATACTGCACACCATGGCCAGACTGCACACCATAGTCAGGCTGCACACCATAGTCAGACTTCATACTATATTTAGACTGCATACCATGGCCAGACTGCACACCATAGTCAGACTTCACACCATGGCCAGACTATACACAATGGTCAGACTACACACCATAGTCAGACTGCACACTATGGTCAGACTACACACAATGGTCAGACTACACACCATGGCCAGACTTCACACAATGGTCAGACTACACACAATAGTCAGATTAGGTACACACAATGGTAACACTACACAGAATGTGCACTGTCAATCAGTAGGTTTTCAGTTAACAAACAAAAAACAAACAAACAGACAGACAGACCAAAAACTATTTGCTTCCTCCGGGGACCTAAAAATGACAGCTTAGCACAGCAGTGAAAGTTGCGACATCAGCAAATGCTTTGCAGACATTGATGCTTTTATCAGTCTGGAGAATACAAGCTGGGTATAATAAACTAATGGACAGTGGTGTAAAACAGCTAAATACAGACTTAAGTTCCTGTTTTAATGTGTTTTATACATGTACATACTTGTACTGAAGAGGTCATTCAGAAAAATATAATGAAATTCTGTGAAAATTGTTTTAGTTTTCGTAGGAAATTGAAAATACACAATGTATGTTTTATTGCCAGGAAAATACGTAACAAGCTTTAGTTAACGTATTGTTACTGTAAATACTTGTACAATGTTATAACTGATAATTGTATTATTTGCATTTTTGTGTAACATAGTCTCAAAGAATACTCCAGGCAAGAAAAAAACATGTGTTAATGGGGCCTTTGCACTTGATAATTTTAAAGGAAATCTCTTTTTAAGTTGAAGACTTTCAATATTGAATAGGTCGTATTTAGGGAAAATTGCATGGAGGAAGGAAAAGGGAAAGAAAAGATAAAGGAGGAACAAGTTTTCTCAGTAATATACATGTAGTTACTTTCATAGGAAGAAATAGACTTAGTGACAAGATGATTGCATTTCTTTCATGAAGTATTACCAATTGGCTCCTATGAAAAGAATGTATGTCAGAAATGAAAGCTATAGTTTTAATATTGGAGGCCACTAGCAGAGCTCTGTTTGCGAAAGAAATAAATCTCAGTAATGAATGCAAAAGTTACTTCAGAAAATTACAGACTATACAGTGCTTGGTCTGTGTATACTGAGAGATTCAGATTATGGCAATTCTCTTAAGGGATCTGTAATGAAAAGATCCAATATTCCAATAAGCCACAAGCCTGATTCCTGCTAATGGTATATAATGCCAGCACAACAATCACTGTGTTTATTTCTTTCCATCCAAAATGCTCTAACAGTGCTTAATCAATATGCATAGAGTAAATGCTTGTTAAAAGTGTTATTTCTAATGGGTTCTTTAAGAATGATTTATTTCATATATTTTTTCAACAACAAAAAGAGATTTTTTTAACATTTTTAGTAAAGTCATCATTGTACAACTTTCACAAAGAGTACTTTGTAGGCTTAAAATGCATTTTAAGAAGTAGTGCATTTTAAGCAGCCAATGCTTGGTTCCAATCCATTTTGATGTTGTTATGTTGACCACACTGTGCTAACTAAGCATTTTTCTAAATTGACCAATAAAGATTCATTGACCACATAGTATTAAAGGTAGTGTTGACATAGAACCAATGAATTGATTTGATATATTAAGCTCAGCTTTGATTATTTGGTCCCAATGTCTCAGCTCTCTGTCTATATTAAGACCTTTGGCTTGACAGGTTGGTTACAATATCTATCATTTTATAGCACAATGTTCCATAGGACCCTGAATGAGGCATGAAATCATCTTGTATGGGACTTAATCAATGAAATTATGAGACAGAGTAAATCTTAAATCTTGCCTTATACGTAACTATAGTCTTCATTGATTTCCAATTGACACTTTGCAGAACTCTTTTCTTGCTTAAAGCCCTCGGAGTCTCTCAGTTAATAGGTGAAGGCAAACAAATATAGTGATAATGGTTATAGATATTTTCTCTCCTAGCGTAAATTGTCATATAAAATTGTTTAATGATAAAAAAATAAGTTCTCAAATAAAATTATGTAGAGAGCTACTCATTTGAGCAACTGTAATTTAGTGAAAAATTATGAAATCTGTAATGATCATATATTGAAACAAGCAGCAGTTATTCTTAAGTTTCATGATATAACTGCAACTTTTAAGGTAAAATTTTGTTTCTTTGGGCCCCTGGACTTTGTTAAAGCTACCACTATGGTGAAAGTTGGAATATTTTCTGAAAGTACATTTAGGTTTCAGCTATAAATCTAAGTTAGGGGGTGCTTTCATGTGATATTGGTGGCTGTTTCATATACATTATGTATTTTGATCTGATGCTTACTTTACACAGGTTAAACAGTTCTGAAAATGGCATCTTTTCTGCTTGAGTTTATTTATCATCAGTACAATTTTCCCATATGACGAACAGACACAGAACAGTTTCGTTATTTTAGATTAGATTGTGTAAGGTAGTGCAAGATACAGAAAGCTTCCCATTCCAGAGAGAGCTTCTTTTCCATGCCCAGTGTATAGCATTGGTACATAGGACCTTGCTTTAAAGTCTCTTTCAAAAGGAGCAAGGGATTACAAGACCTGTGTAATATCACTGGACCACTGATCTGCCACTTGTTAGCATATTATTATAGGGGTCACTGGCTCAAACTCCAGTACTGAACTAAGTCTTTTGGGTAGAAAAGCCTTAGTCTATTGCAGAGGATAGTGCTGTTGGTACAATCAGAGGAATGATAGTTGGGTAAGCTGCTCACCAAACATACAATGTTATAATACATTAATGCAATTCAAGTGCCAATTAGTACATTTTATCACCATTTTACCTTGACATTGATTTCCCATCAGCTGTTAGCCTTCTCATTAGATTACAAAGGTATATGTTTTGTCAGGCATGATCATGTTTCAAGAACACTTATACTGAAGCATGCAGAGTTCTTTGCTTGCCAACATCATATAAGCTATTGATTTCTTCCTTTGATAATATAGAGTAACAGATCACTTACCGGAGTATAATTGACAGTACTGTATTATAAATTTTTAAATAGAAAGCAATTTAATGCTGTTGATTACATTTGGTAATTGTAATAGAACAATTGAGTATCTAAAGACTCTGTATTTTTAGCACATTGTGGTAACATACAGGAACTGTAATCCAGGTCTTGCATGTATGATCCTCTGTTCCTCCATTTAGTCTACATGTACTAACTGTCTTTTGGATGAGCGTTAAGCCGAAGCCTCATGTAATGGTGCTATGCACTGTAAAAGAGTCAGATGTGTCTGTGGAATGGGACGCTTTCTATATCTTGCACCTTACATTAGTATACTTGATCGGGTGTTGGTCATATAAGCAACTGCCATCAAAGATCAAAAAGTGACATAAATAGATAGCACACTTAGCTGTCTTCATACAAATAATATGAATGTTCGTTACGAAAAAGGCAAAGTCTTGCCTGTAGGAAGCAAGTCTTTTTGCCCTAGGCAAATTTCACCATAAGAGCTAAAAGATTTAATCTTCTAAATAAATGTAAAAGGTCAGACTTCAGTTTGTTTTTGTCCATATCATTTATGTAACTTATTTCCCAAGTAATTTCCATTATATTAAGCATGTTTTCACCAGATTTAGTTGATATATGAAGCCAGATTGTCAAAGTAAGATTGCAGACATTTATGCTTTATTTGCATTCACTAGGTGGTACACTAACAGTGAATTTCTTTGGCAGCATTCCTGTTGGTACCAGTAATTTTTTTTTAAAGCATGTCATAATTCTTTAATCATCTTTTGACATACTAACCTGAAAGAGATCTAAGCAAATACAGCAAATAATATTACAGTCTTCAGTTTTCTTTTGATGTTTATAACCCCGTCTTTGCTCTTCTTAATATTTGCATATTTTAGGAATTTATAGAAAGCCAAAGGCTTTTCATCAGTGTTTTCCAGAAAAGTACAGACCTCCATTATATCTCATATTGATTCCTGAAATCCCAGAAAATTGGTTGATATTTTATTGTTATGTTAAAGCAGTCTGCATTATACTAGATTTATGCATGTGTATTAAGGCCAATTCTAAAATACCAGTATGTTGTTTCTTATGTCCTTTTCTTGGCCACTGTAAATGGCTCAACAGCCATTGAAAGGGTTTAACACTGTCCTTGATAAACATTTGCACTGTAAAATTTTCATTAATATTTATAAACTGACATTTATGAACTGTCTATGCTTAAAGGCTGTCCTTGAAAACAGCTGGTGCTGAAGAACTACCCTGCAAAATGGACTCTTATTCTTAGTGCAATTCAAAGTTTCCTTGAAAATTACTTTCACTTCAGAACTGCCCTTCAGGACTACTCATGCTTTAGGACTGCCTAAAAGACTACTTGTGTTTAGAAGTAATCCTTCAAAACTAGTCGCAAACTAGTTTAAGTATGGTTAGATTGAAAACTTTTAAAAAAGTAATGTATTTTAAAAAAAAAAGGTGCTTTGAATTTTACTAAGATATGCAAGAGAAAAAATTATTTGAATTCATGAAACTGCAAGTTTGTTTGTGTAGACATCGTAATTAATTCAGGAAATAATTTTACTTCAAGAAGAAATCCAGCTTCTTAAATACATAAAAAACAGGACTTGAAACAAAAATGTAAGAGATGAAAGTGAGATCATTTTGATATAACTGGTTGTTGAAGTATTGATTAGAGATGAGATCAGGTACCAGGTATTTGTTTACATTTTCTTAATTAGTTTGAGAGGGTAATCAGTCATAGGGCTGGAACAATTTTCA
Organism: Cyclina sinensis; assembly: GCA_012932295.1. Classification (NCBI taxonomy): domain Eukaryota; kingdom Metazoa; phylum Mollusca; class Bivalvia; order Venerida; family Veneridae; genus Cyclina; species Cyclina sinensis. The sequence continues at coordinate 20,126,572 of JAAONU010000001.1, forward strand.
AGATGTTTTTTGGATTGGGAAGAAAATTCTGTCCAAAAGATGTTTAAATACACAACATTTGCACTGTATTAAGCCTTTGAAGATGTTAAGCAGTTTCGGTTTCATCTTTGAAAACTTGTCTTAACTGATCTGTGGCATCACATTTAAGTTTAGTTACTATCATGCATAAATCTCTCAGTACCACAGTAATCAGTGTTGGTATTGATTTGAGCTTGTACTAAGAGCGTACTGTCAGTCAATGATAGGTTCTTGTGCAAGTGACACCAGTGGTGTCTCTTGTGTGTCTGATAATGGAGTGCATTGTCTAAAATTTAACTTTATCGCTTTCATTACCTAAGTAATTAATTCATTACATTCTTGCAGGGCATTGATTTTTTTTTTTATATTATCAGAGTAATAATTATGTTGTTGAATGGCATTTAAATTGTTTTCTTTTTTTCTCTCTCTCTCTCTCTCTTTTTAAAGTTTGATATGTTATAAAACATCTGAAGGTATGTTTGTTTGTAAAGGGAGATCAGAATAAAATGTTTTGAGAGTGAAAATATATCCATATTAATATATACAAAACAATCCAAGATTTCATGTAAATCCTTTTTCCCAAGGTATATTCAATATATTTTGGCCATCAGTTGTAGTCAGTATTTTCAAAAGATATTAATAAGTAATTGAGTAGGTTCTTACTGATGATTTTCTAGAAATTACAATATTTTTTTCTATTTTCAGGTCTGTGGACATTCCTTTGGTTTGTTGGTTTCTGCTTCTTGACCGACCAGTGGCGACGTAGAGATGATGTCCCAGAGTATGTGGCACCCAATGGTCACGGCAAGGACAACATACAAGCTTCAATAGCATTCTCCTTCTTCTCTATCTTTACATGGGTAAGTGAAAGCAAGGACAACATACAAGCTTCAATAGCATTCTTCTTCTCTATCTTTACATGGGTAAGTGAAAACAAGGACAACATACAAGCTTCAATAGCATTCTTCTTCTCTATCTTTACATGGGTAAGTGAAAGCAAAGACAGCATACAAGCTTCTATAGCATTCTCTTTTTTCTCTATCTTTACATGGGTAAGTGAAAGCAAGGACAACATACAAGCTTCAATAGCATTCTCCTTCTTCTCTATCATTACATGGGTAAGTGAAAGCAAGGACAACATACAAGCTTCAATAGCATTCTTCTTCTCTATCTTTACATGGGTAAGTGAAAGTAAGGACAACATACAAGCTTCAATAGCATTCTCCTTCTTCTCTATCATTACATGGGTAAGTGAAAGCAAGGACAACATACAAGCTTCAGTAGCATTCTTCTTCTCTATCTTTACATGGGTAAGTGAAAGCAAGGACAACATACAAGCTTCAATAGCATTCTCCTTCTTCTCTATCATTACATGGGTAAGTGAAAGCAAGGACAACATACAAGCTTCAATAGCATTCTCCTTCTTCTCTATCATTACATGGGTAAGTGAAAGCAAGGACAACATACAAGCTTCAATAGCATTCTCCTTCTTCTCTATCATTACATGGGTAAGTGAAAGCAAGGACAACATACAAGCTTCAATAGCATTCTTCTTCTCTATCTTTACATGGGTAAGTGAAAGCAAGGACAACATACAAGCTTCAATAGCATTCTTCTTCTTCTCTATCTTTACATGGGTAAGTGAAAGCAAAGACAGCATACAAGCTTCAATAGCATTCTCCTTCTTCTCTATCTTTACATGGGTAAGTGAAAGCAAGGACAACATACAAGCTTCAATAGCATTCTCCTTCTTCTCTATCTTTACATGGGTAAGTGAAAGCAAGGACAACATACAAGCTTCAATAGCATTCTCCTTCTTCTCTATCTTTACATGGGTAAGTGAAAGCAAGGACAACATACAAGCTTCAATATTATTCTTCTTCTCTATCTTTACATGGGTAAGTGAAAGCAAGGACAACATACAAGCTTCAATAGCATTCTCCTTCTTCTCTATCTTTACATGGGTAAGTGAAAGCAAGGACAACATACAAGCTTCAGTAGCATTCTTCTTCTCTATCTTTACATGGGTAAGTGAAAGCAAGGACAGCATACAAGCTTCAATTGCATTCTTATTCTCTATCTTTACATGAGAAAGTGTAAGCAGGGACAACATACAAGCTTCAATAGCATTCTCCTTCTTCTCTATCTTTACATGGGTAAGTGAAAGCAAGGACAACATACAAGCTTCAATATTATTCTTCTTCTCTATCTTTACATGGGTAAGTGAAAGCAAGGACAACATATATATTGTACAAGCTTCAATAGCATTCTCCTTCTTCTCTATCTTTACATGGGTAAGTGAAAGCAAGGACAACATACAAGCTTCAATAGCATTCTCCTTCTTCTCTATCTTTACATGGGTAAGTGAAAGCAAGGACAACATACAAGCTTCAATATTATTTTTTTCTCTATCTTTACATGGGTAAGTGAAAGCAAGGACAACATACAAGCTTCAATAGCATTCTCCTTCTTCTCTATCTTTACATGGGTAAGTGAAAGCAAGGACAACATACAAGCTTCAATAGCATTCTTCTTCTCTATCTTTACATTGGTAAGTGAAAGCAAAGACAGCATACAAGCTTCAATAGCATTCTCCTTCTCTATCTTTACATGGGTTAGTGAAAGCAAGGACAACATACAAGCTTCAATAGCATTCTTCTTCTCTATCTTTACATGGGTAAGTGAAAGCAAGGACAACATACAAGCTTCAATAGCATTCTCTTTCTCTATCTTTACATGGATAAGTGAAAGGAAGGACAACATACAAGCTTCAATAGCATTCTTCTTCTCTATCTTTACATGGGTAAGTGAAAGCAAGGACAACATACAAGCTTTAATAGCATTCTCCTTATTCTCTATCTTTACATGGGTAAGTGATAGCAAGGACAACATACAAGCTTCAATAGCATTCTTCTTCTCTATCTTTACATGGGTAAGTGAAAGCAAGGACATCATACAAGCTTCAATAGCATTCTCCTTATTCTCTATCTTTACATGGGTAAGTGAAAGCAAGGACAGCATACAAGCTTCAATTGCATTCTTATTCTCTATCTTTACATGAGAAAGTGTAAGAAGGGACAACATACAAGCTTCAGTAGCATTCTTCTTCTCTATCTTTACATAGGTAAGTGAAAGCAAGGACGACATACAAGCTACATTAGCATTCTCCTTCTTCTCTGTCTTTACATGGGTAAGTGAAAGCAAGGACAACATACAAGCTTCATTAGCATTCTCCTTCTTCTCTATCATTACATGGGTAAGTGAAAGCAAGGACAACATACAAGCTTCTTAAGCATTCTTCTTTGACCTTCTTCTCTATCTTTACATGGGTAAGTGAAAGCAAGGACAACATACAAGCTTTAATAGCATTCTCCTTTTTCTCTATCTTTACATGGGTAAGTGAAAGCAAGGACAACATACAAGCTTCAGTAGCATTCTCTTTCTCTATCTTTACATGGAGCAAGGACAACATACAAGCTTCAACAGCATTTTTCTTCTCTATCTTTTCATGGGTAAGTGAAAGCAAGGACAACATACAAGCTTCAATAGCATTCTCCTTCTTCTCTATCATTACATCGGTAAGTGAAAGCAAGGACAACATACAAGCTTCAATAGCATTCTCCTACTCTATCTTTACATGGGTAAGTGAAAACAAGGACAACATACAAGCTTCAATAGCATTCTCCTACTCTATCTTTACATGGGTAAGTGAAAGCAAGGACAACATACAAGCTTCAACAGCATTTTCCTTCTTCTTTATCTTAATATTGGTTAGCGGAAGTAAAGATAAAATACAAGCTTTAATAGCATTTTCCTTCTTTGCTATTTCAATATTGGTAAGTGAAAGCATTAATATTTAGCCTTTTTTCTCTTCTCTATCTTCCTATTTTAAGAAGGCAAGGATAACATAAAAGCTTCAGTAAAATTTTTCCTTATTAATTAATGAATAAGTGATGACAAGTACATTTGTACAACAGTTAGAAGCAACAGTAGCATTTTCCTTCTGTCCTAACACATGAGTAATTAAAAGTAAGGTCAGCTTCCAAGCTTTGAATAGCATAAACCATTTTAAACTTTTAATATTACTGTCAGGGGTTCCACTAGCTGCTGAATCTCAGGGGTCATTTTTATCATTTTTGACCGGATTCTGCCATTATATAGACAAAATAACCATGATTTAAGAAAAAAATTGACCCTTCAGCTAAAATCACGAGGATCAAAATAAGGCTTTTTTAAAATTCAAGAGTCAAAGGGTCATCTCCCAGGTCAAATTGAACCACTGACTGTGCTGGTAGGTTGATACCTTTATTAATATACTGTAGCAGAAATGTTATATACTTTTCAATACTGTGAAATAATACTAAATAGCCAGATATTCCATTACACATAGATCAACAGAAATTAGATTTTTAATGTCTTGCTATTTCAGGCTGCATTGGCTTTCTTTGCATTCAGACGATACCGTGAAGGAGCATCAGAAACCTTCACCTCTGGTTACCCAGACAACCAACAGCAGAACCAATCATCACCCTACTCATCATTCCCGGGCAGCGATGCTAGTGACCCCTACCAGCAGCCCCCATTCTCAAACCAGAAGAGTGGTGACATCCCTGACTACCAACCCCCAACCTACTAGTCATAATGCGGAGCTTGTAAACAAAAAATATTCTCCTGTTTGTATTTTAAGATTTTGTTTTTGAAGAGATTTAAGTTTGTTGTTTAAACACTATAAAGGTACATCCTAATGTTTTGGGACGGGCATGAACTATATTGTTATTTATAGAAACTGTGAAAGGGTAGTTCAACATACTGTGTGAGATGTAACATGTAAATGTCACTAGATGACCACATATCATTTGTCATGGGGACAGATTGAGATAGGCAGAGCAAAGGATTTAGGGGTAAACAATAGGGGATCAGCAAATTTACAGTGTCAGAAGAATCAGAATCTACATTTTGTAGGCATTAAGAGGCTAATATAGAATTTATTTAACAGAAGCTTTAAGATAATTTTCCCTTTCTTTTGTTTATAATCAGGACATTTTTAGAGGTACAACTTAAAATTTCCCTGTGAAAAGCAAAATGATTTTTGATTGACTTGTAACAAAGCAGTATTTAGTTTTAATGGTTTCAAAAATGATATAGACTAACATATTTAACAGATATCTTGTCTTTGTAACTGAAATATGTATATGTTTGTAGGCTGGCTTTTTTAAATGTATACACAGTTGTTATGAAATATCTTGGTTGACAAAAGAGTGAAAAAAAAAAAGAAAAATGCGAGATTTTTGTATGAAGGTGAACTGAAGATAGATATTAAGGAAATTTATTAATGATAAGTAGATACATGCTGAAGAAATAACTTAGACTTGCTGACCATATTGTAAAATTATTGACATGGACACACCATAGAATTATAAATTAACTTGGTTTTAGATTATTCACAAGGAAAACAAGTACATGTAGTTTTGAAAATAGGATGTAGATTGTGTGTTGAATAGGTAGCTAAATTATTTATTGACATGTTGATTATTCCTATGGTTAATAGTGTGTTTATAGAATGTTGCAAAAGTTCCTGTTACTGCCATGTTTAAAGGGGGAGATAACTTCGTTTTGTTTACATTATTTTCTGCTGTAAATGATTTTGCTGATCATAATTTTGCTTAAGATTTTTCTTGTATTTTTATCATTATGTATGTTCCTCTTTTATCATATCTGAAGTTACAGAGGCAAACTCTTGGTCTACACTAGGTTGTGCTTTTTCCCTATTTGATCATTTATTCCATATCCATCCAAGCATTTGGCTTGAAAATATTTCTCATTTATTTGTTTTATATTTTGCTATATTTCCTTTAAAAGGTTTATTTAGAAACTATGTCAGATTTTATCCAGCACACACAAAATGTCTAATAGAAGCAATTTTGTAATGATTGATAACTGTAATTTATCCAGTACAATAATATATGTATCTGTGCTTATATATTACTATGCTGGTGCAGTCTAGTTTAAAAAGCTGTTGAATTTTGTGGAGGAAGAAAGTTGATACTTTCTTTGCACCATGATACCATTATGTACATTGTATGTATATGTATCTCCTGTTTTGTTTTTTTTGTTTTGTTTATGTTTCCAGATCATTGTAAATCCTGTATTGTTTTAATGAAAATATTGTTTTTAATATTGGCCAAACTAAAGTTAACATGGTGTAGGTAATAACTCTTAAGTGCAGATGTTTGCAAGGTATTTTAGAATATGTTTCTGCCTGTATTAAATTGTTTTAGGAAAGAACGAAAATTCAGTATGGGTTTGAACGAAAATCTCATAAGGACGGGCAGTTTGTGAAAGCACTGTAGCTTCTTTGCTGGGCCACTGGTTTAAGCCCAACAGGCGACTTGATAAAGCCCTGTATCTCCTTTGCTGACCACTGGTTTGAGCCCAGTGGGCAACTTGATAAAGCCCTGTAGTTCCTTTGCTGGAGTACTGGTTTGAGCCCAGCTTGCAGCTGCTTTTCCTTGTTAGAAAGCTGGCTGTCCAGCAAGAAAGACAACTCTCTAAGTTTCTAAATAGATAATATGGAAAAATGTTGGCCTGAAAGACTGTCGTACTGATAAAAGGTTAAACAATAGAAAACATACAAGAATGTTTTGAACAAATATTTATGTTTTGGATAATTGAGTGTTACAAAAATAATTGCTAATAGGGAAATAACTCCATATTATCTATAATAACTTAATTACAAGTGGTAACAGTCAAGATATACTGTATAAATATATGAATGTTATAATTTCTGATGTATATATTTATTGTTTAATATATAATAAAAACATAACCTTAATAAAAGCTTGTTGGGTGAACAAGAAACATTTTGAACAGTGCACACTTCAACTGAATATATAAATAAATCTTTTGTTTTAATTTATCTCTCTCTCTCTATATATATACTATATATATATATATATACTTAACAAATTGTTTAAATCTCAGTGAAATACTGATAAACTACATTTATATGTAAAAATATTAATGCTTGTCTGTGAAAATGTAATCTTTCTATTTTGAACATGAATTGAAATACATAAAATCAGAAATCAGAAATATAATAACAACAAAAATCCCCAAAATAATTGATGTTTCAGTTTGGTATACATGTTACAAGTCTGAAGTGTTTATTTTCCTGGTAAGTGGGTTTTCTACAAGCATGTACATTTATTTAGCAAATCTTTATACATTTATTAGATAAAAAAGAGCAATCATTTTCACATGTCGATATTTAAGGCAGTTTTATGATAGCCGTGTCATTTGCAAATAGTATTTCATTCCAGAAAAATCATTCCATTTGTTGTTTTATTATTGCTTTTCTGTTCTTATTAATGAATACTTTATATAATGTGTATGTATTGTGGTATATTGATTTTGTATGGTTTGCATAATTCTTGAAAGGGTAGATAAATCCAGCTTACAGCAATGTGATTGTTCTGTGTTCTGTAGTATTTTATCTCCCTTACTTCATAGTACTGAGGGATATACTTTTTGAGGGTTGAATTGGAAAATCAAACCTGTCAGATTTGTCAGTTTTTGAAACTGTTTTTACTGAACTCATATGTTAAAAATAGCCTTTCTTTACATTTTTTGGGCCTGCTTGTAAAACAGCTGTATGATCAATGTAAAAATGGTGAAATTTTCAAGGGATAAGTTTTTTAACACTTTGCATTTTTCAAAGGCTAGTTGCTTGTAATTTAATCACAAAAAAACCCATATAGTTAGATGTTTAATTTAGATAGATTTAACAAGAATTTGCTTTTTCCATAAACATCACTGTTGTTCAGTTCTGGTGCATGTATTCCAGTATTTGGTTATGTCTCAGTTTTTCATCAGAGACAGATAACAACAAATGCCCAAAAACAATGCCTTCCCTTTTAAATTAGTATGTGGTCGATTTTCTAAATACAGAGTTCAAGCAAAATCTTTGTAAGATTTTCTGCTCACCAGAAAATGTATCTTTACATACTTTTTACTATGAAACATACATCATGTGACACCCTTGTAAATGACCTTGCATTGTGAAAGTGACTAGTCCTTCCCAGCCTTTTCCTCATACGCCTGTAAAAAATGTTTGTTTCATCAACAAAGACATCCAGTTTCATTGTTGTACAGACCTTGTGAAGTGAAGTGTAGCTGTTGATCAACGTATAAATAAAATTACTTGAAATTGTTCTAGTAAATGTTGTTTCACATTTAACTTTAGTCCATATGCACACATTTGTATAAATACAGTCCACTGGGGTATGATTTTGAGCTAACAATTTGATGAATAGTGCCTGCTAAGCAGTTTGTATAACTGAAATTCTTTAATCTTTTAATAATAAAAAGAAATGTAAGAAAAGAAATGAAAAAATATGTCTGAGTAGGTTTACTCAAAAATTGACTAATTTGGCATAAATCAACCTTTTACACTTAAAAAGTGGTAATGTTTTCATTCCATAAGATTTATAAAATGTTGTTATGTGTCAGATTTCTTTGCTAAAAGCTGGTAAATACTGTTTAAAATAAGTAAGAGTTTATATGGAGCACATTTTTGCAAAGCCATTAATATAAATGCAGATGACATATTATATTAGTTATAAACTTTGAATAATTTCCCCATTGTTTAACAAAATTTCCACAAAAATTGTATGATATATGTATATTGAATACTGAGTCTATACTTACAGGCATGACACATATGTTTAACACTGGTGTTGAAGAAGAAATAGAATATGAACAAGTCTTAAAAGATGTGTAGTTATACACACAGTGTTTCAGGCATAGCCCATTTCACATGTTACTTACATACAGTTTTACATGTTCTATTTTCTATCTGTATATTTATTTAAAATACTGTTACCTGTATATATTCATTGTTACACAAATGCACAGGCCTATTTGTCAAAATGTTAGACCAATGTAGTTCTATGCATTGAGTGAAAATGATTTGATATTTGGTATATTTTATAGATAGTCTAGAGTGAAGTTTTATTTATTGTTGTTGGTAGAGTGATGTGATATGCTATATTGTTGGTCTTGAAAGTAATATATAATTGTGGTATAGTTCACATTAGGGTGTTGTAGTCACACTTAAAAGGGAAATATTTTGTGATGGTGAAAGTAATAAAAAAAATTACACACAGATTCATTTTATTCAGTTTTAAAAGCATCATAATACTTAAGAAGTTTAGTTAATTTATCAGGAAATTTATGACTATTACATTTCTACTAGAATTGACACAGTCAGAGGGTATTTTTTTTTAGTATTGCATTTCTCTTAGAATTGACAAAGACAGGATTTTTTTTTTAAATCAAAACTTATATGGGTGTTTAAGAATATTTTGTGTATAAGCATAATTTAACACAGAGACTTGGTATTAAAGCAATGGTCAAGGGGGTCAGAGCCCCAGACTACCTATCAGGAGATCTATTGTTTGAATCCTATCGGGAGTGAGAGACTGCACTGACTTTCCACATTCCACACTTGGCTCGAATATTGGTTTGAGCCCAGAAAGCAGCCATTAAGAGGAATTAATATCAGTTTCTGTAACCTGATTCACAACTTATGTAAAATAATAGCTTTAAACTTTACTACTGCAAAAGTGGATATTTTCAGGCATCAAAAAATTCGCAAAATCACAATGTTAGACGTTTTCAAAAGTTTTGCAGATGGAAATGTTCACGAATCCCGAATCATTGGCTGCTTAAAATCTGCACACCAGTAAACTAATTTGTCATGAAAATCTCTGAAATTAGTATCTGCAATTATACTTATGGTATAACTGACTTTACTGCAATTATAATGCATTGTTTTTTTATTACAACAAATTTCTTTGTATTATAGGGTTAAGCATATTTTGCCAACAATTCACAGTAACTGTAATTATCACTATTTTGATATATAGATAACAGCATATTTAACACAATATCATTATATTATAGTTTATGAGTTCTTAAAAGAAATTACAAGTTTTGGCTACACTGTGCATGGCTAGAAATATACCTGTCTGAATGATGAAATTTATGCTGGCTTATATTTTAATGATTTATATGAATTCGTGAAATCGCGAACATTTCCACGTCGCAAACTTTTACTGTAACAACAATTTTGCACTGATAAAGTTTTTTTTTTTCCACTAAAGGACTGGTAGGCATAATTAGGAGATTTAGATAACCTGCAATTTGTCTTAACTAATAACTCTCAACAAGCCTATCAGAATCCTGCCTGTTGGTAATTTTCTGCAATTTAAAATCCTTTTAAGCAAAACATTGATGGGTACTTTTTGGCAAAGCTTTGATTGATGCATATTTTGTTGCCTGAAATTTATCATCAGTACTATCATAATAGCCATTTATAAAAATACCTGGTAAACATCGTACCTTTGGAACTATATATTTTCCAGGTTAGAGCTTTTTACACAGTAGAGAAGTTTTTCTAAGTATTTATTTCCTTATCACATTTAAACAGGATGTCCTGTTTTCATGTGTTCAAAAGAAATGAACATGAGCCTGGTTAAAAGATAAGATTAATTAAGGAAATTATTTGAAGTGGAAAGATTTATTACTCAGCTCTTTTATCTAGATATGTCCGTCTTGTTTGTAACTGACAGACTAAATTTGTCAGTTTGAATCTTTTGTAAAATCTAGAATTGAATGAGACGGAAATACCATATTTGTTGCATTACTTATAAAGTTTCATGGGGTTTGAATTTGTCCTGTATAGAGTAAGGTATGGCAAAAGTAACTTGTTACCATTATCTCATTATCTCAACAGCAAATGTCCACGTTAAAAGGTTAGACAGTGATTTCATGAAAACATTCTTGAGATTGAAGAATTGTGTCAGTATTGATAGAAATTTAAAGGTTTACACTAACGAATATCAGTCCTGATATTTTGCAGAAGAGTTATTGCACTTGAATTGAAAAAAAGTATTGACTAATTTGAACTATTCATCTTGAAAAAGGTATAATTTTCATTTTTTATTTTTGAAGTTTCAGTAAGTGTCTGTGCATCATATCTGTCGTAAAAAAATATATTAGTATGAGAATGATAAGTAGAAATAAGTATTTAGAGAATGAGTGATATTTAGTGGAATAACATCTTTTGAATTGGCTGTCATACTTGTATGGCAAATGTGACTGAAAATGGCTTTTTTTGAAACTGGTTATTATACCAAAATAGATGATACCCTTGTTGTTTTTTTATTCTTTTTGAATGAATGAATCTTAATTATTTTGTGCTAAGTAGAAATGGTATAAAGTAAAAATTGTTGCATCCATTTATTAGGTGAAGTTTGGTAAAACAAAAAACCACAGTACACTTTACATACAGATAATTCATATAATTGTCACATTAGTATAAAAACTGTGTAATAAAACACATAAATATGACAGTTACATCATGTGCATTTAAGTGTAAACATAACATACATGCACTTACAAATATTGAAAGAAATGAGCTGGTATCAGGAATAAACAATATTAGATTTTAAATAACTTATTGCCACAGTTAAATGTACCCAGTAAACTTACAGAATTATAGAATCTTGTATATAGCTTTGTTTGTTCGGGTTAAACAGTGCATGAAGCTTATTAATAACTTTGCTAGAAAACCTTTTCAAGAACTAACAATGCGGTCACTGTCCGTTTGGTACTTGTAAAATTACATATATTACGCAGGATACAAATCATAGTTTCTTTATATTCGTCATGGTCAGATAGGTTTTTGAAGGGTAAGAAATTGTTTGTACCTGAAAAAGGCTCATAAGTCAGCATTACTTAGGCCACCAATACCCACTGTTTATCCAGAGACAAAACTAGCTTGTTCATTTTAGATTTATGTATCTGACAAGATTTCTCGAAATTTTCAAGCAGATTTACGTTCTTATTTTGATTATTCATCATACAGAAATTAGCATAATTTATAGATATATGGTGAGCACTGTTTTCAGAGGATGACAAGAGGATGAGGAAAGATAATTTGTGAATTAACAGCATCAGAATTAAAGGATTTTTTTTTAAATCTTCAATGTGGTAAACTTAACATTCTTCAGAAACCCTATCAAAGTAAACATGATTAACTGCAGGTTTTTTTTGTGTTGAAAGTAGGCAGCTGTAAAAGTAGGACTGGTTTTCTGTAAAGGAGCCAACACTGATTGTTAGGTGTTCATAAATGATACATGTTTTTATACTTGAGAATGTTCTAATGTTTTAGCACATTAAGCATAATATAGATAAATAGAAATAGTAAATGAATATACTAATTAAGTGGAAGTGATTAGATTTGTTATAGTGTGTTGTTTGGAAGGGACTTTGTATAAGTTGTTGTTGTAGCATTAATTCAGCAGTGAGACCTCATTAACACTCATGTCCGTAAATAATAAAATGTTGTCAATAAACAGATGTTGATGATCTGGAAATATTGTTCGTTCCTGCTTTTACCCTTCTACCTGAACTGGTAGACAATGATTAAAAATGGGGATTGTCTTCGTTTCTGGAATGGCAATGGAGTGAGGTAACCATTTTGATTCCTTAATCGTCAGTACAAGTTGCCATGATGATAAACTTGCAGAACAATCGGTTCGATTTTTAGTATAATGGAAAATACATTTTACCAAACCATGAATTTAGTGATGGAATAAGGGTCTTCATTGTTCGTCCATTTTCGGATGGGTGTGATTGCTGACTTACAATTAAAATCAGAATCGTGGAACAAAACTATCCAATACATACGGGACATGTGCAAGGCAAGAACATACAGGCAAAGTCATTAAGTTGGCATATTTTTGGCACTGCACTCCGCCTCAATGCCCTCTACCATTGTGTGCAGTTTGAACAAATTATGTCCAAGAGTTTTCAGGTTATGCTCTGGACAAGATTTTTCTAAAATGGGAGATAATTCAAAAACAGGGCAAAATAAAGTTATGGTTCTTTGGCACTGCACTCCGCCTCAATGCCCTCTACCACTGTGTGCAGTTTAAACAAATTATATTCAAGGGTTTTCAGGTTATGCTCCGGACAAAATTTTCTAAAACGGGGAGATAATTCAAAAACGGGGCAAAATAAAGTTATGGTTCTTTGGCACTGCACTCCGCCTCAATGCCCTCTACCACTGTGTGCAGTTTAAACAAATTATATTCAAGGGTTTTCAGGTTATGCTTCGCACAAAATTTTCTAAAACGGGAGATAATTCAAAAACGGGCAAAATAGAGTTATGATTCTTTGGCACTGCACTCCGCCTCAATGCCCTCTAACACTGTGAGCAGTTTAAACAAATTATGTCCAAGGGTTTTCAGGTTATGCTCCGGAGAAGCACAACGGACGAACAGACGGACAAGGTAGTGACTATATGCTCTCCCTTCGGAAAGCATAATAAATCAGGCTCTGCCTACAAAAAATGTTAAATACAGTGACGCAGTAAATATTTACAGTACAGTAAAACTAAATAAAATGAAGGGTTGTAACCATAATAGAACAGGAAGCTCGACTTCGCCAAAAACAGTATGTCAAAACGTGACAAACCGTGAAAGAAAGTGAGCAAGATCCAGTAGTCATTATGCATTAAACATGTAATAACCATGAATGAAAAATAACATATCTAGGCACGTGCAAGTTAATTTGGTTACAAATTCATGTACTGGCGAAACAAAAAACCTGCATAGCAAGAAATGTAAAAAAAAGAAGTTTTGTTAAACAATTTTTGTCAACAAACGCGAATGATATTCGTATACATGCATGTACTTAAAAGGTGACACTGGCCAAAAGATTGCCTATGGTACTAAGCTATTTCCTCTATTCGGCAAAAGCCGTAACACATAATACACTTACTCATCTGTAGAATCAGATAAGTTTAAACGCGTGTTTACAATGTTTATAAAAGTTTTTTTGTAAGATTTGTTCGTAATAAGACAAACTGTTTATACAGAAACATATTCCTTTCTGATTATGTAAAATTTTATTGTTGAGCAAGCGAATATATTACACGACTAAATAAAGAGGGAACAACAGAACTTAAATAATACATATGTTGTATTACATCCTATGAACAATTATTTCATGCCATTTTTGAACAACCTCGTCGTAAAAGTGTAAAACAAAATTTGAATATCTATAAACAGAAAAGCATTACAAATATGTTTATTTCTTTACTTTCTGTATTTGACAGGTTCTTTTTCTGTACTTGTGCGTTTGACATGTATATTGCTGACTCCTTGTTTATAGCGCATATTGTCACAGATTATTAATGACCATGGACATACATACTGGATTAAAATTATCATGAATGAGAACAACTTAAAGATGAATAATTTGTTTTATAGTTAAGACAGGAGGGATGTTTATTTGATTCAAAATCTTCGAAGCATGTTTCCATACAGACCAATAGGTACGTATATTTATAAGCATATATGTTTCACTGTTTTATTTCTGTCTTATGTTCATTGGAGAGGTCATCAGACCTCTCCACAGTGTTGGCTTTAATTGCTGGCGGTATCCATTTTTGCGTATCAAATTTTAGTTACTGATCTCATATTAAGCCTAAAATCGTGAAAACCAGTCTACAAAGATAGTTATGCGCATGCTCCGAATCAAAATACGAATTTATTTAAACGAAACCAAAATTTAACATCGGGTCAAAACGGTCCATTGTAAAAACGGCCCATTATGAACAGAACGTACAGAATAATTTTGTATTCCCTTAACTAAACACAAAAAATACAATTATAGGGATGCATTACTTATAATGCATGCTACTTTTTAAAAACTACAAATTCTAAAATGCATTTTTTTTTCTGAGAAACTCGTCAGCCTGTTGAACACATTAATATTCATTAAAATGAAAACATGGTAAATTTCTTTTACGAATTTCAGAGCATTTTTGACAAGACCATTTTCTCGATTTGGATCAAATTTACGCCCTTTTAATATTTAGTCCAGCTTAACAGATACTATCGCTGATTATTTTGTAAAATATTTGGACTAAGAAAGGTGTAATTAAAGCTTGAAAGAGAAAACAAATCTTAATGAGCCTAAAAAGCAGCAGTTTAACATGGGAGTTCTGGCTTCAACAACTACATACATTGTTGTAAAAGAGGGGGGAGTAAAGCCTTAGGGGCTTATAAGAAGATACCCAAGATTCTACAAGGTATTGTTTCATTTATTTAAATGATAGATACGCCACGATAAAACATTTGAAATAACTAAATTATAGTCAGTTTCGGTCATTTTGCCTAATAAGGTATTAACTATTAATAATAGTTAGGTTACTAGTTTTTATAATTATTTAAGTCACAGAACGTTTAAAAAATTCAAAATGATCTTGGAAACAAGTAGATTCATTCTTTCAGTGACGACAGCTGCTGACCTCTCTTTGGCTTACTTTTTAAAGGAAGCCAACTTGTCTTTTTCAGGCTTTGATAAGACCTTGATATTATTTCAATTCATTTTTTGTCAAGTCTAATAAGCTAACCTATTGGCCAAAAAAATAATGATGAAAATACTGAAATATAAAAACATAAAGTTGATTGGAAGATGATTTTGCATATGTAAATTAAAGATTAATTGTGAAGCAAATGTTTATGAACATGTACAAAAAAATGGCACAGTAGGTTTACGTCAAGTCCTATTCAGAACTTGAGTTTCATAGTCAAAACAACTCTTATCCTTAAGAACACCGTCGATCATGGTCGATATTCATTTTAAGGTCTTAAACTAACGTCTTATGGTTTAATTTCAACCCGAAAATACAAAATTATTAAGAAAAAATATCCTGTAGGCATTTCAAACACATATTTTTGATAACAGTAGACATAAAAGTATAAAATCTTATGACAAACAAAAATTCTGGCATCAGTGTGATAGCACGTGAAAATACGCCTCATAACAATACAGGCATCGCAAAGTAAGCAAGTAGTGGTTTTATAGATTTGAGAATCAATTAGTATTTGGAAAAAAAAGGTTGACAAAAATCTGTCCAAACATTGAGTTCTACGGAGAGACAGTGTATTTTGAAAGCTAACCAACTGTATTAGGCGTAGCAGCAATAAATGTCACTCAAGATCATTTTTCAAGTGAGTTGATCAGCAGGTCTAAATACGTTTCAATCAAAACTTTCACCTTTTGTTCTGGACCTTCGAGTTTAAGCAGAAAAACACAAGATCACATCAAAGTCAGATGGGTAACATGCACGATTTTAGGTAGGATAATTTCACTATTTTGAAAATGGTAAATTTTACGATCACAAGTTTACTAATGTTCACGATCTTCACAGAAGCGGAAGTGAAGATCTAAGAGCTAATAGGAACTTTAATAATGGAAGTAATTCTACAACATTATGTGGAAGCGTTAATGAAATAAGATGGAGATAAATGAAATGATAAATATTGAAGAAACACATTCACAAGTATGTACCTTCTGAACCTCAATACATTTCCTCCTTTTCATTGTGAATAGATCTTTCCGTCTCCTTTCCTGACAACATATGGTGATTCAATTAAGTTTGATTTCAATAACGCTGTTGATAATGATATTGCTAAACATTTATATGCAAAACGAAAACACACCATCAAATTTAGCTGTAATTTACATATGGCTAAACAAAACTGTACGTGTTTCTTCCCGACGGTTCAGTTTTCAAACGGTTAATGATTAAATAAAAAAGGACAACAATTAATTAGTAAAAATTGTGCGATGGGGCTTAGATATGAAAATAAGATTTATTTTATATTTTCATGCATTCTTTTTAACATTTTACCAGTTCATATTTGTACCATGCAATTTTGTAATACATCTTCAAACTTTAATTCATTCACTTAAAGATTAGTTCATGAATCACTCTATATTTTGGTCCACAGGGTTAAAAACTAATCTCACAGGGGCCCCACTTTGAATACAGTTTCCAGTCAATAACTGTAACAGTACTGTTCCGAGGACTTTCAAACTCCCCAGAATTGTTAGGCATGATCAGTAAACTATCTGGATTGTTTTTAGGATCACTGGGATAAAGGGCAAAGTTACAAGGGTCTGCAGTGTTAAAAACGTTCCTAATCTATGGCTCAAGAACTGCTGTACATAGATCCCTCATACTTTACAAGATGGTATGCATATGTAAATAAATCCTACTGATGTTGTGCTCTCTGCTTAAAATGTCAAGTTTACAGGGGTCTGTACTTCCTACGTTGTCTTCAATTAATTAGAAGGAGTAAATTCAGAGCTTTTAAACATAGCTAAGCTTTTTGAATAGATAATAAGAATCTTACACTAGTTCGCAATATTTTGTTATTTTGTGGATTAACATCTAAAGATGCTAAATTTGTTTGGCAAAATTTGACTGAATTTTTTCTAAAAAAAAAACTACATAGACTCTTGTATTTGTTTTTAAATTATATGAAGGATGTTTTGTGATCAAATTAATTAATCATTAATTAATTAATGCGTATGTATGAATGAATGAATGAATGGATGAAGCTTTAGTAATGACTTCTTAATAGGGATAAAGTATTTAGTCGTAAAGTGCGTTAATTAAGTGTAGTATTGTAAATGTTTATTTATGAGACAGTCCATGATTCTCAAGCTGTCACTGTTAGTGTTACTCATGATTTATAAGTGTGACATATCTATATGCAAATGCGAACATGAAATACCTTAGTATGCACAGTAGGTATAAAATCCAGACTAAGGAAAGTACACGTATTTGATTTGCAGTTCAGTATTAAAACAATTGTTTCATTGCATCTGTACTTAAAGTCATTATTTTTTTTATTTATCAGAAGCGTATTAAATATAGAAGAACATTTTTAGAATGCAGGATTCATGGCCAGATATTATAAAAATGAGATTTGGTATAATAGATTAACCTACAGAAAGTTACAATACTATACATTGTAACGGCATATTTCTTTTTTTTCTTTTGTTTGTTGTTGAGACTAGGCAGCACAAAAAGGTTGTTTTCACAATTGTGCTAGAAATCCTAACTAATTACCACAATAACAGGACTTTTATAATAATAAGAAATTCAGAGCACTTTGCCATTAAAGAAAATTATCGGCTATAAATCCACTATAACAATGTATAAAGAAAGTTATTTTTTGCAAGTTTAAAAAAATTAACAATAGTATCTCTGTCATACTTTTCTTAAATTATACGTGATATCCAGGATATTAGCACATAATCATCGCTTCTTTCTATTTGATATTAACGTACTGCCTATTAAGTGTAACAAAATATTATGAAAAAAATAAATTTAAAGAAAAGATTAGTGTTGCAAATGAAATAGGCTTATTAGTCAATCATTTGTTAGCTATTTCTGTTTGCAGGTAGCCTTCTTTTGCAAATAAAATAAGTGAATTTATTTTAATACTGTTGAGAACGCTCAATCAAGCTCTTAGTGATATAAGTGTTATGTACTATTGTGGTCACATTTTGAACAATCAAATCATTATATTGAACCTTGAAAAAACGCGCCGGGAGAAGCCTGGTAAATATCGAGGAGAAATGTTTTGTATAATAACGGCATGATTATAAACTTTTCTGTTCGGTATTTCCGATGGTTTAAATAAACGTTCTTCAGAAATCCTGTCAAGGTAAACATTTCGCTGCAAGATTGTTAAACAAAGTTTAAGGGGTTTTTTTGTTAGGAAAGTTGGCAAGTGCAGAGGTAATATGACGTTTCACTAATAAACAGTCTCGATTTAAGTATTGCAGATGCTGTAAAATCCTAATCTTTCAATTTTGACAAAGTTTATATACTTTTTGCGCACATATCTTGTAGATCACCATTCCAGGTTATAATAACAACACCTGTCTTGTCAAATGTTTACGTAAGGACATGAATGAAAGATTATTAACAGCTTGGTGCATAGATATATTAAAACGATTGGAAAACACTTATCTATAGAAAAGTTATTGTTTTCTGGCCTTGAAACGAGAAACCAGATGTTTTCTTTATTTCAACACGAGACTATGCCATATTTACAGCGTGAGTGTTCGAGCAAATGCAATTTATAAGTGGACATATGCTGCATAAATGTTCGCAAAATCTATCGTCTGCGTCCGGTAAAGTGTTTTGATAATAAATATATTCATGAATGTATAACCACCATGATTTTTTCTTAAATGACAGATTTTCCAAAATTTCTTCCATAGAACATAACAGAAGAAATCGCAGTTCTTCATGGATAACTCTATATGAAATTTAAATATCTTAGCTTTCTGACTGGCTAGAGTACATTTGTATTTCAGTGTGCGATCCCCATGCGGATGCAACCTAATAATCTTAAGGTAAATAGTATGTGAAAAGATCATGAAACACTGTGTGTGCTTCTGATATTTTTTGCCGTGGAAACTCTCCAGTACCAATTATTATGTCTTTTTAGATGCTTTATTGTCTAACCAAAGACTTATTTTCTTTTGATGTGAACTAGTTTTCTTCTTTAATCTGTTCCGAACCCGTTGCATCGATCCAAAATTTCTCGAAAGTGCATATTGAATCCAGTACATTTTAAGCTCAACTGGACAAACCAACACTAAATTCAGATGTACTGATGTCAGAGACGTATAATATACGTCACTGCTGATGTGAAGAACTAAGTTTGTAAGCTTTTTTTTTAAATTTCTTGATTTAAAACAATTCTGAAAACATTTCCAACCTAACTACCCTTTGTCGCTATTGATATAAATGACTGCCAGATAGAAGTGTAGTGTACAACAGAAATACAAATGCAAATATGTTTTGTGACGACAGTACTCAACAAAAATACACGGTTATGTGCTTTAAAGGACTAAAATATATGTTGTTTTTGTTTCAGAATTATTTAACTGCTGATCAGAAGTCATGAATTATGAATTATTTCTGTTTATTTGCCTAAGACAGGTTTGCTAATGAGCATCTTAGAAAGATAGTGAATGGAAGATATGTTTCCCTCATGCTGTGAGACACTGACCAATGACTGTTTAGCAAGTAACTGATAAGCCTGATATTGTCCAGAACCGACGGACTGTCCTAATCACTATCTACTGAGCAGAATTCATTACATAACAGATTAACCCGAACTCTCTGGTCAGTCTAACGACAGTATAATGAAAATGTAACTAAATATTATTTTTGTTATTATTATCTCATGATTTCTAACTGAAATGCAGTTTCAGTAATAATTATTTCAAAGGGTAGACTCAAATATTTTTAGCTGTGCATAGATTTGAAAATAACACCCCAGATAACCGGTTTCTTTATAAATGTAAACTGTTCTCCAAAAAGATTATAGCAGCTACTGACTGAAGGATTGGGTGATATCCACTCAATCGATATGAGCCCAATTTCTACTCCAGGAATCTATAAAATGATGGAAAACGACCTTTATTCGCCTGAATTGTTTTGATCATCCTCACTTTATCCTGTATTAATTGTATCACACAAACGTTTATGATCATTGAGTGTATGATTTCAACTGCCATGTTTTCATTAAGCAAATCGGCTATTGCTTAGGTTTATCATTATATAAAATATAATAAAAAAGCATTATATAATAATAATATTCTGACAGGCATATACCAAAGATATGCTGTGTTACGATTGTGGTATATATGTTTGTCTTTATGTACAGTTGTGTGCACAAATATAACTGGAGTGTCGTTGCATTGACTGACTACATTAAGACATATAATGTGAAAGCAATGTAACCAGCTGTCACTATGTCAGAATAACTTAACTGTTGAATACATGTAATAATCGAACATTGTAAAAGTAAAATAATAAATAGATACTCCTTGATGTTCTGATCTTGGGACTGATTATTTCATATTGTTTTGAAACAACCTCGTCGTTACAAAAAAAAGCTTTAAACTTTAAAAACTGGCATACTGTATACTGTATACGACGAAATGTGAACTCAGTCTTACTTGATTTCAGTTTTGCCTGAAGTAAAAAAGCCCATTGTTTGAACGGTACATTAGTACTCAAGACACAACGCATGTCTCACGGCAACATGCATTTGTTACATAATGACATTTCCAGCGTTGGTCCATTCAACACGATTACAGTAATTACTTATATTGTATCCTTCAAATCTTTACAGGATAACTCATGCCCATATGGCGTTTTAAACAAATGTGCTGCGCGTTTGACAAGAATTTAGACGTATATTACAGCGGCGAACACTCGAGCAAAATGATAACTCGAAGTTAGTAGGAAACTAGAATTGCTTTTAGCAGGTTTTGACAGCGAGGTTATGTTTATGGCGCATCGTATAACTGAAGTGTATTATACACAATTATTTATAAGAACGACACGTCTAAAGTAAGGACGCAAACAGGACATTAAAGTTAATATGTTGATTCTTTCATTTACCAAGGAAGGATACACAAATGTACACAAATCTTAGACACAGTTTCCGTTGCAGACCAATAGGTATGTACCTGGTTTTATGTTTTATGTACATGTACATTCTTACGATTTCCGACATGTTACTTTTAAGGCTTAAGAAACAACGCTGTTTGCTAGATTATTTATAGAAATTAATGCTTATTTTCATAAACATGCAAAAGTAAGTTTGATGCTAAGGAAGACGCTTTTGCAAATTATCCGTTTATTAATTAATTTGAACAAGTTTTGTTTATGTGTATGACTAAAAGGCGATAAGTAATGTCACGACAAATCCTTTAACTGAAAGGTTTCTTTTAGTTTCCGCTGTATTCAGATGTTGGGCACATTTTTCTATGCATTGCCTCCTAAAGTGATTGTTTCGTTTTGTTTTTTAACAACCCTGTCGTAACAAAACTCTTAAAAAAAGTGATATATCTGTGTTGCAAACGCAATATATGTACCTATTTGCCTTAAAAGTAAAAGAAAACAATTCAAATATATTTACTTCTGTGTATTCTGCGATTGACATGTATTTTGCTGTGCATATCAATTGTAAACACTCAAGCAAAATTATAAGATATTATAAAAATCTTCTGTTATGTTGTGTCGAGCGCTAGGCTATGTAGATAGCTGATGGTGTAACTAGAATGCTTTATTCACATTAATTAATAAAAAAAGAGTATAACGCCATGCCCAAAGACAGAATGACTGAAAGGACATAAAAATCGTATATTCTGCAGTTTGTTCATTGACAAAAATCGAAGAAGTATTTGTTCGTGCAGACCAATAGGCATGTAAGTTTCTATATCATTTTGTAATTTTATGTTGTATGATTTAGAGATCTGACCAAGTAACCCTTAAATCAAAAGTGTTTATCTAATTATCATGTTCATCCTTCCTGTGAAGTTTAAGAAATCTGTGTTTAGTCATCTTTGAATTATCAATCGGAGAAAAGTGTGTTAGTACAGACATATATGAGATACACCTTTGACATAACTATGGTAATCTCAAAAACAAGAAGCCTATCTACTCACCATGCCCAATCATCCAACAAGGCCCCTGTGAGCTTGACATTTGACCCAGTAAACTTAAGCAAAAAATAAAAAGAGTCATTTTCTCATTATTGTCAACCATCTAGAAAAGGATGAGAGTCTTGGTTTAAATTGTCATTGAAAAATTGACCAGAAACCATTTTGAAAGCGAACACCTCTGTGAGCTTTAGCTTGACCTTTTACCCAGTGACCCCTCAAAACAACAGCCGTATTCAACTCTTCATGTCCAACCATACTGTAAAACTTGAGAGTCCAGATTTCGGTTATGCTAAGGTCAATAACTGGAAGCTGTTTATCAAGTGCAACTGCTGTAAGTTTGATTTTAAATTCATTGAGCCAAGATTGACACATCTACTTTTTATTCCCAACCTGCCACTAAGACTCCTGTTGTCAGTTTTTCTTGAGTTGTTGATCGGAAACAAGAGGGATCTTACACAATGCTTAACCGACCTATCAAGTATAAAGGCTTATATTTTTCTCATGTTGATCGGAAACTGTATGGTTACAGGCCGACAGATACGGCCCGACACTTCTCCGAAGAGGGGCATAACGATTACCTTACAATAGCAACAATATAATGATTGTAGAGTATTCCACGAAAAATGACATAAGAGTTTATGATATTTATGATGTTCTTGTTCAAATAATTTACGAAAGCAAGATAAACAATATAAAGTAATTAACAGATCTATAATATAGATTTTGTAAATAGCGTCAGCTGGTTTTATCGCTGCTTCCGTGTTTATCTAATATATTGACAGACATAAATATGATTATGTACCATTCTGATCTAATCAGTTTTGTTTTGTTCTGTGTCGTTCTGTTACACACTTTACAATCAGTTTGTTTTGTTATGTTTTATACCGTTCTGTTATGTTACTCTGATTTTAATATGTTCTTTCCTGTATTTTTCGGTACTGTCTAGTCATTCTGCTGTCATAGGATCGTTGTTGAATTCCATAACATGCCTGGTCAAAAACGAAAGAATCCCAATTTTTATAGGAATGTGGATCTCTGATTTTTCTTGACTGAAGAGAATGTTCAATTTCTTTTAAAACATAGATTTAGGAATGATTAAATGATACTTTGTCATTTATAGACGGAAAAACAGCTTTGATACTAAATTAATAATGCAATGTACGGAAATAGATATTTGAATAAGCAAGCAAGTTCGGTCCCGTGTATATTATTATAACGTAGATGTGTGTTTATATCAATGGTACATGATAACTTGTTGAAACTGGTTATCATGCAATTAATTAGCAATACAATAATGATAAACTTAAAGTATCTTGACTGACACGACACTGGACTATTTCTTTGTTTGAACTCAATGAGTCTTTCGTAGCTCATAATTTGGAGTCTGTAATAAGAAATTCCTCCATAGTATTACAAATAAGAATAAACATAGATCAGAATGATATTTATTCTAAGTTGGTGGAAAAACTATTTCGAATGCGCTTCAGAATGCACCGCTGACGCTTTGCCACAGCCATTCATTTTATAGACAAACAGTAATGAATGCTCTCACAAAGACGTTAGAAGGATAACGTGCACGATAAACTTCAGAACCATATGTAAGATCAGTATGGTAAATTATAAGGAGTAAAAAGGTCAAAGTTATAGGCACGTAATAATGAATATAATTCTGCAATATTCTACTGGAATCTTGAGACCTTTTTATGAAAGGAGGTAAATGGAGGTAACAAAAACAATAATTGAGGTAAAAGGTTTATTTTCACACGATGCTCTTTTAACTTAAATCTGGTGCTTCTGAAAACGTCCATATACGTCCATATACTGTTCTGAACACTTCGTGATTCATTTAATGTTAAACCAAAGACCATGACAAAATGATAACACACAAACAACAATTGAGACAATGTGATTTGACGGTCGATAGTACGTTCACAAACGATGTGTACCAGTTTTGCACACTTTCAGAAACAATTTTAAGGTATAATTACTTTGCATAAAACTCAATCGATGAGTTTCAAATTTCTCTCAATGCAGCCAATGTTAGAGGGCCATTGCAATTAAGACATTGCAATTAAGAATTTTTTTAACTTTTTACAAGAACACAACAAAACAACTAAAAATTATTGCTACAAATTATTGATACAAACAATATGTATATGCATGTATATGTATATTTCATTCTTTAGTAAGATCTGAATTATACCATCCAAATGTTTTATCATTGTCAAAATGTACAAAGTTTACTTGCAGACTGGTGATATTTTTCCCCCCAAAAATGAAATAAAGTATGTTTCTCAAAGCCCAATTGCTAAAAGAATATCAGTTTAACGAAATATTTCTTGAAATTCATTAATCGTCGTTGTAGTTGTTGTTGCTAAAAATACCAGTGTTGTGCAAAATTTTGAGAGGTTTAATTATTTTCCAAGTATTTGACTATTTTTTATATCACATAGGAACAGGATGTCCTGTTTTTATTGGTAAAATATGAAGCGAAAGAACAAGACAGTGTTATCATGAGCTAATTTATTACAGAGATTTGAATTAATAAGGAAATTGAATTCGAGTTGAAGGATTTGACAAACACATCCTATATATTTATCTAAACATGTACGCTTTTAAGCCCACTGCCCTTGAACTTGTATGAGCAGCTGTCAAATGAAAGTTGTTATGAGGATAGAGTTTCTCTTGATATATTAGGCTTTACTTTAAATGCTTCATATATGAATGTCATTCTTGAGTTTAATGCCCTTGAACTTTTTAAAAAGTAATAACAGTGCACTACTTAAAAGAAAAAATGTATATTTTTGGAGTTAGCATGTGTTTTCTAAATAGTTATTTAGTGAAATGGCATCTTCTGAATTAGCTGACTTACTTGTCTGGCTAACTGTGGCTAACAATTACTTTTTTAAAACTGGTTGTTATAGGGGCTTAAATTAGATTGTTCTTTTTCTTTTTTTCATTCCGTCATGTATTTTATGAATGAATGAATGACTGAATGAATGATGAATCCTAACTATTTTATGCTGTATAGGGTACAAAATATCTTATTGATAGGTGCGTTTATTAGGTAAAGTATGGTAAATGTTTATTATATGAGACTGTCCTTGCTTGTAAAATGTTGCAAGTGTTACACGTGAATTCTAACTTAAAAACAAATATGTAATATAATACTTAAGTATGCACATTAGATATAAAATCCAGAAAAGGAACTGACAGTTATTTGCTATATTAGCATTTCAAACCTCCAAAAATACATATCTATTTCAGTGACAATTCACTTATATGTAAAGAGCTTTCGAGCGTGCTAGAATCCGGTAAAAACAGTAGATCGTGAAGTTATATTCATGTTTAAGATGATAAGATTCTTTATGACTAATATAAATCCTGAAAACAAAGTCAATATTCAGAAATGATATAAATTGAAAGTAGTAATAATTTAGTACACTTAATTCTAAGACTAATATAAATAGTCGTATATTTTATTTTTAAGTAGATCATTCACATTATTTTATACCATATGCATGTACAACCTTATTAAGTGAATATAATTATAAATATGAACTTTATTTAGGAAAAAGATTTGAAATGCCTGTTTTAATGAGTTAACACTTTGTGTGTGTGCGTGCGTGCGCGCATGTGCGAGTGTGCGTGTGATTTTAAATATTCATATGAATTTTAATATGATGACCAGAATAAGATTTTTCTACTGAAGTTACAGAAAGATAAACTGCCATATATACATCGTATTTAAATTCATTTCATTGACAGTGGTTTTAAAAGTATAATTAAACTCTTAGGTTTATCTAGGCTAGTCTGGCGAGTACATGAAGATATTTTTTTCCAAAACTTTGGTAGAGATCTATTTTTTATCGAAAGCTTGTTCTAGTTATATTAGTATTAGATTTAGAGCTAGTGGTTATAACAGAAAAAAATATTCAGCTATTTTTCTTATCGAGCTATTAAACATTAACCCAGCGTTTAACTGTCAGCTCCCATATCAGATTAAATGTGTTAACAAAGTGAGGGTATATGCGCATAACCATGGCTTACATGTATTTGATTTAGGCAAAATGGCCTCTGCAGTGTAAGAAAACCTTTTAAGAATGAAGAAAATAATAAAATATAGCATGTTTTGAAGCCAAAATAGGGGACAGTATAATAGTATTGTAACAGATTGTCAGTCAGACTTATTTTGGTCTACCCTATTTGCTGAAATTCGGAGTGTTTTTTACAAAAAGGGCAGTAATATTATACTTTTGAGCATTCAAGGAGAACTCTTAAAAGATAAACAAAATTTAACAGTCAAGTCAACTCAACTTTATTTGCAAATTGGCAATTTAAACAACATATTTGAACATATACGGTTCCAAAAGGCAAAATATGGCAAAATACATAGTTACTAAACTTTCACATATATGACTAAAATAGCAAAACTTTATATCAACAAACATCATATCAATTGTATTAATATTCAAGAAACAGTCATTTCAGTAAGGACGCTATCTTTAACTTTCATAGTATCCCTAACAAACATTGCATTTTTTTCTCACCTTTTTAAGGACAAATCAACAAATCAACCAAAGAGAAAGAAGGCACGCAGTCTGAGGTTTGACGAGGAAATATGTTTTGTTAATTAACAGCGCCATATTCAAAGGAGATTTGTTTGAAATTTTTGGTGTGTTAAACTAAACACTTCACAAAATAATTACTTCGCTGCAAGATTAATTATGTAACTGCATGTTTTTGTGAAGGAAGTTGGCAAGTGTGCAGATAATATAATGGTTTTCAGTAAAGCGATAATCAATCAATTCTTATATACTGCAGGTGTGGTAAGCTACAAAACTGTTCCGAAACCTTAATCACATTTCAAAATTCATATATATTTTGTCTAACAACAGAAACCTTAAATTTAGGCAATAATATATTTTTTTATAAAGTCAGTCCCTTCAGTACCACATTGTAACACCTCAGACCAGATCAAGGTCAAGAAGTTCAATTTGGTCAAGGTCAAAGCTAAACATTGTCTTAATGATGAAAATAGAGTAGTTTATTTATCTTTCCAAATAATTTCCAGTATTGCAACACATAGACTGTTGGTCCGGTGCCAGTGAAGTGACATTAGTTATTTTGTCATAGTGTATTCATTGTAAGGACTTTGAATGACTTTGAATAGCTGTTGTACCATCAATTCAGCAGCAAAACCTCATTCATGCTCATGTTCGTTAACAATAAAATGTTTTCAACACATGTGGATGATCTGGTTATATTTTTCGTTTTTTTTTCTTTCCCTCCAACCTTCACCGGTATACAAAGATTGGCAAATGAAAATAATCTAGCTTTTGTCTGAGGGATGATGTAGGAGTGATTTATCTATTTGAGCTCTTTTATCGTCGGTACCAGTTTCCATTTGGATTAATTTTCCGAATAAATCTAATTATTTAAGAGTTCCATGAAGAAGATTTAGAATGTATACCCCTTCAGTTACATGATAAGAGTATTGCCCTGATACATGGGCACTAGGATTATTGAGTGGAGGGGTGGAAATTAAACCAGACACCCTTGGCCTGTAAGTATAATGCTTTACGGCTTAGCACTAGATCAAGATAAGTGATAGAAACTAAGAGTCCGATATATTTCCACTTCTTTATTCGAAAGGCCGGAATCCAAAACATAAAAATACTTATGTATTTTAAAATCTCTTACAAGGTCCTATCTGCTGTCTTGACGACTTTTATAGGCTAGCAATATTTTATAAGTATTTTAAGGGGCGGTATCTGTGTAAGCCGTTAGCGGTATATCCCCAAAAGATGTGTAAATCCCATCATGTTTCTGACGTATATAGCTGATTGATTTGACAATTTGTATCCATTCTCTGTTGCAGCTTCACGATGCATTGATGGTGAGAACATTGGCGGAACGAGAATACACTAAATACGACAATAAATATTGTGAAAATGTAGGCGTTAAATCAATCAGAAACAGAAAAGAAAACAACACATTCCCGCCAATATGATGAAAACTTTATCCATCTTTCATTATTTTACTTAAGTGAATTAGATAATGACTTTTCCAGCAAGACATGGCTATACTACATCATTCTTTGCAGCAAGACATGGCTATGCTACATCATTTTTTGCGGCAAGACATGGCTATGCTACATCATTCTTTGCAACAAGACATGGCTATGCTACATCATTCTTTGCAACAAGGCATGGATATGCTACATCATTCTTTGCAGCAAGACATGGCTATGCTACATCATTCTTTGCAGCAAGACATGGCTATGCTACATCATTCTTTGCAGCAAGACATGGCTGTGCTACATCATTCTTTGCAACAAGACATGGCTGTGCTACATCATTCTTCGCAACATGACATGGCTGTGCTACATCAATCTTTGCAGCAAGACATGCTATGCTACATCATTTTTTTAGCAAGACATGGCTATGCTACATCATTTTTTGCACCAAGACATGGCTATGCTACATCATTTTTTTGCAGCAAGACATGGCTATGCTACATCATTTTTTCAGCAAGACATGGCTATGCTACATCATTGGACAGCGTAAAGGTAACACTGAAAAACTTTGCTTACATGCATGGTTAAAGGCGTGGATATAACAAATCGAAGACTTTAATTGTGATACAATCAATTCACTGAATTCTAGTAATGATATGGAAAACAAAAATAAAATCCCTGTGGTCACCGAAATTGTGTTTGGGTCATTTTTATTGATCACTAACACAAATACTGCAGTGAATACTTTCGCAAACTTCTTAGTAGTAGGACATACAAATAAGTACCCCGAAATATTTAAATTTTAACTATGTTTCGTATAACCTTTATTTGATAAAAAAATATTCAAATAAACTATTTGAGAGGGGAAAAAAAAACTAATGAAAATCGTGTTCTTGTATTTTTGTCCAGAAATCGTGTAGCATTTTTAACTACTGTACTTAGCGTCTCTCGCTGGACATGAATAATAAAATAATAGTACAAATTTATACCAATTTTGGTATAGTAAAATTTATTATCAAAATATAGATTTTCCTTTCATATCGATTAACTGAAAACGAACAACTTGTAAAGCATTTGGCGGCGTCCGTGAGGCACGCATCAATATTTTTGTCATGTATGTTCATACCATAGCGAGTGCAAGTCTTCAGAAAAATCATTTTTTCCGAAGATAGAAAAGTGGCAACTGAAAGTGTGCAAAGTGAGTACAGGAAATGTCCCAGATATAAAGCGTTTATTAAAAGTCATTACTGGGTGCAAACAAATGAAGAAGCTGTAATATAAAATATATATATTGGTCAAAACGACGAAAACTAGAACGTGTATCTCGATGTAATTCAGCGCATATAAATAAATACGCATGTACCATGGACATTAAATCAATACCAGTCGAAGGCACGCATTGGGCATCAATCTTGTGTTGAACATATCTGTCTTGTGTCTAAATGTGACATTAGATTTTTTCGGTGTTTTTATTTAACTTAATCATTTTCTGTAGAATATTGTCAAGTATAATTATGTGTTTTATAGGGTACATAGCACAATAATGAGAAAACAAGTTTTGTTTAATAACAATCTATTTAGCAAATAGAAGAAGTACTTCAATAATTACTTTAAACGATAAATAGTATTTTGCATGTTTTGTCATACACAGGCAAGAGGTTGTCTAGCCTGTTCACTTGACATGGCTAAAACCGGACTCGCTCTTTAAAGAGGTAATATTTTCCATATCCGGTTCTTAATTTTTATAATGGGTTTCTAACAAGCCTGATTGTAATCATACAAGATGTATATTGAGTAAGCATGTTCTTTTCTGATTATGTGAAATTTATAAATGTTTACATCATGTTCTTTTGGGCCGAGCTACAGTACAAAAAGCGCTAGACGCACAGAAATGAAGGTGAGAATAAATGAAGCATTGATAACAGCTTTATTCCATTAAGTGATTAAACATAAACAATTGGAAAACACGTGTGTAAACAAAATGAATTGTTTTCTGGCCACCATATGGTTCTTTGCTATTCAGGCATTAGTGTTTCAGAAACCCAACTGTCTGCGTCCAGTCGTGATAGAATCTTTTCAAAATGTGCCATAATGGTGCGTCTGTTTAACTCCACTTGTTAGGCTGCCGACAAGATGAATTTCTACTCATAGAACCTTCATTGCTTTGTCTGTCCCCGAAATTACTAGTATACAGTCGGTTGACTACCATTGGAAAACATTGCCAAAGTTTTCTACAATATAGTCATAAATAATGGACAGACGTATTCTTAAAACATTAGCGCTGGATGTATTTCAATCTTTCTTTCGTCTAATAATGAGCTGACTTATCATGGGGTCATGAAGTATACCTCGCGAAAAAACAACAACAACTATACTTTAAGTAGTGATACTAAGAGTCGTTGTATTCTTACCTCTAAGATTCTTAAAAATCTGTATTTCTTAAAAGTGCCTTTTTTATCTCGGTGGTTCTCTTTTCACCTTTCTTACTATAGTCTTAAAGAGGCTGTACTCCAGATTTGATATAAAAATGTTTTTTACATAAATTAATTATCTAGATGGCGTGAGATTATACCACTATGCTATTTTACTTCAAAACTGATCATAAAAGTCAAAATAGAACAAAAAAATATATTCGCTTCAGCCTGATTTGATTTCCTGACCCTCATGTTAACAATTTTTTTCCAATGCTTTTACTGTCACCACTACCGCTGCCTGTTTAATTATATAGAGGATATTTGTTTGTTTTTGTGGAAGATGAGAATTTATTTCATCGAGTGAACACCATATATGATATTTTCACTAGTGGCGCAGCCACGAGTGAAAATATAAACATATGGTGTTCACGAGATGAAATAAATTCCCATCTTCCACTAAAAAACAAACAAATTTTCTTTTAATTTTATACCAACACGTCAAAAATGGGTATTTTATGACATTTTTACTCAGGGCCTTCAAAAAATTCCCCATGGTGAGCCCCAAATCAGTTAATGCGTACTTTGGTCAAACCGTTACTCCGCACACAAAAAAGTGCAGACAATCTCCAATACATATGATAACTTTACTTCTGCTGAAATAAACTGAATACACTTTCATCAAATAACATTTATTTTTCTCTACACAGTTTATAAATATTTATTGAATTTTAGCCATACATACTTTAATTATAATAGCGGATTAATACCGAGTAATATTCAATCAATTGAACTGAAAGTCGGCCATATTGGATATTATCCATGTGAGTTATGTAAACAAATCATACATTTTAAATAATTTATGGCGAATTTCATCATTGTTCACAACTAGTTAGGCTCAGGAATTCAATATTATAACTGGATTAAACAAGGTAAATAAATTTCACTCGCTGTCACTGTCTGAAATACAGCGGATTCTCTTGTATTTACGTGGTGGGGAAATTAGTTCCGGCACAAACAGTGGATTATCAAAATGGTAATTTCACTGATTCAAAACAGTGGATTATCACTTTTATCTCACTGATATTTCCCTATATTTCATTGGTAGGCATAAAATAAAGTTATTTACTTTAAATCTTATACAATATAGTTATATCGTCGCGTTACGATATAGCACTATGATAGGAAAAAAATCAATTTATGGTGTGATTACCTGACTTATTTTTTGTCTGTTAATTAGTTTTTAAGCATTAGTCATAAATATAACAAGAAATTTATAATACAAGAAAACTTTCTTTTTTTGTCATCTGGAGGCCAGCCCCTTTAAGATCTTGGATTGGCAGCTAGTGCTTAGTTTCTTTTTATTTTTTAAATATCTATTGTAAAGCTGTTATTTTGTAAGTGGATACAAGTCTCTAATAATCCCATATGGAATGGCCATTTGCATAATATCTATGTATTTTATCTATATTGTGTATTGTTTGTATAATGTAAAAACATGAGACTGCAATAGAGAATTAAAGAAATACTTTCGCACTGCGTCATTGAGTGATAGTTGATTCAGGTTAATGTTACGGCGAAACAACGAATCATTGACTCGAGTTGGATTTGGAAATCCTTAAGCGTTACTGTGTTACCTGTTATCTTCAAGTCCAGTTTGTGTTGCGGACATGTACACATATAATTAGATATCCTTGCCTAAGCTGATCGTAACTGCATGTAAGATAAATGTGTAAATTGCCAACAATTAATTCAGCTATCACTGTATTAGAATAATTATACAGTTACTTAGGATCTGAACAGAGAGAACTTAACAAACTTTAATGTATTGCATCTTAGGAACGATTTATCATAAAAATCGAGATACTGTTTAAAACGAAATATGAAGTTCTCACTTGACTGCAGCTTTTCTAATGGTGAAATAGCTTGAAAGAGACATTCATTCTCAGAAACTCGGAGTCTTAAGTAATTGCTAAAACTACATAGTTTTGTGACATTTTAATATATCAAGCGTTAAAGCAGTCAGAACGAAATATTTTGCATTAAACGTCTTTCAACTGAAATCTGTAGAGAAATGGCTTATACTCATTTTGGCATATAAAATAAACTGACACAACAAATATGTATATTTCTGTACTCATGCGTTTGACAGGTATTTTGCTGCACGTTTTGATTGCGAATACTCAATATTCAGTGTTTTAAGGAAACTACAACTGCCTCATGTGGTTTTGACAGCCAGGCTATGCATATAGTGCATGGTGTTTTAGAAGTGTTTTATGAGTTTTAATATCTTGACAATTCTAACATTAATATGATTGAACGTAAAGAAAAGGGGGATTTTATTGTTTCATTGTTGACACAGTAAGGATTTCCACATGTACAGAAATCTTGAAACCATTTGTTTATGCAGACATGTCGGTATGTTGATTTTGATATATTTGATATGCTTTATGTACCGTTTTATTTATTTTGCTTTCAAACTTTACAAAAACGTTCTTTTTATTTCTTTTTTTTCAGGCTCATTTACAACTCCGTTCATTTTAAGCATCGTCGGATACCTACGTCCAACCACAGGGATTCGGCTCATTGACCCCGCCCACGCTATATATACATACTAATAATACAAGGGGAGTAACTTTCAAGACGGGCTTTCCTACCGTATCCTGGATTTTGCTCTGTAATTTTTCTAATTAGGGCGCAAACACTAAAAACTAATATGCATGTTGTAGCTTAATCATTTACCTATCAAATCAATCCACTGCCACCTTCAGTCCCTCTTTACTTTCCAAAATATAATGACCGAAATCGTTTGAAATTGAACTTTTGTTTTTAGTACCGATCGATCGTGGCTACGCACTGAGCATTGAAATTCAAGACTGAACTGCTATTTGCATGCAACCGCCTAGCGATTCCGACCAGCGGCGTATTCTACAACAAAAATGGAATTAAATTCTATCGGAAACCCGTAAATGTGGGTTCATTACAAGTCACAAGAAGCTTCAGAATCAAATGCAACTTTCAATATCGACGATACGGCCATTTGTCAAATTCAAAACGAGGCTCCAGTCAGATGTACATATCGCGCTTTCTCATTTGTCGACATCATTTGACAACACAGGTTCCTAATATATCGACCAGTGAGAAAGCGCGATATGTACATCTGAGTGGAGCCTCGTTTTGAATTTGACAAATGGCCGTATCGTCGATATTGAAAGTTGCATTTGATTCTGAAGCTTCTTGTGACTTGTAATGAACCCACATGTACGAGTTTCCGATAGAATTAAATTCCATTTTTGTTGAAGAATACGCCGCTGGTCGGAATCGCTTGGCGGTTGCATGCAAATAGCAGTTCAGTCTTGAATTTCAATGCTCATTGCGTAGCCACGATCGATCGGTACTAAAAACGAAAGTTCAATTTCAGACGATTTCGGTCATTATATTTTGGAAAGTAAAGAGGGACTGAAGGTGGCAGTGGATTGATTTGATAGATAAATGATTAAGCTACAACATGCATATTAGTTTTTAGTGTTTGCGCCCTAATTAGAAAAATTACAGAGCAAAATCCAGGATACGGTAGGAATGCCCGTCTTGGAAGTTACTCCCCTTGTATTATTAGTATGTATATATAAGCGTGGGCGGGGTCAATGAGCCGAATCCCTGTGCGTCCAACCCATTCTGTTATTCTCAATCGTAGTGATAACAGAATAAGTTAGCGTGGGTATCCGACGATTATTTTGAGTTTCTAAACTACACGTTTAATATTTGTAACGTGTCACAATAAAATGGGCCGTACGGGTGAGTTCATCGAAATTAGAATTTTAACAGAATCAGACAAACTTATCTCCCTTTTTTTAACCGATAGTATATGATATGTGCATGACATTTCGGACAATATGGTTAAGTAGGCATTAGGTTACACACACCTAAATCAAACTCTACAGTATTTCAATGTGACATCAAGTCCCAATCTCTTTACTAGCTTCTGAAGATGCTACCTATGCCGATTTCTTGGAAGAATCAATCATGAGAAACAATTTCATTCAGATTTTTTCAAAGCATGACCAATCAACTTTTCCGGTATATCGTCTCGAAGAAAATCACCCCAGTCACTTCGGTATTTTTATTACAATCTGTCGAAATTTCCTGTTTATTTTAAAACGACAAAAAATAGCCAAGAATTGTCCGTCACATTTATGCCTAATCTCAATTTGTTCTTCAATATATGTGTTTTTTCCAAGTAAAATGATTTTCAGAAGAACCTTTCCATTTTTGACCAATCAGACAGCTTTGTCATCTTATAGCTCCGCACAAACCCTGCACAAAATTGACTGGTTCTCGACAACACTGATTTGATGGTGTATAACCTTAATTTAAGTATACACGGTTGCTTGCAAAAAAGTTTTAGAGACAGCATCATTTAAATGTCGCACGTACTTTTCGACGTTATTTTAACGTTATTTCACGCACAAGTATAAGGTTCTTTTTTTAAACTTCCCACGTTTATAACATTTTAGAGAATAAAAAAAACGGCAGAAGTGGACGCAAGTATTTTTAATATGAAATACTTATTAACGTTAAATGTAAAGGGACGAGTATAGCAAAATTCTTCTGAAATGGCGTTTCAAAGTAAGCAAGCATTTCTTGTGGTTTCACTGTTTTAACAGACTGTTAATATAGCGGGGAAAAAAGATCGACAAATTGCATGTCAAGTTGAATGGACAAAGAGTGTAACAAATCGTTAATCGATCCAGTATGATACACTTGCCTTAACAACAAAAAAGCGATTGTAAATTATGTATTCTTGTCACGAAGAATGACAGTAAAGTCTGTTAAAATGAAATTTACAATATTCTTGTTCAAATAATGAACGAACGCAAGACAAACAATATAAAGAAGTGAACAGCTCCTTAGAACATCTTTTCTATACGGCGTCATCTGGTCTTAGTGTTGCGACCGCGATTATTAAAGATATCGAAATACATAAATCATTATCATGTTCTATTCTGTCTGGCTGTCTGTTTTGTTTCCTGTTTTGTAATGGGAATCGGTTATGTTTTGTTCTGTTCTGTACATTTATGTTCTGTTCTGTACAGTTCTGTAAGTGTCAAGTTTGATGTTGTTCTCTGCAGCATTTTAGTTATATAATTATGCCGATTTTGTGTACTTAAGATTAAATGGTTGTGTTAAGCTCTGTGTGTGTGTGTGTGTGTGTGTGTGCGCGCGTGTGTGTGTGTGTGTGTGTGGTTTGGGGGCTGGACGTGAGAGCTATACCGTTAAGTACTTGTGCAAAAGATGTTGAGACGAATATCGATGTCTGATGTACCCTTAACATTTTTATAACAAAGAATATTTAGACTTCTTTTTCACATATGCAATTCCAAAATGACTTAAAAGATACTTAATTTAATCATTAAGACTTAATGTATGGCTATTGTACCAAATCACTGTACAAAAAAGAAGTTTATTTCAGTGCATATCATTTAGGTGTGCATGTGAATGGTATGTCAATGATACTGTTTTCAGATTTAACATTCAATATATTAACAATATTATCACATACCATGATACTTTAGCAACATGAACGACTCGTCACTGACAGTTCTTTGTTTGAACCCACGCTGAGTCTTTCATAGTTGATAACTTTGGGTCAGTCAGAAAATATTCATCAAAGATATTAAAATCAGAACAAATAGGCAAAGATTATATTTTTAGTGAATTGAAAATATGAAGCAAAGAAATATCCAAAACACACATCTGACCTGTGACCCTCGACCTTCACGTTTCAGTAGAACAGCAATAGATGTTATGACGTCAAAGTAAGGAGGCTATATCTAGGGTAAAGATCACGACCATATGTAAAGGAGAAACTTAACTTTTTTTTATTTCTTTTAATTTTCTTTTGATAAGAAATTCGATGAAGGGCAAAATATTTTCCAAAAATGAGAGTTTAAGTTTTGAACCTAAACCTGGTTTCTGTACAGTTTCTGTAACCGGTACTGTTGGCGTACTTAAAGCAAATCACACCGTTTAAACTGAATTGCTTAACAGTTGTGAGCAAACCGAAAACACACCATTAAGTCAGGTTGATGAACAAATGAAAAAAGGATTTTTCTTGTTAACATGGTTAAGGGTCAATGTTTCAATTAAAATTAACTGCAGTCGCACATTTTGAAACACACAAGATGACAAACTAAGCCAAAAATACACATTTAACTTGTATGTGCATGATTTCTGTTTAACATTTAAACATTTTACATTTGTACGTGCAATTTTATTATTTTGCCTGCAGGAAAATGTGACATTTGCTTAGCAATTTGTTAGCCGGCTTACTGTCCTGTTTAGTTCAAAACGTAATTATCATTAAGTTTACACTTTAAACGACAAACATATCAAAAAGTGTAAGGTTCCGGGTGGTAAACTGGACCGGTCCAATTCAAAATTTTGCACAAAAAAAGGAAAACAAAGAAAACAAAAGATTCGAATACAAACATTTATCATGAAATAAAAGAACAAATTCTCTGTTAGATAGTGCACTTAGTTAAAGATTGCATCATATGTCAGGCCTATTTATATATTTTTTACTGTTTAGGAAGCACAAAAATCTTTTGGGGACAAGAAATGATAAATTGCTTATAAGAGTGAGTGCCTATTATCCCTGTGGTTATTATTTAAACTATAAAGGCAACTAATTGCATTTGCTTTTTACAGCAAACACATTCACGCTTAAACTCAAGATAATTTAGTTGTTACTCATCAAAATTCCAATCGTGCCAACTTTGCAATTGTAACGGTAATAAGGGCCATTAAAACTCTAATACCTGTGATTTGACTGTGAGACGAAACAGATTAAAAGAAGTTCCATGATTTACCTGTATTACTTCAAAAATAACTTTTATGAGATTCGCTGATGACGACAGAGTATCTGAGAATGACCATCACCTATTTTTATCAATATTGGTAAGGATATCTAACAGACGGTAACGAAAAATCGGCCAAACGCCTCCGGATACTCTAAACGCTTCTCATAATGAATAGATTATTACCAGATGTACTTTTCTGTGAATCCCATTTAGTTGTCTTTCTCACAATATTGCTCACCAAGCAGAGAGAGCAGTTAAGTTAATTTGTCGAAATTACATGATTGTTTTGTGAAAATTAAGCTTCCCGTCTGTAATATATTACTGGATAATTTTAGAAAGTTTACAGAAGCAGGGATTTGTCTCGGCTTGCTTGGAAAAAGGTTTCAGTCCATTAAATATCGCCCCCGGGATATTAAAACGTCTGTATGTCTGTGATAGTTTAATCACAACATGCTAGGTATTTTTCGAGTGTCTAATAAAAGGTGATAGCGTTAGGAACTTATGGGAAAAAAAACGAACAAAAACAAAACCAGAAAAACAGACAAGGAAAAGCTTTACCGTCGGGCAAGCCAATACAAATACAAACCCTTCAATCATTGAAAATTCCTGATTGCTTCCTCCAGAGCAATTTGATGTAATATTGATGTATAATTTATTGCACTTTCTTTGTTCATTTATCGGCGTTTATCTCTATTTGATTTAAGATATCGTTGGTACCGTTTGCCCATATAACCGACTGCCCCTTAAGAGTAAAGATATTTTAGGTTGTCGGGAAAACTGTAAGATACAGAAAGCATCTCAGTCAAGAGATACGTCCTGGTTCTTTTCCAATGTGTAGGCACTAACAAATACGATCTTGATTTAACATCCAAAAGACGATTTGTTTTGTAAGTGAAAGAGCGGGAGAGAAGATTGAACTCGAGACTCATGAGCTACCTGCACAAATCGACTAGACTCGAGACTCACGAGGTACCTGCACAAGTCCACTAAACTCGAGACTCATGAGTTACCTGCACAAGTCCACTGAACTCGAGACTCATGAGTTACTTGCACAAGTCCACTAAACTCGAGACGCATGAGTTGCCTGCACAAGTCCACTAGACTCGAGACTCCTGGGTTACCTGCACAAGTCCACTGAACTCGAGACTCATGAGTTACCTGCAAAAGTGCACTGAACTCGAGACTCATGGGTTACCTGCGCAAGTCAACTGAACTTGAGACTCATGGGTTTTCTGCACAAGTTCACTAAACTCGAGACTCACGAGGTACCTGCACAAGTCCACTGAACTCGAGACTCATGAGTTACCTGCACAAGTCCACTAGACTCGAGACTCATGAGTTACCTGCACAAGTCCACTAGACTCGAGACTCATGAGTTACCTGCACAAGTCTACTAAACTGTAGACTCATGAGTTACCTGCACAAGTCTACTAGACTCGAGACTCATGGGTTACCTGCACAAGTCCACTGAACTCGAGATTGATGAGTTACCTGCACAAGTCTACTAGACTCGAGACTCATGGGTTACCTGCACAAGTCCACTGAACTCGAGACTCATAAGTTACCTGCACAAGTCCACTTAACTCGAGACTCATGGGTTACCTGCACAAATCTACTAGACTCGAGACTCATGAGTTACCTGCACAAGTCCACTAGACTCGAGACTCATGGGTTACCTGCACAAGTCTACTAAACTCGAGACTCATAAGTTACCTGCACAAGTCCACTGAACTCGAGACTCATGGGTTACCTGCACAAGTCCACTGAACTCGAGACTCATGGGTTACCTGCACAAGTCTACTAGACTCGAGACTCATGAGTTACCTGCGCAAGTCCACTAGACTCGAGACTCATGGGTTACCTGCACAAATCTACTAGACTCGAGACTCATGAGTTACCTGCACAAGTCCACTAGACTCGAGACTCATGGGTTACCTGCACAAGTCTACTAGACTCGAGACTCATAAGTTACCTGCACAAGTCCACTGAACTCGAGACTCATGGGTTACCTGCACAAGTCCACTGAACTCGAGACTCATGGGTTACCTGCACAAGTCTACTAGACTCGAGACTCATGAGGTACCTGTACAAGTCTACTAGACTCGAGACTCATGGGTTACCTGCACAAGTCCACTAAACTCGAGACTCATGGGTTACCTACACAAGTCCACTGAACTCGAGACTCATGAGTTACCTACACAAGTCCACTGAACTCGAGACTCATGAGTTACCTGCACAAGTCTACTAAACTCGAGACTCATGGGTTACCTACACAAGTCCACTGAACTCGAGACTCATGAGTTACCTGCACAAGTCCACTAGACTCGAGACTCATGGGTTACCTGCACAAGTCTACTAAACTCGAGACTCATGAGTTACCTACACAAGTCCACTGAACTCGAGACTCATGAGTTACCTGCACAAGTCCACTAAACTCGAGACTCATGAGTTACCTGCACAAGTCCACTAAACTCGAGACTCATGACAAGTCCTTTGGATCACTTTCCGACACCTTTATCGGCTTACATTATAAGACTGACATTCTGGCATACTGTGTCTATATAAAGATTTCGTTTTACGTTCAATTTTCCTTTCATTTTTTCTTCAGTCACTTTTTGCATACCTAGGGTAGAACATTCTTCCAATAGCTATACAACCTGACAAACTATTGGCTGAATGTACATGAATTCTCTTGTCCATCTGGTGTTAATATTGTTGCTTTGATCAAACGTTCCTTTACTTTTATGGCTCTTTTTTATTGTCTCGAAAGCTAATCGGACAATCTCCGTCGGCGAGATTGCAGGTGCATGATAACATGTATGGCCAGGTGATGCATTTTAAATTTTTTAGCTTGTATATTTTTAGACCATTAAAGTCCCAGACGAATACAAATTACAAGAATTATGTTAAGTTTCTATGCGTCTTTTCTTTGTTAATTTATTACGCAAAATGTTTAATGAGATTGAACTTTGTTCATTATTGGAATGTTTTAGAAAAGCCTTCATCTTTGCAAAATCGCAAATAAGATTCAAATTATACATGAATTATGACGTATATCATTAAAGATACTTAAGTCTTCCATTTACATGTAGTTTTAAAGGTAAGACATAACTATTTGATATTACATCAACACCTGTAGCTGAGATTTAATTAATTACATAGCATTTGTCTAATGTAAAAAGATTCTAGATTAAATGTCGCTCACGTTCCGTTTACGCATCTGCATATCTCGGGCGGTCAGATAAATTTAAATTTGATGTCATTCCTTTCTCTACACCACTGAATTGGTGATTTGAAAAACAAATATTTCGTTCATAAACTTACCTCTATCAAATAGATCTGTCCTTCGAGGATTTAACCAACTGAATGTGGCGTTATCATGACAGAGTAGAACAGAACAGAATGGTTATTAAGACTTGTGAATTGTACATCGCCGAACGAAGGCGTTAACATCTCTCATCAACTCATCAAGTTTCTCATCTAAATATTCCTAATTCTCTGTGTATTCATTTATACATATCATGAATGATTCATAGTATTCTATAGGCCTCCCATGCGCTAAGATGGCTAATACTTCCATTTTACTCTTTTCATTTACACTTCTCTTAAGAATATTGGAATTTTAACCATACCTTGGCTTCTAAAAACAATATTGGAAAGCATCTTAAGCTGAAAAAGACCCATATATATAGCTAACCTGAAAAAAAAAACGTAAAAATTATTTCATAGAATACACGGAAAGAGAGATCAGATCATTAATACTGACTAAATCTTATCTTAAAGTAACACATGTATACACACAACACGTACAAAATTAATGTAATCCGAACTTCAACCATGACTTCCGCAAATTTAGGTTAGAACCACAGAGAGCTTTGAGTAGTATAGTTAGGACAGCTGGTCAGCTTGCTTGTAGTCCTGCAGCTAACGCTTGACTGCACATGAACAAACAGAAGGCTATCCTCTGAATTCACAGAAACAATATGAAGGGTATCCTATGACTGCACAGAAAAAAATGTAAAGGGTATTCTATGACTGCACAGAGACAATACGAGGGTATCATATGACTGCACAAAAAACAATGGGAGGGTATCCTATGACTATATAGAATCAATGGGAAGGTATTCTATGCCTGCACAGAAACAATGGGTGAGTATGCTATAAATGCACAGAAACAACGGAAGGATATCCTATGACTGCACAGAAACAATGTGAAAGGGTATCCTAAAAAAGCACAGAAACGATGTGAAGCGTATCCTATGACTGCACAGAAACAATGTGAAGGGTATCCTATGAATGCACAGAAACAGTGGGAGGGTATCCTTTGACTGTACAGAAACAATGGGGGATATCATATGACTGTACAGAAACAATGTGAGGGGTATCTTATGACTGCCCAGAAACAATGTGAAAGGTATCATATGACTGCGCAGAAACAGTGGGAGGGTATCCTTTGACTGTACAGAAACTATGGGGGATATCATATGACTGTACAGAAACAATGTGAGGGGTATCTTATGACTGCACAGAAACAATGTGAAGGGTATCCTATGACTGCCCAGAAACAATGTGAAAGGTATCATATGACTGCGCAGAAACAGTGGGAGGGTATATTTTGACTGTACAGAAACAATGGGGGATATCATATGACTGTACAGAAACAATGGGAGGGTATCCTATGACTGTACAGAAACAATGGGAGGGTATCTTATGGCTGAACAGAAACAATACGAGGGTGTCTTATGGCTGCACAGAAACAATGGGAGGGTATCCTATAACTACACAGAAACGATCGAAAGGTGTCACATGACTGCACATGAATCAGTTGCGCCCCTTGAAATGACTACATGAAAGAGAGAAATACAATAGGCAAATCTTTCTGATTAGGTTTTTAAGAGTAATGTTTCACACACAGAAAACGAGCGTCACCAAATACTCCAAAGTGTGCATTTAATTTCATTAGCGGCTTCCGATTATGCTTACCAGTATTTTGGACTGATTGCGAATTCGGTCTAGTTTGCTCGTGGCCAAGTTGTTTCCTCTTTGTGAATGCAAGTTTAGCCGAGGTTAGAGATTTCCTCCTCTTTGTTCGCCTCATCCATCGACAGTCTTTTCTATTATTATTTCCATAAGAATTTATCTTACAGGAACCTCCTCTTGACTGCATTATGTCCATGCTTCCTCCGGGTTGTATTCCTTCACAAATTTTAAGTCTGTAGGCGTCTTCTGGATAGAAAGTTAAATGGGGTCTTTCAGAAGGGCTCGAACCCACTACGCTCTGTCAGAAAATTTCTTCGCCATCTTCTTTCTGTAGACTGGTCTCATATCATGGAATATCGTCTTTCTAGCAACTTTTGTCTCGACGCCATTCGTTTCTTTGCAACATTTAACACTGTCTTCAAAGTGTGATTGTCATGTATCTAAAATCTTATCGACGATGCTTTGCCAAGGGTCTAAATCCTTGTCTTTTTCTTCTCTTTTGCTGTCTATTGAATCGCCGCCGTCATTCGATTCGCAGATTCGACGTCCGACTATTTCATATCTTGGGTCTCCGATGTATCAATCATGGAGTCGTTTTG
This sequence comes from Cyclina sinensis, assembly GCA_012932295.1. Taxonomy (NCBI): domain Eukaryota; kingdom Metazoa; phylum Mollusca; class Bivalvia; order Venerida; family Veneridae; genus Cyclina; species Cyclina sinensis. The sequence goes on from JAAONU010000001.1 coordinate 20,169,866, forward strand.
AGTACCTACCTCTCTCGATTTGCTGCCTCTAATAGTTACAAGGAGGGCGTTCTAAACACTCAGAAACATGAACTGCCTCTAATAGTTACGAGGAGGGCGTTCTAAACACTCAGAAACATGAACTGCCTCTAATAGTTACGAGGAGGGCGTTCTAAACACTCAGAAACATGAACTGCCTCTAATAGTTACGAGGAGGGCGTTCTAAACCCTCAGAAACATGAACTGCCTCTAATAGTTACGAGGAGGGCGTTCTAAACACTCAGAAACATGAACTGCCTCTAATAGTTACAAGGAGGGCGTTCTAAACACTCAGAAACATGAACTGCCTCTAATAGTTACGAGGAGGGCGTTCTAAACACTCAGAAACATGAACTGCCTCTAATAGTTACGAGGAGGGCGTTCTAAACCCTCAGAAACATGAACTGCCTCTAATAGTTACAAGGAGGGCGTTCTAAACACTCAGAAACATGAACTGCCTCTAATAGTTACAAGGAGGGCGTTCTAAACACTCAGAAACATGAACTGCCTCTAATAGTTACGAGGAGGGCGTTCTAAACCCTCAGAAACATGAACTGCCTCTAATAGTTACGAGGAGGGCGTTCTAAACCCTCAGAAACATGAACTGCCTCTAAAAACATGAACATTAAAGAAGAAAATATGATGATCCTTGTTAATCAATTAAAGACAGAAATGAAATAAGAAAAATTAAAAATGAATTTCAAATGTTGAAAAGGTTAAAACCAAAACTATAAAGTTCGTTGACTTATTTCACTAGCAATATGTTCATTCTTCCCGTTTACAGTGTAACTGACTCCGGGGTTCTTTAAGTGGGCACGCGCATGGTTAAAATAGAGACGATTAAAGTGACTGATAGGAACCCGATATGGGCATTGTAATAATATTGAATAGAGAAAAGAATCGGATTGTTTTACCGTTAGTCGTAAAGCTGGTGCAGAGAATCTGGGTGCAGTGATACAGTTATGTCATTTTATACCAAGGCTTTCCCACTCAATAGAATATTATGATTAATTATATAGAGGTGGATCTTTATTGTTCTTCCACCTATTGTTCAAAATTTGGGCGCTGCTTTACCTGTTGTTTCGCATCGGGGTGCGGCCGTGACCAGAACGTGTCCAGACCTGCCCCTCTAACTCACCTGTTGGAATACATACCATTCCAATATATTCATAGATTAAACAAAATTTGATAAAGATGGTAACAAAAAAAAGGTTAAGACAATACCAAACACTTTTATTTTATACATAACCACAAAGGCTTAAAATACCGTTATATCCATTATGTTGTTTTATTATTTTATGTAATTATATATTTATGATAGCTATAATCATGTAAACGCATAATTATGTAAAGTTAGAAAACTTGTTTTTGGTTTAATCACATTATGCAATTTGCTACGTCAGGAATCAATTTTTGACTTAGGCCTAAACTTGTTTAAAATACACGTTTGTGGTTATAAGATAAGATCAGTTTACAAGGGATTTCACCTTGAGCAGAATATCTGTTCCATATTCTTCTTGTGTAAAAACTGAAGTTGAAGTAAAAAATATTTCGATGAAACGGAAAATACTAAATATAGCATTTTCCTGGATAGAAATTAAGTTTGTTTCGTTTAGACTTTTTTCATGGTGTGTTTTCGTTTTGCATTTTCTTAGCAATAATAAAGACTTCTTTCGTCATGTACCGATATTTGTCTGCTTTTGAATATAAAGCAATACAAGTAGATTCTGCTATTTAGACAACTTCGATGACTTCGAAACCTCGCGAAAATAATTTATTTTTAAGAACGTAAGTTAAAAACTTAGTACAAAAAGGGTCCGCTATTAAGATAGATACCTTAAAAAATAGCACATTTTAACTGGCCTGATAAGCAGAACTTGACTGGACTGGCAGGGAAATTTTTCTTTATAAAGAAAAGAAAATAATTTCACGCGCGGTTTCCTAACTTGTAGCAAATATGGGTACAACCTCAGTGCTTTACGCCCGTCACATTTACCGTAAGTTTATTTCTTTTAAACTGATCATAAACAGACTCAACAGACATGTACAAGATAGAAATAGGACCTAATTTTCAACTTTTCATATTTGATTCCATTCTCTTATGTGTCTTGTCCAAGGTAAATCATGGCAATAAAATATCCAATTAACGGACTTGGCGTCACTTGGTTTTACTTATGTATGTATATTCCCTCGCATTTATTCTGAACCAGTAAGATTTATACACCAAAGAAAATTAGCAATATCATTAACAGGAAAATATAATACAATACTTGATTAACCCACTGCATACATACATTATACAACATGGGGACATAACAGAAAGGAATAAAATAAATGTTGTAGTTTTTAGCTTGGTTCCAGTATAAATGGGAAAATGTGGAAAAGAAACAAAATTTATGCAAAATAATCAACCTAAGACACAAAAAGATAATGTCTTTTGTAGCAGTCATATTTATAATAAACGTGACTAACGAAAACAGTGCAAATGTATGTCTTAATCACAGAAAAAAATAGCAAATTATTCACAAGAGAATAATTCGAAGGAAATACACCAGAGACATAGTAACAATTGTTTCGATTGCAGGTATCATACATTATCTACAAATTGACGCAAGAGACATCTCCAACTCCATATCATCAGCCCGATTTTTTTTTTTTAATTTACCAATCCCGAATGTTTCTCTTCAGTTCATCACATAGCATAGGTGGGCGACTTAGTCATCGTCGGTGATACTCATGTCAAACATGGTTGTATTAAATTCTCCCGGATCTGGTAATGCAGAAACATGATTGTGTTTGTAACATCTGTGCACCGTATTCAGAAAAAAACGCATAATGATTAGGTCACTTTTGAAAATAGATTCTGAATCATTCAGCATTTGGATGTCGGTTAAAAACTTAAACTACACATTTTATTTATAAAATTTTCAGCCGTAAAAATCATATAACATTTGGAGAGTGGGTAAAATCTATCGCACAAAGATGTTGAATGTGTCATGATGATAAGACTGAAAAGTGAAAAAAAATTATCATCATTGAAAATATTGAAAATATAAACTAAAAATGATAAATTTATTTTGAAAATAAATACGATTAAGGCAAACCTGTGTAACTTACTGACCTTGGATAACAAGTTTGTTAAACATCAGATTAACTTGATTTTCAGCATAAAAGCCTCTTGTTAATAATCTTAAACTTCCGCTCGATTTTCTCGACTGTCGCATTTTACGTAGTTAACTGTTACTTAAGTTACGCGACATGTTATGAAAATCGGTATTCAAAATATTTTATGCTACTTTTAAGCGTGTATACAAGGATTTTGTTGCATGTTTTGAAAGTCGGGTAAAAAGGATTGCCGTTTTTGTGGGTTTTTCTTTTATTTGCATATACTCGGCATATTGTGTATGTTACTATGGATAATAAAACGTTTCAGACATGTACACGCCTGATAAATGGTAAGTTTTTTTGTACAACTTTGTAAGTACTATAAAAAATTGCCAACACTAACGCACGATTTTTCTCGAAACATATATAGCAGTACGTCCTCGTTATTTCCCATAATTTGGTTTCCTCATTCAGCATTTTGTGTTTCTCTCTCTTATTTTTTTCGTTTGGATACAGATTAACTAAATGTACACCATCTTCAAATTTTCACAAAATTTTCTTTAAGATATATTATTAAGGTTTAGTAGCCTTCTCACATAAAAGTTAATGGGCTTGAACAGTAACACAAATCAAAATGTATTTGAAACTATCATTGTCCTCATTTCTGAAATAAGCAATGCCCTGTTCATTCTGTCTAGACAATAAGTCATCAGTGGCTGCAATGGGGTAAGGATAGTTTAACCATCCTTGAGGTCAAGATCATCATTGGTTTTGAGTTACTGCTTGAACATTCAAGATCACAGACTAATGCTGACACTCTCTTTGCAGACGACATTTATGTACAGATTAAAATCAGCGTTACAATGAACACGATATGTTGTCACATGTTTCGAAGTCGTGTAAAACTATGAAAATCATGTTCTTTTTGAAAAGAAAATAAAACCCTTTCAAATCAGGGTTCACAAATGTCGTTTTTTCATTTCCTCACAAAAATAGCATAAATATAATAATATTAAAAATGATCTTTTGGTGAACAACGACTGTGTAGGCAAAGAATAAACTTTCATGTCCTCTAGGTCTACTCATCCGAGATCCGGTATTCTCTGCCTTTTGTATAAATCGGAGAGTTCATTAAAGCACACATTGTAGATTTATTCAATCCTACAAGTCTTTGGGCAGGATATGATCGTATATGAGATAAAGTCTGGCTAATATTGCTCAAATAAAAGGGATCCTTTGTTCATAAAACCAGAAAACAGAAAGACGCCCTCTTGATAGACAGTGGTGTGGCGAATTACTGGCTTGTGTGCAACACTTGGAAAATTATGTGCAGACACTGCAGTGGCCGCTTACTTTTTATATAATTATTTATTTGCTCTTTCTCTATGAAATGAAAAGATATTGTTAGTGTAAAGGAGAACATATGTTAAAAAGGTTTCTTTGGGTACACCGACATTAAGAAAGTATGGATCAGTGATCATTCGCTATCCACGCAAAAAATGTCCCACAATCTTACTTTTCATAAGGACTAAAATAAATGCATTTCGTTTGCTTGTTTTTCTTAGGATTTTGATCCCTCATATTCAGTAAGGATTTGTTCAAAGTCATTATTATTATGATTATGAAGAAAATTGACTTCTCTGTATTTTAGATCATGTCCTTTTATTGCATGCGGAAAACACGCTAGTTATTAAATCTTCCGAAGTCTTATCTGGAGAATCATTCAATAAACCATTTAAAAATGCATGTTTATGCCCAGGTTGTCTCCACAAGGACCAAAGAACCCTATGCACGATTTATTTACTTGGATTTATCCGTTTGATCAATAAACCATCTCGACAATGTTGAACAGAAAGTTGTGGTTAACTACCTAGCTACCTAAATTGCTACGGTTTTTTTTTAAAGAAAGTGTTTTTAATCGGATAGATCAGATAAAGAAATAAAAGACGAGCAAATGATTACTGTAAAAACCATGTGTTTTCTTGATTGCTCTTTTTTACACACCTGCAAAGCAACGTAATATTTTAATGAAAAATAAAGATTAAATTACTTAAACTGGAAATGCACACATTGATTATGTTAAATTTTCGCAAATTTGTCGAAGTTATTCAGATATCTGCTTAATGGCAAAAATTGTCTTACGTAGGATGTTAAATTTGGTTGAGTCAACTTGAGTGTGCTAAATGATGGGATAATAAACAGAAAATGTAACTGAAATTATGAGTTAAGGTATGAAACATGAATTTACTATCATAGATTAAATACAGGTGTATCAGATTCGATTTTGCAAATAACTGATAACAGAAAAAATGGGGGGGCGCGGGTTCTGACAAAAGGTTGAGAAAAAAACAACAGTTTGACGATGGACACTTGTCGCGTGACTTTATATTTACTTTTCTATTAGTTTTTCTGTCATAGCTTCACCAAACTTTTATAAAAGCGAAAACTTTCTAAATAATATTCCATTGAATTATTTATACATCTGTTATCTTTTCTTCTACACTGACCTTTTGCTGGTAAGAGAATTTGAAAGACGTACTTGATACCAATCAAATATAAACAAGCTTTAGCATTGTGTAACATTTTCTGACATCTCGATTTATCACAACGTACCGGTATTTTTTCACCCAGAACTAAATGCGTTTCATGTGTTATCATGTTGCAATATATTGTGTGCAATGAATGGCAACAGTTTTAAACGAAATAGGGGCTTATGAAAATATAAAAATATCCATAAAATCAAGAATAAAACACTAGAACAGTTTGGCTTGTAGTTAGTTTTTCGTTTTATCATTTCTGCCGTTGATGTTTTGGCTTTATTTCTTTTAGTAGGTTTCAAACACTTTTATGTACGTTACACATCTTAATGGAAAAAAAAAACTAAACGTTTTTTTGTCTGGTCCATTATATCATTCTTATTAGTTAATACAAAATGCCGGGAACCAAATGACGTCACATGTGATCTTCAGTTACGTAATTTATTCGGCCGCAATGTGAAGTTCTCAGTTTTTGTTTCAGGTAACGACACAGTTACGAAAATTTTATATTATTGACTAAATGTTATGAATTATTAAGTTTTATAACGCGAAAAGGATATATGTTTACAAGTGTGACAGACCTATAAAATCAGTAAAAACAAAAAGTTCCGTCACATATTTTTATGCCCACAAAGAAGGGCATAAAGTGGCTTTTAACTGTCTGACTGTCATCCGTCCGTCAGTCAATCCGTTTGCATTTCATTCCATCTGAAAACTTTTACATTGCCCAAAACTTCCTTATTAGTAAATGAATTTACTTCACACACTCCTTTGGACCAGACCTTCCCACTGACATGTATTTATTTGACCTTGACCCCTGAATGACCTTGACCTCGAATGTCCAGTTGTCAAAAATACTTAATATTGGACATAACTCTCTTATCACTCAACATAATTTGTACATGTTTGCATACAACAACCGTTTGAGAGATCTTCTCAATAACATATTCTTTTAATCTGACCCATAAATGACCTTGACCTTGAGGTGAAATTGTCAAAAAACAACAACAACAAAAAAATAAGCAAAGATTTAGTTCAAGCTTGCACGCAACAAGCCTTTGGGAGGGATCTTCCAAATTTCATAGGTATGTTTGTATGCTACAAAACATACAGACGTATGTTTTCTCGTTGACTTGCATACATTTTCCTGGTTTTCAAGAGATAGCATAAAATAACGGTGATTCATTTCTTTAAAAATTCAGTATGGATCCAATTAAAACCTACTGAATTCTAAATTGCTATTGGAAACTAAAATCAGAGATAGTTTATTAAATTCCCTTTCCAACAATAATATCACAAACTTGAAAAGAAGTGATTTGTATTTATATGATAAATAAATAAGTAAATAGATATAACTGAAATATAAAGATTAAGGGCAGCAAGTACTTACTAAATAATGGAAATCTTATTATGATGTTTTAAGTCCTTAACAAATTAGAAAGTGTTCATATGGTACTAAAACTGTATGTGTTTCTTGATTGACAGAAAATCTATTTTAACATTCTTGTCATCGTGTGAAAACTGAAACAATTTATGCAAAAGTAAACGTTTAATTGTTAGCAAAGAATATACAGGGTAGATTTGCCGTTAAGCCGAACAGATATAATATGCAGTGCACTCTCCACGGCAATCGCCACATCAGAACTTGCAGTGCTTTGATATATTCTATAGTGTATTCATAGAACTAGTAGCAGAGTCATCAATGTTGAGGCTGAAACTTGAAAAAACTCTCAATTTTCTTAAAAAAGGAAATTTAAAAGAAAGAAAAGATTGTTTTTCCATCTGAGGCGTATAATCCTCTACACCAATTAACGAAACAGCTAAAAGAGGAAATTGGTAGAAATATGAAGTATTTGAAAATTCGTGACGCAGCTGTGATATGATTTCAAAATAAACGATCATGAAATATTTTATATTTGATATGTACCGGTAATTTTCCATTTCCCAGAAACAACATATTTCCCTTTGTCTAAATCGCATACAATTCGGTAATTCCGGATAATTTTCAAAAGAAATTCTTACAATGGATCTGTCGATTTGACTTTATATTGTGTATGCATTTATTTGTAAACACTAAAATGTGTCCATCGGTTTTAGAAGAATGTAATTATTTCGAACTATTATATACGCTGTTGCCTCTTGGGCTTTTTAGACCTTTGATTTGAAATTAATTTGTTTTGCCGTGTTTGTGTTATATTATTTGATTTTCACTACCATTAAAACACAATATTCGAAACATTTTGAACAAGAATATTTCATGTGTTAAACCTATGGTGGAAAAAACCTATACTATAAATATTCTGTAGAAATTTTCAAAACAATTTTCAAAAAGGGGTGCTTTTTAACGCGATAAAAGCGAAGAACTTTTTGTTCTGTCAAAAGAATATCTTTAAACAAACGTATGGCCAGACCTGAATTATATGTTCCAGGCGTGTGTCAGTTTTTATTGGCCGAGAAACATTTTTCGCATGACCACATATTTTTCAATAATACGGTGAATTATGGCAAATTTTACAGCTTGACTTAATGGCAATATTTACAGCGAAAAACTACGAGAATAAATCTTCTATAACTACCTCATAAGAGGGGAGACGCTACACTTATTTATTTTTACCAACTGATAAGTATGAAAAGTACATTTTGCTGACTTGTGAATGGCAAATTATATTGCGTGATGTAATTTTCAATGATATATGTCCGGTTTTGTTAAGTATGTGAAGCGACTGAAGGTGTGGTAACGGATCTGTGGTCTAGAGGAAACTCACAAAAGACAAGTGGAAAAGAGATTTAGGATTAAAATCTCGATCCCTGACTGACGTCACTCCTGAAAGTCTTACGAATCATCTACTGTTGTACCATAAAACAGACATATTAAGTCTTTAGGCCTTGAGAAAAACGTTTTGGAACATTCATTCTTATCATGATCAAATATTCTTCATTTTAAAGAGAATGGGCCAATAAAATAAATTTACAGTATATCAGCAGTAGGTTTTGGGTAACGTCCCTTTATTTTATAGTCTGATATAAACTGGGACCTAAGCGGACAAAAATATCTACATATATGTGTCTGTCACTAACAAAATGTTTATATGCTCCACAATTTCTACCAAGCGTCGAGGTGTACAGCATGACTGTTGTAACCTTATCTGACCCTTGTTTTGTTTTTATTTTAGTTCTGCTGTTGGTTCTGTGGCACGAAACCCGATCTACCTATGGTACAATATCAGACGACCTGCACCAACAACTGTTCGGGGAGAAATATAAACAACAACTACATCCGGTATGCTCAAATGGACCGACGTTTGTAAATGTGTCACTGGATATAGCCCTGCGACAAATTATAAATTTGGTAAGATCTAATCTCTGCTTTGTGTAAGAGTTAAGAAACGTCAGGGACGAATGCAGACTAACTGTGATCTTGCAGACTGACTTTGATTTGGCAGACTGTGATCCTGCACACTGACTGTGATCTTGCACACTGACTGTGATCTTGCACACTGTGATCTTGCACACTGACTGTGATCATGCACTCTGGCTGTGATCTTGCACAGTGACTGTGATCATGCACACTTACTGTGATCTTACACACAGACTGTGATCTTACATACTGACTGTGATCTTACACACTGACTGTGATCTTACTCATTGACTGTGATCTTGAACACTGACTGTGATCTTACACACTGACTGTGATCTTGCAAACTGACTGTGATCTTACACACTGACTGTCTTCTTGAACACTGACTGTGATCTTGCACACTGACTGTGATCTTACACACTGGATGTGGTCTTACACACTGACTGTGATCTTGCACATTGACTGTGGTCTTGCACTCTGACTGTAATCTTGCACACTGACTGTGGTCTTGCACTCTGACTGTGGTCTTGCACACTGACTGTAATCTTGCACACTGACTGTGGTCTTGCACACTGACTGTGGTCTTGCACACTGACTGTGATCTTGCACACTGACTGTGGTCTTGCAGACTGACTATGATCTTGCACACTGACTGTGGTCTTGCACACTGACTGTGGTCTTGCACACTGACTGTAATCTTGCACACTGTGATCTTGCACACTGACTGTGGTCTTGCACACTGACTGTGGTCTTGAAGACTTTTTTGGATCTTGCAGACTGACTGTGATCTAGCGGATTTACTCTGATCGTACAGACTGACTGTGATCTAGCGGATTTACTCTGGTCGTACAGACTGACATTGATCTTGCGGATTTACTCTGATCGTACAGACTGACATTGATCTTGCGGATTTACTCTGGTCGTACAGACTGACATTGATATTGCGGATTTACTCTGGTCGTACAGACTGATTGTGATCTAGCGAATTTACTATGGTCGTACAGACTGACATTGATCTTGCGGATTTACTCTGGTCGTACAGACTGACTGTGATCTAGCGGATTTACTCTGGTCGTACAGACTGACATTGATCTTGCGGATTTACTCTGGTCGTACAGACTGACATTGATCTTGCGGATTTACTCTGGTCGTACAGACTGACTGTGATCTTGCGGATTTACTCTGGTCGTACAGACTGACATTGGTCTTTCGGATTTACTCTGGTCGTACAGACTGACATTGATCTTGCGGATTTACTCTGGTCGTACAGACTGACATTGATCTTGCGGATTTACTCTGGTCGTACAGACTGACTGTGATCTAGCGGATTTACTCTTGTCGTACAGACTGACTGTGATCTAGCGGATTTACCCTGGTCGTACAGACTGACATTGATCTTGCGGATTTACTCTGGTCGTACAGACTGACATTGATCTTGCGGATTTACTCTGGTCGTACAGACTGACATTGATCTTGCGGATTTACTCTGGTCGTACAGACTGACATTGATCTTGCGGATTTACTCTGGTCGTACAGACTGACATTGATCTTGCGGATTTACTCTGGTCGTACAGACTGACATTGATCTTGCGGATTTACTCTGGTCGTACAGACTGACTGTGATCTAGCGGATTTACTCTTGTCGTACAGACTGACTGTGATCTAGCGGATTTACCCTGGTCGTACAGACTGACATTGATCTTGCGGATTTACCCTGGTCGTACAGACTGACATTGATCTTGCGGATTTACTCTGATCGTACAGACTGACATTGATCTTGCGGATTTACTCTGGTCGTACAGACTGACATTGATCTTGCGGATTTACTCTGGTCGTACAGACTGACATTGATCTTGCGGATTTACTCTGGTCGTACAGACTGACATTGATCTTGCGGATTTACTGTGATCTTTCAGAGTAAATGTGACTTTGCAGACTGACTTTAATATTACATACTTTCTGTGATCTTGCAGACTGAGTGTTATCTTGCGGACTTACCGTGGTCTTGCTAACTGACTGTAGACTGACGGACTGACTGTAATCTTGCTGTCTAACTACGATCTTGCACACTGAGTGTGATCTTACGGAATAACTGTGATCTTGATGACTTACTGTGATCTAAATTTGATCTTGAGGAATTATTGTGATCTTACAGACTTACTCAGTAAATAATTTTTCATACTGACTGTAATTTTGCGGACTAACTTTGATATTGCGGACACACATTGATACTGCTGACTTACTCTGAACTTGCAGACTGACCCTGATCTTGCAGGCTGACTTGGATCTTGCAGATACTTTGATTTTGCAGACTTTCAGTGATCATACTGAATGCCTCTTATGTTGAAGACTGACTGTAATCTCGTGGTCTTCCTATGATCGGGTGGATTAACTATGAATTCTAAAAAAACACTTGTTTGTGGTCACCTTTTTGTAAGTAAAAGAAACTGTAAAGTTGCAGTTTCGTTTAAAACTGATGTAATTCAATGCCTGCAATATATTGCAACATGTTGGCTTACGTAACGTATATGTTTCAAGGTGATTAAATGCTGGTTCGTTGAAATAAATCGCGATGTCCAAAAAATGACTAAAGTCTTCTGTAATACATTATATGATTGATATCACGTGTTGTGGATGTGTTTCCAAAAAGATAAAGATGCAAAAATACCTTTGTGTAGTATTAATTTCAAAGTTTTCGCTACTATATGAAAGGAAATATCAGCCGTCAAATCTGATTGCATATCGAGAACTTCGTGCAAGTCTTGACAAAGACTTATTGACTTATAAAGGCACTTAGTTCAGGCTTATGTTAAACCTTCTATAGAATTTATACTTTGAGTTTAGAGTGAAAATTTTAAATAGTAAAACCCCATGGCAAAGAACAGTCACAGTTCTTTCATACAGTGACCTTTTTAGTCCACTACCGATGTTTACACTGGGGGAGGCTATAGGAATACCCTCCGTTTGTCAGTCCGTCTGTCTGTCTGTCCAGAAATCTGGATCCAGCAATAACATAAATACCATATAAGGTAAACTGCTGAATATTGGTTAACGAATGCATTGTAATATAAAGATTATGCACGTTGTTTTTTCCTCGGATCGTATTCGTCCGTATTACCTGAGTGCCCTATTTTCTGAGTGGCCGTTAGGTGGTTTTGTTGTTGTTGTTGTTGTTTTTTGTTGTTGTTTTCAATATATTATGCAGTATTTCCATACATTATGCAGTATGGCATAAGTTTGCCCTCGATAAATCGTGCAGTTTAATTTGATTTTGTCGTTAATAAATCTTGTAGTGTGGCTTGATTTTGTCCTTAGTAAATTATGCGGTATGTATTAATTTTGCCCTGAATAAAGTACGCAGTTTGGCTTGATCTTGCCTTCAGTAAATCATGCAGTATGGATTGATTCTGCCCTGAATAAATTGTGGTAGCCGGACTTTGCCCTCAGTAAATAATGAATCTGGATACCTTCCTTTTCACTAAGACTGTCATTTAAGACATTATCAGGTAAAATCTGTTTTGAAGAATAAAGTTCAAAGCATTTATTCCAGGACGAAATAAGTCATTAGATAAGACTGAAATATAATGATTCCGTTTTGTTGTTTTTTTTGTCTTTCATCTGTGCACATGTGTCGTGAATACCAGATGATCATTGTATCTTATCTTTTCTAACTTAGTTATATCTATTAATTTTTAAAGGAGGAAATTCAAATGATTTACACATTTTTATCATCTGAAATTTACGTCCATAGTACCATATTGTGATTTAGGATCTGGATATTATGTAGACAAGTTTCCGCAAAGTATGCAACATGTTAGTCTTCGTGCTCTTTAAATAGTTGTTTTTAACAAACATGATTTAAGTGTTAAAATTTTCTTAAAATTTCAGAATGAAAAAGACCAAGTCTTGAAGACCAATGTTTGGGTTAGGATGGTATGTATTTTAAGACAGTTTTTCGTGTTTTTTTTATTGCATTTTGAAATTAAAAAAAAGAATCAGCTGCACAAATTCCATGCCATACTCAAACACATAAGCAAATCATTGTACTTGTTTACTTAGATAGTATTCTAACCTACATCCATTTTATATATTTTAGTCATACTTTATTGAAATATATACTGTAGAATTCTAAAGTTGCACAGTTGATGTAACAGTTGGCATATTAGAACGAAATTCACTATATCGTATTTAGCAAAATGCATGTATTGCTAGCAAATTTTCTTATAAACTTGAACAATGAATACTGCGTACATATATGTACACTTTCAAAATAATTTTGCGCGATGACGTAGAATCGCACTATAAGTGCAGACGACAACGAAAAGAAATAAATCTGCAGAAGCTATTTAGCTCTAAATGTCTCTATCTCTTTGAATTTATTTATCGTCGGTACCGGTTGCCCATATGACCGACGACCCCTGCAGAGATTAGTTATTTTATGGTGTGGGGGTAGTGCAAGGTACAGATAGCATCCCATTCCAGAGACACCCCTGGTTCTTTTGCATGATCAGTGGGTCATCGGTTTAACGTCTTATCCGAAAGACAATTAGTAATGTTAGTGGAGGAGCGGGGGATCGATCTCGAGACCCCTGGGTTACCCAGTCTAGCGCGGCGTTACCACTGAAGTTTATTTATTTTCTGCATTCCAACATTCCGCCTTGACAAAAATAGAGACAGAACGTTCTTGCTGTTGGGATTTTTCTCTGATTCCGGCTGTAATCGAATATATAAACGTGGTGGTAATTTGTTTCTGCAATTACCTAGAGGGTATGCTCCTGATAAGTGACCAGCCAGATTGTTTTTGTACAGGACTAGTTGCATTTGGCTTGTGTGATGGCATGTTAATTTCTGCATTGTGACACTAGACAGTGTTTGAATAAGAATAACTTGTAATTTCATAGCCTATATAATTCATCATTCAGGGATGGAACGACTGCCGACTGAAATGGGACAGTTCCAAGTACGAAGACGTTGACCATTTGGTGATACCGTATGCCGAAGTCTGGACGCCAGACCTAGCACTGTATGACAGGTAAGATTTTGTGTAGTTCTAAACACGCATTCGAATGACGTAATTTCCTTAGCTAACTTTTGTATTCCTATGAAAAACTCTAGCGTCGTTAGTGTTTTTCTGCCAAAAAGTGCAAAAAAAATCTTGAAATGGTTCAGTCGACACAATTGACTGAAGGTGTTTCTGCGAAATTTATTAAATAGCTTTCTTAATATTATAAGACTTTGTTTTTCAGTTCTAAAATATTTTATTTTTTTGTAAGTGTCGTTTAAATCATTTTGTTTTGTTAGAAAACATGACTGCTCGTACGGGACCTTTTATATTTTCTTGACAAATGAAAACCAGTAGACATCGATTCGCTCTTATTACGTCTCTTTTTTTCATTAGAATTAAAACTCTGCTGCCTTATCGGGCACAAACAGCTTAAAACTTACCGGCTTAATTTTTAGATTATGACAAATTTCATTAACAAATCTCATAGTATTGAGCCTAATTCTTCAAAAACGTTTATGTGTCTTTGAAAAGCATTGTAATATTAATCCTTTATCGTTCTTCATAGCGCTGCAGAAGAGGTTATGATGCCAGGTTTGACCGAATACAGGGCTCATGTATCTAATGACGGAGCAGTCCAGTATAACTTTCCCACCGTTCTTAACAGTGTGTGTAGAGTGACTGTTACGTACTTTCCGTTTGACACTCAGAAATGTGAGCTCAAGTTTGGTTCCTGGTCTCACTCACAGACAGATATAGACTTCTTTCCAAAGGCTGCAACGGGTAGGAATGGTGTGTCTCAAATTTCTGGCACTAACATTGTAGGAGCTTCTTTTATATCTTAATGTAATTGTAATTTCTCTATTGTACTCTTTCTGTCCTGTTTTACTTTGAAGTTTATTCCCTTTGTCCCTCCTTCTTTATCATATGTATCATGAAGGACCACATTTTGTAAGGTTGCTGCTTATAAAGGTAACCGTTTCATACATTTAATATCTACTCCATCAAGGATTCCTTCCAAAACTCTGAAGCATCTACGAACTACTTTTATTCATATCTATTACCCGGCCAAATCACGTGTTTTTTGTGTTTTTGTTTTTTTATATATTTACTTGATTTTTTCTTATTTTTCTTTTTTGGTGTAAAGTATTCGTTTATCATAATGTCATCCTTACTGAAAGGGCGAGCTTCTCGGGCTTACGAAACACCTTAATTAATGTACACAGTCATCTACTCGCCGATTCCTTATTCTATAAGCCAGGTACCGGGATGACAGACAAGCGGTTAACATTCTTTAACAAGCTGGCGGCGTCATAACTGGCTTCGTCAGAACCTTCGATCTAGATCTACCGCTACGTAAGCTCACGCCATAAATGACCACAAGACGGGTATATTTCTGGCCGTCTGTCTAAACGAAATTTTTGGAGATTTTTGTACGAGTGATTAATTATCGTTTTATGTTGTATAAAATGTTACAATAATAGAGATATTGTGATTTCTCCGAGTAAGAAAAGAATTATTGTTTACGGGTTTGCTATATTTTCAGAGTTTTTTCTTCTATTCATGGCATATACATATATAAACAGAGAGACGGGTGAAAAGTAATGTATAACCGTAGCTTGTATCCCAGCTACTTCCCTGTTGGCCAAGCTATATTCTCCATATATGCGGATTTCAATATGTATTAGCGCTAAAATAATTAATATAATGACATTTTATTTAAATTACTGTTCACATATATGTAGTAAATTCTAATACACTGTCATACCTAAGCCAAAACACAGAACATATAGAGGACCTTGCGCAAGACTGGACTAAGTGCTTTCAATATTAATTAGATTTGCTCCAGTCCTGGGCAAAGCTTTCTGATACGTTAGGTGTCTGTAAGGTGTTTAGAAAGTTTGATGACATTACTTACGTAGTCTTGTCTTAGAGAGAGACCTCTATAATCACCTGCTACAATGACTTTATCACACAAAGGGTTACCTTACAATGGTTCTTAAACACAGTCTCAGTCCAAATCTAACTCCTTACATTCATAAGCTTTATTTTTGCTGTTTCGTACTCCTGCAAAAGGGTTGTGATGTTAATATTTAACTGAAAAGAAGTCAGGTTGCTTTCAGATCACAAGTAACAGTAACATGTGCATTTAAATATCAAAGAAAAGTGGGAAGATTAAACCTTCCTGCTTCAAAACTAGGGAGGTTTCGATAATAAAATGCGGACGAACTTTCTCAACACCCTGCATTTTCGTCTCAAGTTACGTTCATTTTTGCACAACACAAGGGTATTAGACTCTCATAACATGTAAATGAAGATTTTAACTTTGACTTTGCTGTACTTTTTTGGACATAACAAATATTTGTATCGTCTTTAAATAGATTAATAGTGGCGATAACTTAGCAAACTGACCTTTTCCCTATTACTCAGACTGGTAGACATTATTATTACCTTTTTCAACCCCCTCCCCGACCCCCCACCCAACTACACCCCCCACCCAGACCACCCCCCAAAAAAACATTCTTTTCCTTGCTACCTATACGGTACATAAGTTGTAAACAGAGCTCAAGGATTTTAGTTGCTAAATCAAACATATGCCAGGGCAAAACACCCACGGCTTTGGTATGTGAATTTTTCTGAGACTGTATAAATCAGTGTGTATTTTTACTTTCTTAATGCTTCTGAAATATTCGTATCTTAAAACCTCAATGAAAATTCCATTCGTGAAAAAGAAATGTTTATACATTTATACCTTTTAAAAATGCTTGCTCCTCAAACAGACATTGTCTCAAACCTTGGCTTTTTACAAAGAGTTTTAAAGCAGTTTTATTTCATCAGTGCACAAATTGTTGATTGACTGTTCTGCCTACAATGATACAGAACAGAGTAACTAACTGCTATAGTGTTAGTGCAAAAAAGTACTGGCTTTAAATGTCTGAAAATTTAAAACATAATATTCTTTATGTGGACATGATTAGACATTGATCATCAGATTTGAAAAACTAGAACTCTGCGAGTAGGTCGTGTCGCCTGACGATAGCATACCAGTTATTTAACTTTTTTTCTATGGAATGGGTAATTTATAGGCCACGGACAAGAATTAAGTATGAAAAATTACAAAGTTTCAAGTTGATATCTTTAACACCTTTCGAGTTATGCCCTGGATAATAATTAAGTATGAAAAAGTACAAAGGGCAATAAGTCAAAAATTATGCAAAAGAGAGTTATGGTTCTTGGGCACTGCACCTCTCCACAGTGAGATCTATTTACCTATGAAGTTTCAAGTTAATATCTTCAATACCTTTCGAGTTTTGCCCCGGACAAGAATTAAGTATGAAAAATTACAAAGGGCAATAAATCAACACTGTGAGAAATACAGTTATGGTTCTTGGGCACTGCACCTCCCCACAATGAGATTTATTCACCTATAAAGTTTCAAGTTATTATCTTTAACATGTTTAACACCTTTTGAGTTATGCCCTGGACAAGAATTAAGTATGAAAAAGTACAAAGGGCAATAAATCAAAAAAATGCGAAAGAGAGTTATGGTTCTATGGTACTGCACCTCTCCACAATGAGATCTATTCACCTGTGAAGGTTCAAGTTGATATCTCCAGTACTTTTAGAGTTATGCCCCGGACAGGCAAAATGGGACGCCGCCGCCGATGCGGACACCGCAAGTAACACCTATGTGTTCACTGACATTAAACGCTTTACTATTTTTACTCCTCTTGACCAAATATTTGAAAAACTGATAGGTAAACTACCATTACCCCTTTACCCTTGAATTTTAACTATTAAGACACATTGAGTAAAAGCTTGTATTATTTTTACATCTGTTTGCGAAAATTTCATGAGTTTGGCTTCAGTGTGTGTGTATGCGTTTTGGGAGAGCTCTATCCATCTTTAATTTCCTTTGAGACCTTGGTGAATTCTTCTTGCCAAAGTGCCAAAGCATTGTTTGCCTATCTATGGAAAATAGATGTAAAGGCTGTGAAATTGTTGTCCTTACCTACTTTTTTTGGCTTGCTTTCTCAAAAACGTGTATTTTAATAGGCATACTTCTGCAGTAAGTATACTTTGCCCTACATTTTCACGAAAAGTTTCTAGTTTATATGGTGGAATATTTCTGACAAAGCTTAACTATTAAATTATCACAGAATAAATAATACTTTTTATTAAATTGTATAAGTTTTCGAGAAAATTATCTAGCTTCTAATGAAAAGAGAATGTCAATAAAAGATTATTCTGTATGATATTTTTATCAACATGCTTGTTTCTGTCCTGAATTGCCACTTGGCTTTCTTTTGTGGAACTTTTTTTTTTCATGAAAAGTGCATGAAATGTAGATCGTTAATTAGAAACATTTCGTGGTAATGAAGTAGTAATATGTGTTGGCATGAATTTGCCACCATATTTCATCATCAATTCCACGAAAGTAGTTTCAGGTTACAGTATAAATAACTTTTAACGATGTTTACATATTATTTACATTGTAACACTCGTAAAATAAATTGTGGTGAATATGGCGCACTTTAACACCACTTAAATCACATATTTTAAATATAATTATATAGTTCTAATCAATTTTATATAGAGGAATATTATCTAGTAGCTGTAACAAATATACTTATCGACACATAATATAAATATTATAAATCTGCCCAAGTGGTATCATATACGTGTAAATAACGAACTGCATTCTGATTTCGTAAGATGTGACTGTGACTTTTGCACTTAAGAGCAGAAGTGACAGAGTTCGAAAGCCGTACATAATTGTTTCGTCCCTAATGGTGTCATCCGTTTGACTTTCTATTTCTATTTTTAGATTTTTGAGAAATGCATGCACGATGCTTCCTTGAATAATATATACGTGATCTAGTCAAGGTTGGCGCAGGGTCAGTTGTCGAGACTGTGGGAAAAGTTCTCGTATGTCTCAGAAAGATGTTTTCGTACGCCCTTGTACTATATTTGAACACATAAAAACAGCTTCGAAATATGCATCAAACTAAATGCGGAAAAGAACTTGAACTTTAAAAAACTAAGCAGGTGTAAGTGTATGTTATTTTAGTAATCTTTAGCAAAATATGGTGCTTGGAGGCTTCAAAAGTTATTTCACTGACCTCCTTTTTACTGCCTTCTGGAACACATCTGTTCTTTCTGCTTTCGGGTACTTGTATCAGTACTGTTTCTATCGGTAGGTAACTTGAGCAAGTACATTCCTAATAACGAATGGATAGTGAACAAGATGCCGGCAATTCGTTCTGTGGAAGGGTATCCTGAGAATTTCACGGATGTCAATTACATCATCATTATGACACGAAGGTCAGATTTTTTTGTGATGACCATGATGTTCCCGTGCATTCTTGTGAGTGCTATAGCCGCCATTGGTGAGTTTATTCAGAGACATAGATTTCTGTTAATTTTTGTGCGCATGCTTTTCAAGTTAACAAAGTTAAGATTGCTTATTTTACACAGATTGTGGAATAGGGTCTTAAATTTTGAATTAGATATTCTCGTTAATTGCTTTCTGCTAGAATTCCGACATATTCCGCTGCAAGGAAAGATTGTAGGAAGCATGGTCGGGTAGGTCTATTTTGCTGACCAGAGCTAGCTGACCAGCTGACTGCTGACCGGTCAGCAAGCTGACCACATGGTCTATTTTGCTGACCAAATTCTGCTGACCAGGGATATATTGCCATGGAAACAGGCCTGAGGGTATATGTGGACTATAGTTTGTTTCTTTATTTATAGCTATATATATATATATATATATATATATATATATATATATATATATATGATGTTGTTAATGTGGCAATTTACATCTATTTTTATATCTATTAATAATTTTATTACTTTATATTTATGCAGTTATTTGAAAAATTTAGGTGTGACTTTAATATTTATTTTAAGCTTGATACATAAAGTGCGATGGAAACTGATTTATTGTCAATTTATTTATTTTACAATTTGTATTAAGTATTTTCAAATCCTATAGGTAAGAACAGTAATCAGTTATTGTTGTGATTCTTTTTATTTATTTGAAAACTGTAGGTTCAACATCAAGAATGTTCAAATCTCGATAAATGAAATGTAAAGGAAATTGATATTTTAAATATATTCATTTTACATAATCTACTTTTGTATTTAGTATTTCCAAGTCCTTGATAAGAACAGTATAATGTGTTATAGGTGTTTTTTTTCTTTTTCTCTGAGAACAGGTCTGTGGGTATACTGGCCTTTTTTGAGATTATAGCTAATATTATTTTTTAACTAGATTGATTCTGTACTGTGTATTGAGTAAATTTAATAATCTTAAAGATTTGAATTGCGTATCTGTTATTATTTGTATAGTAAGTGTTGATAAAAAGAATGAAATGTGATAGGAATACTTAACACATGCATTGTGCAGCAAAATAACAACCAATATGACTTACATATATACATTTATTGATCTTTTTTCACATGGAAGTACAGTCAATACTTTCTTGCATTAAGGGGACATGTGAATCTCAATAAAATGTGGGTGAAAAAGCAAAAATTAAATTATAAATAAATGCTACCAAATATAAGTGTTGACACTGACATTCTTGTACAAAAAAGACAAGAAGTACATGTACTGTATTCTTATATTTTTCATAGTCTCTGTACATACAAGTCTCAAGCACATTACTATGAAGTAATCAGGTAACAGAGTTTCTGCGAAAACGAAAAACAAATAACAAACTCTGAGAAGGTGAGACTGAACAATTATGAAATGCAAATATTAGACAAGATATATCATACAGCTATTTACAACTGAATCTACACTGTTATCTTTATTTCCATTTACTATATACACACATATATATATATATACATTCACAGTTTAAGTTAATAATCAATTTAGCTAAATTAAGCATTAAGTATGTTTTTCCATAGTGCAGTGAATAGACAATGTTTAAATACAATGTCAGAGTTTCTATATGAATAAGGTATAAAGAAAGTAAAGAAATTTGAAAACATCAGAATAATCAAATTCTAGTCAAAATTAGCACACAGAAGCATAATGTTCAATGTTAATAAAAGGTTTATGACCAGTGGCTGTACATTTTGGTACTTTATTCACCAGTACAACATAATAAATAATAGCATAACATATCTTAAGGTAATCAATTGGAATTTGAATTTTGACAACAGTTGATTATCTCCCTTTGTCTATTTGGCTGGGATTAGGAAAAAATGATAAAAAGTGAAATCATTATAAAAGGTATAAGTTGTTGAAATAAAACACAATGCAAATTCCTGGATCGAGCCACAGATGATGTATACTAACCCATTTTCCACTGTTCAAATTTTGAAGTGAGGCAATCGGACATTTTCATAAAAATAACAAGCACAAGTTTGGTCATATATAGCTAGCCATTTTGTTGTACAGAAAGGAAATCAAATCGCTAATCAGAAATAAACAGCTAATGAAAACAGAGATAAATAGCAACTGTCAACTTTTTATACAAACAGGTTTGACTGTGTTATGTTTTCACAAATGAATTTTGTACTGCTAGATACAATTCCTTTTTATAATGAAAAGCCTAAACTGTCAACTGTTTACATGTATATATCAAAAATTGGGGTGAAGTGTCTCATTTAGATACAACTGTTTTTAAAATCAAACTAATTTATCATCATCCCGAAATCCATTGGCTGACCAGTCAAAGGTCTGAAAGTAGTGTAAATACAGTAAAAAAAACAGCAAAAAAAATTTCACTGCCAGCCGGATTCACTGAACTCAATCACATAACCTGAGTACACCAAAAATTGCCTAATAGAACTGGAATTGGCTTGTTATTCACCTTACAGCACTATTTTCAATTTCATACATGAACACAAAACATACAGTATAAGTCAATATCTGAAATATTTGATGGTGCTTTTATACAGAATTTGTGGAACCAATTCAGACATTTTCCACACTGAACTACATCATCAACACATTCCGGTAAATTACAGAAACATACATTCTCTATTTCTATTCTCTTCAACTTTTTTCGCCTACAACTCATACTTTTTTCTGTTTGAGGAAAATCTTTCATTTCACCATTCTCTAGACACAATATTAGGTGATCTCTCATTTTATTAGAATCATATATTCTATGTGGCTGTATCTTTTCATTAATACAAAATGCCACAGCATGGGCAATTGCAAAAATACCACAGTTCACATTTCCTTGTTGTTTCTGGGTTTCTGGAATATCAACATAAATGGATTTTTTTTCATGTCCATACAAAAGTGATAGTTGTATACTGAGGCCACTTGTAATTATACTGCAATCAGGTCTCTCAACACCTAAACTGTCAAATAGATAAATGTCACCTTCGCTGTCAATGAAAGAAACAACCCAGTGGTCTCTGTGTGTATGGTGGATCTGCACTGCTGGGACACTTACTTTATTCATGACATTACCAACATGCCAACGATTAACTTCATTATTGAAATAAGGGACTTTTTCTGGAAGTTGTAAACCATTTATTTTTGGAAACTGTTTTCGCAGCAAGATATTAACAGCCTCTATGATAGTTGACGAAATTTTTTTCTCTTGTTTAATGTCCATTTTGTCCTTAAGAGATAAATGTAATTCTTCCTTCCATATCTGTGTTTTTTCTGGGCCATTTTCTGTTTCTCTGTTTGATGACAGGTTAATGAATTCATTAAATATTTCTTCATTGATACAGGTACTACTTTCTGGATAAGTATTTAGAGTTTCATAGGCAGAATCACAATTTTTACTTTTATTAAATCCAGTTATGGTATTATTTTTTAAATTTCCCAGAACTGAATCAGGTGCTGGTTCTATATAAGCATCATCTATATCACCTGGCCTTGGTTTTTTCCTACCAGATCTTTTGTCATTTCTTTTAAGATTACGTTTTCCAAGCTTTGACAAACTTAAATGCCTATGTTCTGTATTAGTAGTTGGCAAACCTATACTCTTCATGGCTGCCATGATATGGTAGCACCTTGTTGTAGATGGGCACTGGCAGGTTTCCTTCGGAAAAAGTCGCACAGCATACAGCCTGTTGCAAGTCCCTTTCACCATGAACCCCCCCATTTCCGGTACAAGAGTTATTCCTTTATCAAGAAGTACTTGGTTTGATAAAGCCTCTTGAGACTGGTTTACAGGTTTGTTGTTACATTCCTGCTGCTCTGGCTCAACAACTTCACTTTCACTTATTTCAATTTTGGGCATTTCACTTTTTTCAAGTTCAACCTGACCTTTGATAAATGCAACAAGATTGTCAGGATGAATGACACTTCCTAATTCTATGTCTGATGGTTCTTTCATATAGCTTAGGAACATCTTTCGCAGGTTGTACTCACCATTATTACAAAACCCTCTTAAAATATTGTTGTAGTCAATTTTCTGAAAGTAATAGAAATAAAGAACAATAGTATCAACGTCTCTTTCTTTATATTCCAGTAGTCTTTTAGTTTTAGCATTGTTGGCTTCTGCTGCATTATTCGTAATTCCAGAATATGGATTGTAAAGACCAAACTGTTCAACAACCCACTTCGCAGCAGAATGTCTTAATACGCTGTCTAAGGTGTTGTTAAAATGGTCAACAAAAAGTTGTGACCAAATATTTCTAAATCCTGTCTTACTGTGGTCATCTCCTGTTTCTGACAGCAACCTATTATAATCATCTTCAGAATTACACTGAAGCAATTTCTTTATATGGTCTACATACACGGCAATATTATCATTTTTTTCATTTTTTTTCCTTAGCCAATCTTTCAAATCCCTTATGATATGGTTCCAGCATACTAGTGAGGTAAGGTTGGGGAACACAATTTTAATAGCATTCAGTATTCCTTGTTCTCTGTCGGAAACAATTGGTATGTTTCTTTTGGCAAGTCTCGGGAGTTTTTGCTTTAGATATTTCATGAAGTTTTCATGAACACTTTGATACTTCCTCTCATGAATGACATGAGCAATTGGAATAACGGGCTTCTCTTTGAACAGGAAGTGCTGAAATGATATTGTTGATACATAAAAATCCCCTAAATTGAAAGTGGTGTCATAGAACAAACAAGGGCTTTCATCTGATTTTATCTGTAAAATTTTATCAAATTCACTGATGATGTCATCTAGACCAATTATCACTTCAAGATCTGGACGTGTTTTGATATGTGTTATATATCCATCTAAATGATTGTAAATTTCATGTAGATTGTAGAGGGAATCGTGACTTAATTTCTTAGCTTGTCTCATTTTCTCTTGAATATTTTTTACTTGTTTCACATCACGAAGATTTGAAACTCCTGTCTCTTTATAAGATGAATGGCTGTACGAATCTACTTTGTTTTTCACTTGAACAGGATTTCTGTCATTTTCATGTCTCACTTTGTTTAGCACTGAAGGTCTTGTCTTAACGTTTTTCCCTGACTTGCTGTTTCCATGTGCTGTTGGCATGTACACTTTCTCGTTTCCAAAATATATTATTAGTGTTAAATTCCTACTGGCTTGCTCATATTCAAATTCAAACACATGCTTTTGAAATCTACTGTCTTCCTCTTTTCCATTGAGTACTTTGAAAAACTTCTTCACTACTATGATAGACCCATCTGTAAAATTGAAAGTTTTCTTCTTTGACCCGTAATGCCTCCATCTATATCCATCTGCCCGCCAGTCATTGGCTTCTGCACTAGACTTTTCTGTGCTTATGACAAAATGGTCTCCTGCCTTAGGCTGATATGGAATTTCACTGCACAAGTTTCTGTCTTCCACTTCACTGACTAAATCCAAAGCTTCTTTGTGAGTTAGAGATTTATGAATACACAAGTCTTTCTGGTCTGAAGGCATAGAATTTGGTTCTGAATCTGGGAATTTATGTGTTGTATCATTTTCCCTTAACACTGAATCATTACTGGTTATATTGGCACTTTCAGACGACTGTTGAGAACCACATTTCTCAATATTTTCATAGGCATCAGCCTCCTTTGATCCCTGGTCATTAGCTCCACCACCCAATAAAGGACAGGTCGTTTCAGATTCTGCAGGTATAACAACTACTCCAGATGTCATAGAATTCACATGCTTGCTTAGACACTCATTATTCACTACATTGAGAACAGTGCCTCTTCTTGGCAATTTACTCTTTTTACTACCCTTTACAACATCACTGTAAGTTACAGGAGCAGATGTATCAGTGCACTTGGTCTTTCCAAAATGCTCCAGTTCTGTAAAAATTGCTGACTCGAGACTAGCTGCCACTGCACGAGTTCCTTTGTGACTTAAGTGGAGTCCATCTTTACTCAAGAGGCATCTGTTTACAGTATTATCTTTCAGGTAAAACATAGGGAAGTCTATAAACCTGACATAATGGATGTATGCTGGAACTGCACGCATAAGTCTGTTTACTTCTTCTGCTTTGTTGTTAATTTCACAGATCTTGTTGAATGGAAGGCATTTACTCTGATACTCATTTGAAGCTCGGGGCAGTATTGCAGAAATAATAACAACAGCCCTGTAAGCAGATTAAAGTTAATTTTTTAATTCACAGTGATAAAGAAGATTTGGAATAACATTTTTTATTATATACTTATAAATGAAATATTGAGAAATATTGATGAAATAAATTGCGTATTTTCATTTTCCGTATTTTCACTGTAAAAATTTATTTATTTTTTCACTGATGTCTTGCCAGACTACTTTCTTATAAATTCAGCCAGTAAACTAAATTAAAGGGGAATTCTTTCAAATCTTAAGTCAAAAAAGAGAAAAGTATATAATAATAAACAGAAAATTCAAGTTTTTTCATTAAATACTGGATTTATTTTCATCGAGTGGTATGAAAATAAATATTTCAGGAGTGGCGATAGCCACAGGTGAAATATGATAATTTTCATACCACAAGAAACTAAACTAAAGCCAAACTAAATTTCATTTTCAAATTACAGTAAGGAAGACAATTACAAAACAACAGTCATGTTGACATCGCCATCCTCAAATGAACTTATAGCCTTTTCAATGCTTGATAAAATAACAAAAGACAATAGTACAAAACTTTTTAAGTGGAGAGCTATCATTTTCTGCTCAAAGCACTCCTCTTTGAGATCTATCCACCTATCAAAGTTCAAGTTGATGTTTTTAGTTGCTTTTTATTTAAGGTACAGGCATAAATAAAGGAAAGAAATAACAAAGGGCAAAATCTCAAACATAATAAATGGGAAGTTATATTTTTGTACTAAATTCTTCATCAGTCATGGCTTTCTTTGTATGTACTTGAATTTCACTTGATGTTTCAAATATTTTATAATGTAATTGTGAGGATGTAAAAAGTACTAAAAATATCAAAGGGCAGTAACTTCAATGGTATTAAATATAGAGTTATCATTCCTATGTACTGCAACGAAATTTATCACTTATTGAGTGCAAGACATTATATATATATATATATATATATATATATATATATATAGGGGCCCATTTTGAAAGGACTTTTAACTGGAAATTAAACCTAGCTATCACTGGTACTAGGTCTATGTCCCCAGGTGTTTAAGATTACCGAGAGAAAGATAGATAGCGTTATGGTAATAAGTCACAGAATTACTCCTTATTCTCTACTAATGTTAAGCTTCAAAGTAAATCACCTTAACAGTTTTGGACACAAACAAATATTGAAATAAAACACAGGGAGGCAATCTCAAAATACTATGATAAAGAGTTCATGTTTATGGTCACAGCACTTCAAGTTGCCGTCTATTCATTATAGTTTCAAATCTGTACATTAGGTATCGCCAGACAAAAAGGTAGGACTACAGATATGGAAGTATGGAGGGACAAATGGATGGAAAGAGTTTAACCATTACCTCCGACAGCTTTTCGGCCATAGATAACAAGAGCTTGTCACAGACAAAGTAACAGTCCCCTACTGGTGCAATGTCCATCTCCCTTACTCTAACCCATATGTGGAAATTGACTAAAGAATTAGTCTGAGACATGCATAATCTCCATATGATCCTCTATCCATGTACAAAGTATCAAAGAAGAAAATGTCATAGGTCAAGGTCATTTAGAGGTTAAGGTCACAGAAATATATGTTGTTGAAAAGGTCTTATCAAAGATGTTGTTGTGACCAAGTTTGAAGTAATTCTGTTCAGAAATAAGGATTATGGCCAAATTTTATAGTTTTTGGACAAGAAAACTTAAAAGGTCAAGGTCATTCAGAGGTCAAGGTCACAGAAGTGTACTTCATTGGAATGGTCTTGTCCGAGGTATTGCTGTGGCCAAGTTTGAAGT
Organism: Cyclina sinensis; assembly: GCA_012932295.1. Classification (NCBI taxonomy): domain Eukaryota; kingdom Metazoa; phylum Mollusca; class Bivalvia; order Venerida; family Veneridae; genus Cyclina; species Cyclina sinensis. The sequence continues at coordinate 20,197,169 of JAAONU010000001.1, forward strand.
AATTCCATTCAGTAGTAAGGAAAATATGTCAATGGTAAAGTTTTCGGAGGAAATGACTGATAAACGAACGGACAGTTCCTCCTTTAGGTTCATAAAAAATGAGGTGGATATTCTCCATACTGCCATTTATCCATATTTCACTGGATACAGTTTTTAGGGAAAGACAAATGTACCAAATTTTTCAACACAGGATGAAAAAATTCAAAGTTAAAGGATGATAATTCTGACAATTTAGGTGCTAGAATTATGAACCTTGTCACATATGATGTGGGTGATGATAAGAAACCAATATTTAAAGTTTGAAGTAGATACATAAAGAAATAATGAAGTTATATACAAAAAACCACATTTTTTCATGAAAATTCTAAGTTTAAGGGGGAAAAATCAAATAATTTTGGAGCTAGAGTTGTGGACCTTGAGGTGCATTATCATCATACCGTCACCTATCCATACTTCATGTTCCCAAAAAATATTTTCAGTTCTTTTTGAGTTTTACAAAAAAACACATTTTTTCATGAAAATTCTAAGTTCAAGGGGGGGTAAATCTAATAATTTTGGTGCTAGAGTTGTGAACCTTGAGGTGCATTATTTCCATACTATCACCTATTCATATTTTATGTTTCATAGAATTATTCTTAGAACTTTTTGAGTTATCACAAATATTGTTATATTTGCCATATTTTAAGTATTTTTGTTGCTATAGCAACCAAACTTTTCAACATATGAAGAAGAATAAAAGACGTGCATAATCTCCAGACTGCCATCTACCCATATTTGAAGTTTCATTAAAATATTTTCAGTAGATATTTTGCATTATCACGGGATCCAGTTTTTGTGATGGACAGACAGACGGACGGACGTACGGACGGACTGACGGACGGACAGACAGACGGAGGGTAAACCTATAGTCCCCTCTGGTTAAACCGGTAGGGGACTAACAAGCAGAAATTCCTAAATTACAGCCAGTCAAACAAGTTGTTCATTAGAAAGCATCCTGCCCTTATATTCTATTGACATATGAATGATTTGTTAATTGTGTTTACCTAGGATTTATCCTGTGGATGTTCTCTGATAGGTCTTGGAGATTCTCAACCACAGTTCGTGCTGAGCTGTGTTGTAAGTCATTCGCACCAACTAGAATAGCAACAACCTGTAACCAAAAATAAAATATGTTGGGGAGTTTTTTGCTTATAAATTGCTTTTAAATAAAGATAATGACAGCAAAGGATGTTCTCAATTACAATTACAAATTATAAAGTGGAGAAAAGAGATATGATTGCAGTATAATACAGTCCTAGATTTTTGGTAAAATGTAGTTACCAGTAGCATAGTTTTGGGAAAATTTAGTTACCAGAAGCATAATTTTACACTGAATCCTTGAAATTACATTTTTATTTTGTCACCTAGACACTACACTTAGATTTCATTCATTCATTCATTCATTCATTCACCCACTCACTCAGTCAGTATTCTACAGGTAATTTAAATATGATAAGACACAATTTGTTCCAAATAACTGTAACAAAGATAGGTATGGTAAATATCATCAGGAATAAGGTATTTCTTTTTATGAAATTCTTTATCATTCATTTTTCCTGATAATTTATAATTAATAAATTGCAAAGATATCAAATGCCAAATCAACACATATTTATCTACCTGTTTAAGTTGGACAAGGTGATTTACCCCTCTGGTGATAAGATTATCTGAGACTGGTCCATCATAAGCGAATACACAAATATGTTTCATGAATCGCAAACAATGTCTATGGTGTATCTACTTTTTTACAGTTACATTTTTCTGGTAATATAGGACACTGTTGCGATTCGATGGCCGGTACCTTAAGCTTTACATACTTAAGGACTGTTCTGTTTCAAGATAAGTCGCACAGGAAGTAGAGTTATTACACGAGTTAAGTATTTCAATTGAATCACTAGGCTTATTTAAAATATGGAATCTAGTTCATTTCACACCAGCCTTTCTGACCAATTTATAGATCAGTGCTCACATGGAGAACTTAACTTCTCAGAGATTACCATAGCAGATGTAATACGTTAGGGGAACAGACATACGGACGAACATTGAACGTCACAAAACGTTGCCTCCGCAGTTAGAATAAAAGAACAAATTTAGAACCAAAACATTTGCGATTTAAAATAATTTATTTGTGAAAGAACAATATTTCAAACGAGATAAACGCAACTCGCGCTTTATATTCAAAACTTAAATGAAATTACACAGTTTCATAGAGGGACTGGTGTACAATGACCGAACAATAAGTTATTACCTAGACACTAAACTTAGTGGAAGTTATAATTACTACACATTTTATTATAAAATCTTGTATTAAGGTAAAGATCAAAACCTGAAAATTGTAAAGCCTCTTTTAACTTTAATTTAAAGTCTGGATATTTTATCTCTTATTAACTCTTCTAGTTTTAAATAAATTAAACAAAAAAAATGAATGTTGAACAAAATTTAATTTAAAATAATTTACTTGAAAATTCTTTCACAGAAGCGTAACTCAACAAGAACCTAAGTTAAAAGTCTGCGGAGCCCCGATTCCTGCAACTGCACGTACTTTTAAATGTAACTGCTAACAGTTTGCTAACAGTGTTAGAAAATTGTAAGTTTGTAAGAGGATTTAACCAAAGGGGCTCTCGCGGGTTTGCTAACACTGCTAAGAAATAGTATAAAGAATGATAAAACATTTTTAGAACAATAAGCGCCACTATAATTCACAGAAAAACAATGATGCAATAAATAAAGTACATATTAACGAGGGGAAAGTACACGTGATGGGAATTTTCAGCACTTACAGACAAGCTTTTGAATATTTAACCCACTTGAACACTCACCAAAAAAACGCGGGAATATGAACGTGAACAAAACAAAGTGACGTGTTATAAGGCAAGAGTTAAGCAATATGGCGGACTGTAAACACTTCCGGGTTTGAAACTGAGCATTTCTCGTAAATAAAGACCAAACAAAGAATTAAATACTGGTAAAAGTTGTAGGGAAAAGTTAGACAATATTGTCATGCATCAGTAAAACTAAAATTAAGAAGTGACATCCCAATATAAATTCACAAAACACGGAGATACCTAGAAAACTCTGGGAATTGAGAACCGGTGCATCACATTACCCCCCTCTGATTGAGGCAAAGTTCCATCTGCCTCACTGACTGTATCTACTAATAAACATATTTACAAATAAGAAATAATAGATATCAAGAAACTGGTAAATTTAACAGGGTCAGAACTATCCCTGTATGGAACAGATTATAATACTTTTCTATAAAATTCAAACATCAACAAAGATTTGTGACTAATATCAATAAATATTTAGATAACACTATCTTGTCATGTCTTTTGTATAAGCAACACCCACTGCAATATTAACTTATGTCCTACCTTGTCGATAATGTTAAAGTAAAGTTAACATCATGCACTGTTAAGATTATCAACAACCTACACCAAAAGTCACATATTAAAAATGTTTATATAAAAATCTTAACTGTTCAGTGTCATCATAATTAATCCGGCGATATACCAAGATAATATCCTGCATGTCTTTAATCAGCTAGTAACGTAAAAACTCCCTTCCTCTGCCTTTGAAATTGTTCCTTCCTCTGTACGGATGTAGCACTGGTCTATGCCTGTGGTTTTCTTGTTGTCTCTCCACTTTGTTAAGTGTATTGTCCCGTCCATTGTCTGATTCCTTCTTACTCTTTTCGGGGTTTACTCTTGTACTTCTGACAGAGCTTGACTTTTTATCAACAACTGTCTTTACACTTTCTTTCCTTTCCTCCTTACACTCATCCCGACTTGCTCTGTGGATCTCTGATTTGCCTTTACTTCTGTCTTCCTTCTCTGCTTTCTGTGCTTTGATTTCTTGCCTTAGACTTTTCACCTCTTTTCTTAATTCATCTACTGACTTCTGTAAATTATTTATCAAGCTTGCGTTTGCAATTATTTGCTGACCGACTATATTTCCTGATTTTCTTATCAACTCCCCAAGTATGTTGGTGAACCTTCTCTCCCTGCTACCATCTATGTCGCTATCACTAGATGATGAACTGCTCTCTGACGATGTCGATGAAACTGACACATCTCTGTATTTCTTCAGGCTTTGTCGTACCCTTTTCCTTGACCGTTCCTCTCTATACCTAGCTTCTCTCTTGGAACCTTCTCCTGCGACCGTCACTCCGTCACTCTTAGACTCCCCCTTTTCTTCTCCCGTATTATCTGCTGTTGGACTCCCGACTCCTGCCTTGGTCTCAATTTCTGCGTCATCTTCCTCTGCATTAACCAATCCGTTTTCAAACTCATCATGCATTTCTATGTCCTGTTTAAAGTTATTGTCTTCTTCATTTTCCAACTCTATGTTCCGCGTTGCTTCTCTCACTTCATCTTCTACAACCTCTTGCCTTCTTTCAACTACATTTTGCGACGTAATAATTGCTTCCTCGCTATGAGATTCTTCTCTTCCTTCTTTATTTTCATCATTCTCTCTTATGATTTGTTTCACTTCTTTCGACTCGATCTCCACAACCTCCCGAATGCTTCCCATCTGTGTCAACTCCCCTGTAACTTTATACTTGTTCTTCAAGCTCAAATCCAGTGGACACGCTATATCTGCCTCTGCGTCTTTCCTTGCCATGTAGTCTTCGAACCTTATAACTTTTCTTTTACATTCTTCCTTTATCACTCTCAGGTCCAACGGCGCTTCATCCATGATTTCCGCTTCTTTCTCTATACCATTCGGTTTACTTCCATTCTGCCCCCCTGTCTTCACCACATTTTGCCTATCAACCACGACTCTTAAGTCTACTGCCTCTTCTCTCATTTCTGCCACGTGCACAACTTGTTCCTCTCCCGTGTAAGCCCTTCTCGTGCCACCTTCATGACAGTTTACTGGATTGGCCTCACTACTTTCCTGAGGCTGTTTGTTGTCTACACTAACGTCCAGATCTTTGTCACTTACACCCTCAATGAACTTTGTGGCATAAAAAATTTCCGGCACCTCCAAACGTAAAGCCGTCTCAATCAAGTCTGGTGAGTTAGTTACCCGTGTCTTCTTGTTCCACCAGCGAGTACTCTCTTCTTTACTCAGCATCTCCCAATCCCCCTCCCCCAACTGGTATGGCTTATCGTTACAGACAAGGAACGGCTCTGACACCAAATACCCTTTCTCTTTCATAACATTTCTGTGACGAGCATAAGACTCGACGTGACGAAACAGACTATCTTTTGTTCTGCTTCTAAAATGGCATAACCTACACCAAAACGGTTGCTCATCATTGGGAATGTGGTATTTGTATATATGGTCTTCAATTCTTGTTTTAGAGTTTATCTCCTCTTTGCCTTTTCTGCTGCAGTGTAGACACCTGTAGGCTCTACCTCTTGGGTGTGTCTTTCTTTCCATAGCTGAAACACCAAGAGAGACCATAGTAACGAATACATCAACTTTAAATCTTACACCAGTCCCTGTTAAGACTTAACTTCAACTCCACATTTGCTGACTCGGCAGACACTTCGCAAAATTCCGACGCTTAAATTTACGGCTTCGTGTTGTTTTCTTCTTCTATCAAACAAAACCGCCGCTTTAATTTTATTTTGTTGACGTAAAACTTCCAGTTAGTAGTCACAAAAAACAAGTACGGTTATGAACATGCTCACCGAGCTAGTTAGGTGCTTCGGTACCAAATGATATACTTGCAGCCTAAATCTGAATATGAAATTATAAACAAACAATAACAACAACAGTAACAATAATATTTATTTATTGCTTAGACATTTTACTCTTGAAAGTTTGCATCCACCTAGGAATATGCGAACCTAAGTATGGCTTTAGTTTATCATGATGCACCAATCTCTCCCATCCATTTCTTTCCTTCTGTATCACATAATTCAAGGGTGATTTCTTTTCTATCACCATGTATGGACCTTCATATTTTCTTTCGAGTTTGGGTGCTATTTTCTTAGTTTCGTGCAGATACCACACCAAATCGCCTGGCTTGTAAATATTTAAATGACCCTTTACATCATAGTTGGCTTTGCTACGTTCTGCAGATACCTTAAGATATTTTCTAGCAACATCGTGAGCGTGCAGCATGCGGTTTCTCAAAAGCTCCACAAACACGTGTGGGTCGGAATCGTGACTCTGCGGAGGTCCATGAAAGATTAAGTCCCAGGGTAACCTTATTTCGCGTCCAATGGTTAGCAAGTTTGGAGAGAGCTTGGTAGTTTCATGTGCAGTTGCTCGATATGCCCCAGCAAGACAGCCAAGGTAAAGATCCCAATCTCGATGTTCCTCCGTTAAGTAAGCTTTTATCATCTTAACAATTGTTGCATTAAAACGCTCAGTAATTCCATTACATTTGGGGTTTCGAGGGCTGGCACGGCTTTTACGCACGTCTAGCATTTTGCAGAGATCTTGAAACAGCTTGCTTTCAAATGTCGTACCCTGATCGGTATGAATGGTTAGAGGCGCACCCCATCGCGATATGAAGTCATTTACAATTCTGCGTGCACATTCATCAGCGTGTTGATCAGGTGTAGCCATGACTTCAACGTACTTGGTGAAATGATCAGTTAATACGAGTATGTATCTGTTACCACGTTTAGAAACTGGGAATGGTCCTAGATAGTCTATACCTAATGTGTCCCATGGTGCTCCACTGTTAAGGTGTCCCATAGGCGCCTTTGGTTTCTTCGGCGGGACTTTGTCAGCTGCGCAGATGTCACATTGTGCGATATATAGCTGGAGGTCTTGTTTGAGGTTGAACCAGTAACATCGTTGTAGCAATTTCTGTTTTGTTTTCTTAACTCCTAAATGTCCGGATAACTTAGAGTCGTGCATTTGCTGTAGGACCTCCTTTCGTAGGCACCTAGGCATAAGTAGTTGTTTGAATGTTCCGGTACCGTTCTGCTTTTCAAACCTTTTAAATAATACTCCATTTTCCAGATAAATATCGTCCCACAAGATCCAAAAGTGACGAGTAGCTGCTGAAGCTGTTTCCATGGCAGTACTATGAGGTTTGCATCCCTCCAACTTTGCTCTATAGATAGGCCCTACATCTGGATCATTCAGCTGTTTTAACGCTACCTCGTCTGGAGAAAAAGTCAACAGCCACTCGCCCTTTTGCAGTTTCCCTCTCCCTTCTGAAGATGGGCCTGGGGTTTGCTCGTCTTCAGTGTTTAGCGCCCTTGCCGCAGTATCTGGCCTTTCACAACCCTCGTGAAGTTCGACTTCCGACTGGGCCTCTCTACTAGTTGCAAAGCCTTTATTACGGGTTGACTGCATAATTTCAGCTCGTCTCTTACACTTGCTACATGGTCCGCATTTAAAAGGTTCTGAGTTATCGATATCTGGGCATTCACAGTCCTTTGGGTTTTGACATCTAGAGAGAGCATCACAGTGTCCCTGTTTAGCTCCAGCTCTGTACTCAATAACGAAATCAAACGGAGCCAGTATTTCCAACCATCTGGCTACTTTGCCACTCGGTTCTTTCATACTGAACAACCAGACAAGTGCTTGATGGTCTGTGTGAACAACAAATCTCCTACCAAGCAAATATTGCCTAAAATACTGTATAAAGTACACAACAGCAAGTAATTCCTTCTCTGTGATACAGTAGTTTCTTTCGGCTTTACTGAGAGCCCTACTTGCATATGCGATTACACGTTCTTGACCTTGCTGTAGTTGTTGCAGCACCGAACCAATTCCTACTCCGCTTGAATCAACATCAAGTATAAACTCGCCCCCTTCATTCAAAGGGTATCCCATGATTTGTGGCCCTGTCAACGCCATCTTTAAATTACTGAATGCGTCTTCACACCTATTGTCCCATTTGAATGTCACCCCTTTCTTGGTAAGGTCAACTAAAGGTCTAACCATTGTGGCGAAACCACGTATAAATTTCCGGTAGTAACTTCCTGTAGCGACAAACTGTTTTACCTCCTTAGGATTCTGTGGTGTTGGCCACTGCAGAATTTTAGATATGTTAGTTGGGTCTGGTCTAACCCCGTCCTTTGACACGATATGCCCTAAGAAAGTTACTTCTGCCTGCAACAGTACGCATTTCTTTGGTTTTAATTTGAGTCCGGCTTTTCTCATTCTGTCGAGTACTTCATCAACTCTGCTCACATGCTCTTCAAAAGTAGATCCATACACTATGATGTCGTCTATGTAGATCAAGCACGTGACCCAGTTTAGGCCTCTTAGAGCGATTTCCATACATCGTTGAAAGGTACTGGCTGACCCGTTTAGTCCAAAAGGCATCCTTTTCATCTGAAATTGTCCATATTTACATACAAAAGAGCTCTTAGGTATATCTTCTTTCTTGAGGGGGATTTGAAAATACCCACTAGTAAGATCAAATGAGCTAAACAGGCTTGAGCCGGCCACTGCATCTAAACAGTCTTGAACCCTTGGCAGTGGAAATCCACTAGGCTTCACGAGGGCGTTAACCTTCCGATAATCTACACAAGGTCTCAATTCGCCGGACTTTTTCTTGACCAAAACGATCGGACTAGCCCAAGGTGAGTTACTCTCTTCGATAACTCCTTTCTTTATTAAGTCCTCTATGGCTTGTTTTTCTTCACTTGCCTGAGCCAGCGGCACGCGTCTTGGTCTTTGTCGAATCGGTTGGGCGTCTCCGGTATCGATTGTGTGTTCTACTAGGTCTGTTAGGCCCAAATCCCATTCATTCTTGGAAAAAGTGTCTTGATATTTCAGTAGCAGGCCACAGATGACATTCTTTTCAAGCGGCGTTTTGCCCTCTGTTGACTTCTCAAACAGCTCCTGTAAGTGACTTGGAATTTTGTCCGTTCTGGCTTTCCATAGTTTTGTCAAACAGCCTCTATCTTCTGCTTCTGTTGGACATAATCTTCGAACAGCACTGAGATTTGCTTTTTCTTGGCTTTCTTCTTCTGCAATTACGCTGACTATTCTTTCAATTCTTTCTGCACATGCAACCACCGCATCTTGCTTCACTATAGTATCACTCGGATAAGGATTTAAAATTCGGACTTTACCGACTGGTCCTCTATTGATATCTAAAAGAGTTGAAGCCATAACCAAGCTGTAATTTTCTCTGAAATTTTCAGATGGTTCAATCAGATAGTTAGCTTCAGCGTCATAGTCATCTTCCTCTTTACGATCCACATATACATCTAGTAGCGCCTCTGATTGCCCAGGAATTGTAGTATCAGTTGCGGCGACTACCTTCCTTGCCTTATTTGTATTACCAATCTGAAAGCATGGTACTTCTACACCATCAAGTACAACGATATTTCTACTCAGAAGAATATCGGCCGGGCCTTTCTAACTACCACACAGAATGTCAATGCCAAGTAGTGCTTCATCTTCTATATCTGCAACGATCACTTCCTTTGTAATTTCATAAGGTCCCAACTTCAGTTTGAACTGAGCTTTTCCAAACTCTTTAATTGGTTTTCCACTGGCTCCCTTTAGGCAACTCGATTTATTCAACTCTGGGCGACTGTAAATACTTATTCGGTTGTAAATTCTATTAGAAATTATAGTTCTGGACGCACCTGTATCAGCAGTAAATACAAGAGGTATGTTTTCCACACTACCATGTATATATACTCCATTGCACAACTTTGTTTTCTTGCTTTCTTCAGATATTTGCTCACCAGACAACTCTTTCGAATGGCCTAATTTCTCCGCTGGTCGGACCCCCCTCTGGCCACGAGAGATGGTCCCTGGCAGTTTAAAGGTTGTTTGTTGCCTTTTGATAAAACACTGTCCATGTTTGGCCTTCTGTTTATATAACTTACACTTGGCTTTTCTGGGCATTCACGGGCGTAATGACCGGTGCGTGAGCAATTATAGCACGTGATCTCGGGTCTTCTAGGTTTAATGACCTCTTTTGATGTGATTGCTTCCAATTTCTCTAATCTTTTTAATATCGTCTGCAAAACATCCTGTTCTGTACTAACAGCTGCCTGGTTCATTGCATCACTGACTTTCTTTTCACTTGGCTTAATACTTTCTTTTTCTTTGCTACTCCAGTTACCTTTAGTCACCCGGGTGCAACTTACCTCTGGCTCATGATACGTATTCTCATAACCTCTGTCACGTACTAGATAGTCATCAATAGCTCGTCTAGTTCCTTTATGTGCCCTCCGTTCATTGTCGTTTCGGGATTTAGTCTGAATAAAATTAACCACATGGAACACGGCTTCATCAATTGTGGCCGGTTCCTTGTGAAATTCTACCTCAAATCTGGCCTCTTCGTCACGTAGGCCATCTAAAAATCTTCGTACCAAGTCTTCATCCCTGGTGCGTCGATCGCGGTAACTGTGCGCCTTATCATACAAAAGTTTCAGGTCTGCTGCATATTCTTCGGCAGTTTCACCTGCCCTTTGGTTTCTTCTGCTAAGTTTAGCTGCAAATGAGCGTGCCGTTTCTATCTTTCTAAAACGGTTATTCATTTCTTTTATCAGCTCTCTGTAATTTGTAACTATACCAACTGGAAGCTGTGTGAAAACAAACTGTCCTGCTAACCCTTCAATACGAGGAAGCAACTGATCGAGCTTGTCGTCCTCAGTCCACCCGAATCGCATGGCTAGGGTTTCGAACCTTGATATCCATACTTGCCAATCTTCGTCACCTGTAAAGGGCTGAATCTTAATATGACTCATTGCGTGAGGTCTGTAAGGCTGCTGGTACTGATAAGCTTCTGTGTTGTGACGGCCCCCCGCCTCAACTGCATAATTGTATCTAGCTGGTACGCCCCTGGCTTGAGGAATATTTGAATTGAAATTAGAATCGCTAGGACCTTCATCTAAGCTATAAGCGCATTGCGGCTGCTCAAAATATCTTTTTGCACCGCTCTCCTGCTGTTCATTTTTATCTTGATTATTGCTCTTCAACATTTTCAGCTCCTGCACTGCATCTCTTAGCACCCCTGTAATATTACTCAAAAGCTCGCTCGCTATCATGTTCTGATGAATTCCCGGTGTATCACGTTGAACTGAAGTATTAACCGCTGCTTCTTGGTATTGTGTTGGCTCGCACGAGGCCTCGGATACCAAATCCATAGCATCATCGCATTGATTACTTGAGCTATGATTGATTGGACTAGAAACACGCCAATGATAAGAGTTTGATCCTTCGTCTCTATTGTTAAAAATGACCTCGCTATCGTCCTGGTTAGTGCAGGGGAAACTCATCTTTAATCTGTTTTCTTCTACTGATAGAGATACTAGGTGCTGGGTTCGTATCACTGGATCCGCGGTATGTTACAGATCCCACTTCTGACACCAAAATTTATGTTGCGATTCGATGGCCGGTACCTTAAGCTTTACATACTTAAGGACTGTTCTGTTTCAAGATAAGTCGCACAGGAAGTAGAGTTATTACACGAGTTAAGTATTTCAATTGAATCACTAGGCTTATTTAAAATATGGAATCTAGTTCATTTCACACCAGCCTTTCTGACCAATTTATAGATCAGTGCTCACATGGAGAACTTAACTTCTCAGAGATTACCATAGCAGATGTAATACGTTAGGGGAACAGACATACGGACGAACATTGAACGTCACAAAACGTTGCCTCCGCAGTTAGAATAAAAGAACAAATTTAGAACCAAAACATTTGCGATTTAAAATAATTTATTTGTGAAAGAACAATATTTCAAACGAGATAAACGCAACTCGCGCTTTATATTCAAAACTTAAATGAAATTACACAGTTTCATAGAGGGACTGGTGTACAATGACCGAACAATAAGTTATTACCTAGACACTAAACTTAGTGGAAGTTATAATTACTACACATTTTATTATAAAATCTTGTATTAAGGTAAAGATCAAAACCTGAAAATTGTAAAGCCTCTTTTAACTTTAATTTAAAGTCTGGATATTTTATCTCTTATTAACTCTTCTAGTTTTAAATAAATTAAACAAAAAAATGAATGTTGAACAAAATTTAATTTAAAATAATTTACTTGAAAATTCTTTCACAGAAGCGTAACTCAACAAGAACCTAAGTTAAAAGTCTGCGGAGCCCCGATTCCTGCAACTGCACGTACTTTTAAATGTAACTGCTAACAGTTTGCTAACAGTGTTAGAAAATTGTAAGTTTGTAAGAGGATTTAACCAAAGGGGCTCTCGCGGGTTTGCTAACACTGCTAAGAAATAGTATAAAGAATGATAAAACATTTTTAGAACAATAAGCGCCACTATAATTCACAGAAAAACAATGATGCAATAAATAAAGTACATATTAACGAGGGGAAAGTACACGTGATGGGAATTTTCAGCACTTACAGACAAGCTTTTGAATATTTAACCCACTTGAACACTCACCAAAAAACGCGGGAATATGAACGTGAACAAAACAAAGTGACGTGTTATAAGGCAAGAGTTAAGCAATATGGCGGACTGTAAACACTTCCGGGTTTGAAACTGAGCATTTCTCGTAAATAAAGACCAAACAAAGAATTAAATACTGGTAAAAGTTGTAGGGAAAAGTTAGACAATATTGTCATGCATCAGTAAAACTAAAATTAAGAAGTGACATCCCAATATAAATTCACAAAACACGGAGATACCTAGAAAACTCTGGGAATTGAGAACCGGTGCATCACAGACACTATTTATGGTTTCAAGTCACTCGTGTAATTAGTTTTTTAATTAATTTAATTTTAAATATACTGGATAAAGTTTGAAAGATTATATTTCCTCATTCAACATTGCCAAAAATCTTAATAAATACAAAATTATATGTATAGGTTTTGATAGGGTAAATTATGCCTTCTGTAGTAAATTGCGAGTTTTCATTTTACATAACTATTTTCACTGTAAAATATTTATTGTTCCTGCAGTGAAACATATTTTTGAATTTTGTTTTCATAATATCTGATAACTATTTAAAGATGTGTATTAAAAACAACAACAGTACTAATGGGTCCTAAAAACTGACAGGAAATATAGGTAAATTAATATTTGGAGCAACTTACTATTTTTGTTTTTATAATTACTTTACATATAATTACATTTTGTACCTTCAGATAAGTGCAACATGTCTCAAAAACAATAAAGATGAAAGTATATTACCTAATGATGTTTTACATTACTGGTAATTAATTATATTGAAAACAGGCAATAAAATGATCAATTGATTTGGCTAAAGAATTATTTAGAAAATCAATATATTACTAATTTGTGTAAACAACTTCAATCAAAACAATAAGGGCATCCAGGTAGAAAATTGGCCCTGGTCAAAATATTTCAGTAAAGATCAGGATGTGATAAGAGGCTACAATACACAGGACAATTAACCTCCTGTGGTGACCCATACCTGGCATAATTCACATGGGTGGTTAACTTCCTACATACCTGTATGCCTCTTTTCGAGGTTTTGTAGTTTAATATTAGATTAGCCTTGTAATGTAAAATATTTGTGGCCATGTCGGAGGACATGCATTGGATACCAGAAAAGCATTTTATAAAATTTTGTTTTAAAACATTCCTTCTCAATGAGCTTGGCTATAAAGTAATGATAAATCAAGTTTCATTTTTGTGTAAATTAGTATTAGACAAGTCAACATTTGTAACAAGCAGCAGTGAATGACCCCAGTGCTAGGAAACCTTTGACTTTAAAATAAGACATTTTTATAAAAAAAAGAGGAACTTTGACATTAGGGTTGTGACAGTTGATGACTTTAACTGATATGAATTTTATGATGAATAGTGGCTAATGTTTACCATAAGACTTAAGTAAAAATTTGTTCAATAAAATGTCATGCATGTAGATGCATACAAACATGATGGTTAAAATTTGACCCGGTATGTATTTCTATAAATGATTAATTTTAATTTTCTTGTCTTATTTTGAAAATGTAATGGTTATATCTTGCGGCATAGTCTTAGAGACACTTTATCAAAATAATGTTCTTCCATTTAGTATATAATTGAATTGACATCCAATTTTAGCTACAGTAAGTTTAACAAACTGTTCAAGTTTCGAGCAACTGGCCCTTTGATGATGTTGAAATTGGTGAAAAAAACAAATACAAAAAATTTTTACATGACAGAATTACAGTTTTCTGTAAGATTTCAATAACATGTGTCTAGTATACATACAACATATAATTATATCTTAAAATCCTGTATATCATAAACATGCTTTACTGGTATAACAGGGTACTTATAATGATTATGGATTATGTTTATTTGAATTCAATTACCCTTTAGCCTTACTTGATTATTACATGAATGAGAATTTATGAAGTAATATATTGAGCATTATGTTTTCTATAATTACACATTACATTTTTTTGTACTTCAGGAATATTTCTTAACACATTTTTAAAATAAAAAAATAGAAAATAAATCATTCAGATAAACTGAAATTCCAAGAGAAAATAATGTATTGTAGAAGCAGTTTGATATTGTTAGATTGTATTTTTTAATAGTTTTGAACAAAATTTTAAAAAACAACATTTCGGTTTTGATTATACAATTTGATGCTCAATTAACTTTTCAGTATTATTTAATATTAGACATGGAGACTCATTTATTTGTGTGAACAGGGAAGTATTGTGAGTCTGCTCTCATCTAGATCAAGGATGGTCCATGACAGCCAAGTGTTCTTCTAGTACTGAACAACTTTGCATTTATTTTCAAACATTTTCAGGCATGGCAGATTTATGGAAATAAGGCATTTGAAATTGAAAATACTGTCTGATTTTTGTAACATTAGAACCACAGCATAATTTATCATTCTTCTACTGTTTCACATTTTTTCCTATTGTCAATGTAATAAGTTACAAAATTGGTCACCTAATTATATTATGATGTAGATGTCTAAGTGTTACTTCAATGCTGGATTACGTTATGCCCCCTGACAAACAGACAGACAGATGGAAAGTGTCAACATCTACATGATTCCCTTTGCATATTATGCTTAAAAACTTCCATCTTCAGCACATACAAAAACAGTTAATGTAAATGAAAATGTAAAATATACTCACATCTAGAGCAACTACATATTCCTCAAGCTTCTCCCACAACTCACACACTTTGGCACCAGAAAATGACATTGTCACAATATCACAATTTTCAAGATAATTAGCTATATATTTGGTTTGACTATGACCTATAATAAGAGCCATGACTTTAACACAAAATATTATTTCCGGTATAAAATTTCCTTTTGGAAGTGAATTCCTTGTTTGGCATAAGACAAAATACTGGTATAACATTGTGTGTAGGGCTCCCTTTATAAAAGCTTATAAGGTAAGGTGTGAAAGAGTGACACTACACTGTTAAATGTCAATTTTTTGTTCTTAAGGACTTCTTCTCACCTGCCTACAGACAATAAACAAAATGACATTAAAACTAAAATTACATAGCAATATTTGGTGTAACTCACAGGTATTTGACACAAATCTTTTACTACATGTCCTCATATGCCCAATATACCTAATAAAAAGAATTAGGTATATTGGCCCTCCAAGGCAAGGTGGGAAAAGTTTTGTCAACTGAACCGAAGCCTAAAGGCAGTCGGGTGTGTGAAGTCCATATAAACTTATTTATTTATATAGGAAACGTTTGTGTCAAATACCTGCAGTAGTAACTCATGAAAATGTTCTGAAAAAAGGGGGCAAGATTTGCAGCTCAATAAAGTTCTGCTTTAGACAAGTGTTACAAAACAATAACTCATTACTGTAGGATTTCACAATACAAAATGAAAAATAAACTGAAAATATGTAATATGTATATTATCAGTTTCCATCACACTTTATGTATCAAGCTTAAAATTAATGTTTATATTTACAACATCATATTTATTTAGGAGAGTGATTAATAATAAAAATAGCTATAAATAAAGAAACAAACTATAGTCCACATATACCCTCAGGCCTGTTTCCATGGCAATATATACCTGGTCAGCAGAATTTGGTCAGCAAAATAGACCATGTGGTCAGCCTGCTGACCGGTCAGCAGTCAGCTGGTCAGCTAGCTCTGGTCAGCAAAATAGACCTTCCCAGCATGGTCGCATTCCGTAGTTTGATTTAGTACCCGCGATCTCAAGATAAAGAGTTCAAACGTGACACCACGGTGTCAAACAATTTTGATGAACACTTTTATTTATTGTTTTATGATATTTACTCAATTGATATTAGTTCTTGTTGTCATTTATAATGTGTTAATCTACGACTGTTTTCTGTATATGTTTTCTCTACAACCATGTAACTTGTTTGTAAAACGAAACTTAAAAGTACACAAAAAGTTAAGGAGCTGTATGTGTATTCTTCATTTTGTCTCCAAATGCCTGTAAATAAAAAATTATCATTCAGGGTTTCTACTGCCATCAGAGAGCGGAGAGAAGGTGTCACTGGAGGTCACAGTACTACTGTCACAAGCCGTGTTTTTGCTAGTCATATCAGATTTTCTACCACCATCTGCAGAAAACTTCCCGATTTTAGGCAAGTAGTACCATTTATACATGATCTGAAGGCAAGAAAAGTTATTTGTTTTTGTTTTTTGTTTTTTTTTTGAAGGGCACAAATAAGACAAATCAAGTGGTAAAAGAATGGTTCTGAAATCATCCACCTTTTTTATTGGAAAGGGAAAGCATGTGATAATTGTTTGTATCTGTAGTGAATGACCTACCCCTGAGTCATTTATTGACAGTCATTCACCCAGTTTACATACAGGCCTCTATAAAACTGATATTGATAAAATTATGTGGCAAGCCTGCACCTTTAAATTCATAGAACTGTCTAGTTATTTCATTTTCGAAAAATCTCTTGAGAGGGACCACTTTTTGTGTTGTACCTTATTACTCCAAATATATGCGATATTGCAAACTTCAGTGCTGCAGTCTAACCTACCTTTAGGCCAACTTTGAAGACAAGAAAAAAGTTGTTAATAGTCTCGAATAAATAAATGTCATTGTTTTTAAAATTGTAATAATTTGCATCAAAAGCCTTTGACATTTCAAAGAAATTGTTTCCTATGTGCTAAATAATGCCTAAACAAAATGGCTAAAAATCTTTTAAAAAAGTAAATGCACAAAGAAATACACTTCACATTATTGACTTGTGCAGTGCTTTCCAACGCCAAATACCCTTTTTTTAAATGCGTTCTTGTTACTTTTTATAGGGACGTATTTTGCGGTGTCGATGTTACTAGTCAGTATGTCTTTAGTGATGTCAGTGCTAGTGTTAAACGTCCATCATAGAGGTGACGTCAGAGGTAAAAAAGTACCGAAATGGTTAAAGAAATACCTTCTGCAAAATCCTAAATTATGTTGTAAAAACACAGATTATGAATTCGATCATGGAGAAGCTACTGACAACAGTAGTTTCAACCAGGTAAGGATTTTTCCTCAGATTGAACAATAATCACTTAACCCATTTCTACCTAATAGATTATGCCATCCATGTTAGTTGGTCAATTAAAAGGGCTTCTGATATTAGAGATGATGAAATGTCCAGATTTTGTCCGGAGCATATTTTCTTCATCCATGTAGGGATTTTAGTATTACTTGATACAAATGTTCACCATCATGAGACGTAGTATTACGCACATGAACCAGATCTTTAGGTCAAAGTCACACTTAGAGTTCTGATGAAAACACTTGTCCGGAGCAAAACTTCTACAGGCATTGAGGGATTTTAATTCAACTTGGCACAAATTGTTCACCACTGTGAGACGAAGCGTTGCATGAAAAATTTAGGTCCCTGTGGCCAAGGTCAAGGTCACACATAGAGGTCAGACTTAAGATTAAAGTATGAAAATGTTTGTACGGACTATTTTGTCATCATCAATTAAAGGATTCTGTCACACAGTTACCATTATGAAATTGAGTGTTACATGCATAATCCATTGTCAAGATGACACAAATTTACTAAAATGCCAGTATACTGTTTGTGTATATTGACTGGATCATATATTTCACACATTTATCGAAAGTGTATGAAATTACTTCAGAAAATATATGAACATTGTACTTATTCTTAAATAACAACCTTCTGGTTTTAAATAAAGCGTTATTTTCTTTGGTTGCAGTTTCACTTACATCTCAGTACTGAAGCCAGTCTGAAACAAGAACGAATGTACACATGCTTTGATTTAGATTTGCACAAATATTCGAATTCATTATCAGACAGAGTGCCATGTGCAAAATTCAAGCCCCTGTATAATTTAATATACTTCAGACATGCTTACAATTTTGTCCAATTGTCAATTTTCATTGCATTTTTTCCATTTCTTTAACTAATATATGTTCTAATTTATCCTAAGGTTCATTTAAAATGTATGTTTCACTATCCAGCACTAGGAATAGTCAAACTTGCTTCCCTACTAACACCACTTTTTATCCATTATGCCCATATCTTCACCAAAAGTTTTTGTGACGGGCATATTTTGTGACAATGGCACCCTTGTTTCATTGGGTTGTTCTTTTTTCATACCAAACTTCTGGTGTTGTGTGCGTCTTATGAGAAAGAATCAGCAATTGGTAAATTTAACTTTCTCATTACTGAACAGTGGTGAATCGAGACAAAGATTTTAGTTCTTTGATCAAGACTACAAAATGTAAAAAACGTAACTGCAAAACAAAATAAGCCCATTTGCAAAAGAAATAATCTTTCCTCTGTTGTTTTTTTTTAACTCAGATTAATAATCAAATGTAGATTCTCATTAGTCTAGTGCATGTATATATGGAAATGTTTTTAGAATTTGCCTACTTTTATTTTCAGTTAAACGACATAGAAGAAACAAATGTAGGTTCAAGTATCAAAATGAATGGAACAACACAAATGACACACTCATCCCGTCCATTGAGCACTAGTTCACACAGATCTCCAAGCCCGCCAAGACTTCCCTCGATTCCGCAATTTCCAGGAGAAGAGTTTTATACTACGACACTTCCCGAACTACTGTTAAAAGAACAAAATCGAACACTGCGTCATATTGAAAAACATTTTGTACACACAGATGACACTGACTTTGAGCGAGAAGACTGGCAGAAATTAGCCAGAGTTCTTGACAGAATCTTTTTATTGCTTTACATCGTTTGTTTTGCAGTAGTGACGGTTATATTTGTTCTAAAATTAAATTCTCACGAGGATGATAAATTGTCGTGAAAATGGTGAGCTATCTTCATGTGGATGAAAAAACAATAACAAAGAATTGACTTAATTGTGTGCAATAGTGTTCATGAAGCAGTTATTTAGCTTTAAGCTTACTGTATATTTGTGGCACATTTTAATTAAAGGGACCTTATAGGTGGTACGATTATGATGTAATGTCAAGTAATACTACTTACGTTGGACTCATTTAAATGATGTGGTCTCAAAATCCACTTTACAAGCAACTGTTCATACCTTAATACTTAACTGATATAATATATTGTCCGGTTATCATATGCATAGATCATAATCTGTTAAAAATCAAATTTAGATACCAAATAACCCATAATGCCCTTTTTATTTCAAATACAATTAACCTTGCCAAATGCTCATTTAAATTTACTGGATGTTGAGTGATTGACAGGTGTTTTTTAAGGAACTTTTTCCTATGAATGTAAAGTGGTGTCTTTTACCTTAAAAAGGTACTTGCCTCATGTGATGATGGGACTGTGTATTTTGCTGTGCCTAGCGTAGTTTTCCTTTTTTTTTTAATGAAAGATAACAAACATTTGCAGTGGACAATCCTAAGATTTTGATTTTCAAGCTGGTGGTTGTTTCATATATACACTGTGTACAGTATTTTACTGTTTTAACAATGCTTACAATGACCATGTTGGTTCCATGCAGCATGTACATGCCTTGAAAAAAACTGAAAGGGCTCTGATGATTTTACATGTTTCAACAGACAAAAGCATAGCGGTTTGGATCAACATACATAAAATGCTTGGTGAGCAAATAAAAACTGAGATATCTCAGAGATCATCTATCTATATATATCACCGGTACCAGTAGCCCCGATGATATGACTGAGGTTCCTGCAGGATCAAGTTATTGTACGTTGTAGCCGATAGTGCACGAGACAGAAAGCATCCAATTTCAAAAAAAAAACCTGGTAAACATTGATATGGGACTTCAGTTTAACGTCTCATTCAGAAGACAACTAGTAACGTTAGTGGATGAACGGGAGATCAGACTCAAAACCCCAAGATTACAAATCCATGCAGCCCCTTACCACTGGACCATTCATCCACCCCCCTCCCACCCCCCACGAAATCTTCGTGATCCTAAGATACCTGGTAAATTTACCATGAAAATATCCATATTCCCATGTTTTACATTCTTTTAATAACACTTACATACATGCACAACATGCAAGCTAATTTCGAGAAAGAATATGGTTATTAATGATGGTATGTGTTGTTGTTTAGTTTTAACATACATGTACTTATATTACATAGGGTGGAATTCAAGTTCTTGCAACGTATATTAAACCTGTGCGCTCATCAAAATAATTTTAGTAACATCATGAGCATATTCAGAGATACTTCTGTTTTGGGTCAGAATATCCCTTTAAACTGCTCCCTAGTTGCAAACCAGTGCTTGCGACGGAAGTGTGGAATGTCACTGGAGACTCTCGCCCCTGGTGGGATTTGAACCAGCCACCTCCGGATTTTTTTTTAGCCTTCACTTCTTGATTTGGGTCAAAATATCAGTAGATTTAAATTTTGTTTAATGTAAAGAGTTCTGAAATATGTGTTGCTTAAATCCACTAAGCATATTTTCTTTGGACTTTCATTTTATAAGTACCATTTTGCATTTTATTAAACATCAACATATCAGTAACATTTTTAATAAAGGTTTTGAAAAAACTAGAACTGTGTCCATAGGACACGGATGCCCCCACTTACATAAGTGCTCATAAACAAGAGCATGTATATCCTGTATGTAAGATTTTTTTCTGTACATATACCTAAAATGATCTACAGGTAACCTTATGTACATGTTAAATTAAATTACAAATGTAAAATTTATATGTTCAATTATTTATATGGTATATAGTGAAAAAATCAACAAAGGGCCATAATTCTGTTAAATATGGTCACAGCAAAAATTCCTTCCTTTACTACCATATACACATTAAAGCTGTTCATCCCTGGAAGTTTAAGCAAAATCTGCCATCCGGTTTATGAGGAGTTGCGTTCACAAAATTTCTATATGGAATATAGTGAAAAAATCAACAAAGGGCCATAATTCTGTTAAATTTGGTCGCAGCAAAAATTCCTTCCTTTACTTCCATCTACACATTAAGGTTGTTCATCCCTGGAAGTTTAAGCAAAATCTGCCATCCGGTTTAAGAGGAGTTGCATTCACAAAATTTCTATATGGTATATAGTGAAAAAATCAACAAAGGGCCATAATTCTGTTAAATTTGGTCGCATCAAAAATTCCTTCCTTTACTACCATCTACACATTAGAGTTGTTCATCCCTGGAAGTTTAAGCAAAATCTGCCATCCGGTTTAAGAGGAGTTGCGTTCACAAAATTTCTACATAGTATAAAGTGAAAAAATCAACAAAGGGCCATAATTCTGTTAAATTTGGTCGCAGCGCAAAATCCTTCCTTTACTACCATCTACACATTAAGGTTGTTCATCCCTGGAAGTTTAAGCAAAATCTGCCATCCGGTTTAAGAGGAGTTGCGTTCACAAGATTTCGGGACGTGCGGACGGACGGACAGACGTACGGACGGACAAGTGCAACGCTATATGCTCCCCACTTTGTGGGGGCATAAAAAAACAAGAGATGTTTGTAAAACATATATGCCACCATTGAGTCCTATACGTAGAAGCAGCCATGAAATTTTGAGGAGCTGGGACCAAGAGTTCTATAGTTATTGATCGAAAACCATTTTGCTATTCAAGTACACTGTGACCATGGCCTTAGACCTGGTAACCTGAAAACTAAAGGGCTCATCTTCAAGTCATGAACAACTTATAGACAAAGTTTGAGGAACATGGTCCCAAGCGTTCCACACTTATTCATTGGAAACCACTTTACTTTTCAAAGTCATGGTGACCCTTGACCTTTGACCCAATAACCTGAAAAATGATAGTTTTCATCTACTGATCATAACAAACCTACATACTAAGTCTGACGAACCTGGGCCCAAGGAATCCCCAGATATTCAGCAGAAACTGTTTGCTTTTCAAGGTTACTGTGACCTTGACCTTTGATCTAATAATTCTAAAAGCTTCAGGTGTCATCTAGTTGTCCAAGACCAACCTACCTATGAAGTTTTAAGGAGCTGGGCCCATGCCTTCTATAGTTATTGATTGGAAACCGTTTAGCTGTTCAAGGTCACTCTGACTTTGACCTGGTGACCAGAAAAACTATAGGGGCCATCAACAAGTCATGCCCAACCTACATACTAAGTTTGAACTACCTGGAACCAAAGCTTCTGTAGTTATTGATCGAAAAGTGTTTTCCTCTTCAAGGTCACTGACCTTGACCTTTGACCTGATAAACTATACAGGTCATCTACTGGTCATGACCAACCTACATACTAAGTTTAAATTACCTGGAAGCAAGGGTTCTATAGTTATTGATTGGAAACCATTTTGCTATTCAATGTCACTGTGACCTTGACCTTTGACCTGATGAAATAAAAAACTATAGGGGTCATCTACTAGTCATGACAAACCTAAATACTAAGTTTGAACAACCTAGAATCAAGTGTTCTATAGTTATTGATAGGAAACTGTTTTGCTCTTCAAGGTCATTCAATGTGTTCAGCTAAGGCTTATTGTTACTTCCTCTGTTTTTTCTTATTCTAGCTTCAAAAGTTCATAGACATTAGTGTTAAATACTTTCTGTTTTTTTACGCCCATCGAAGATGAGGGGGCATAAAGTTTTGCAAATGTCGGTCGGTCGGTCGGTCCGTTGGTAGACACTTCGTTTCCGATCAATAACTAGAGAACCCTTTGACATAGGTTCACCAAACTTAGTATGCTGGTCAGTCATCACCAGTAGATGACCCCTATTGATTTTGAGGTCATTAGGTCAAAGGACAAGCTCACAGGGACCTTCATCCTAAAAACGGTTTCCGATCAATAACTAGAGAACGCTTTGACCTAGGTTCACCAAACTTGGTATGCTGGTTAGTCATCACCAGTAGATGACCCCTATTGACTTTGAGGTCATTAGGTTAAAGGTCAAGATCACAGAGACTTTCATCCTAGAAACGGTTTCCGATCAATAACTAGAGAACGCTTTGACCTAGGTTCATCAAACTTGGTATGCTGGTTGGCCATTACCAGTAGATGACTCCTATTGATTTTGAGGTCATTAGGTCAAAGGTCAAGCTCACAGGGACCCTCATTCTACAAACTGTTTCTGATCAATAACTAGAGAACCCTTTGACCTAGGTTCACCAAACTTGGTATGCTGGGTGGTCATCACCAGTAGATGACCCCTATTAACTTTGAGGTCATTTGGTCAAAGGTCAAGACAACAGGGACCTTCATCCTAAAATCGGTTTCCGATCAATAACTAGAGAATGCTTTGACCTAGCTTCACAAAACTTGGTATGCTGGTTGGTCACCACCAGTAGATGACCCCTATTGGTTTCAAAGTCATTAGGTCAAAGGTCAAGATCACAGAGACTTTCATCCTAAAAACGGTTTCTGATCAATAACTAGAGAAGGCTTTGACATAGGTTCACCAAACTTGGTATGCTTGGTAGTCATCACCAGTAAATGACCCCTATTGATTTTGAGGTCATTAGGTCAAAGGTCAAGCTCACAGGGACCCTCATCCTGAAAACGGTTTCCGATCAATAACAAGAGAAAGCTTTGACCTAGGTTCACCAAACTTGTTATGCTGGTTGGTCATCACCAGTAGATGACCCCTATCACTTTGAAGTCATTAGGTCAAAGGACAAGATCACAGAGACTTTCATTCGAAAAACAGTTTCCGATTAATAACTAGAGAACGCTTTGACCTAGGTTCACCAAACTTGGTATGCTGGTTTGTCATCACCAGTGGATGACCCCTATTGACTTTGAAGTCATTAGGTCAAAGGTCAAGATCACAGAGACTTTCATCCTATAAACGGTTTTCAATCAATAACTAGAGAATGCTTTGACCTAGGTTCACCAAACTTGGTTTGCCGGTTATTCATCACCAGTAGATGACCCCTATTGACTTTGAGGTCATTAGGTCAAAGGTCAAGATCACAGAGACTTTCATCCTAAAAACGGTTTCCGATCAAAAACTATAGAACCCTTTGACCTAGGTTCACCAAACTTGTTATGCTGGTTGGTCATCACCAGTAGATGACTTTGAGGTCATTATGTCAAAGGTCAAGATCACAGAGACTTTCATCCTAAAAACGGTTTCCGATCAATAACTAGAGAACGCTTTGACCTAGGTTCACCAAACTTGTTATGCTGGTTGGTCACCACCAGTAGATGACCCCCTATTGATTTTGAGGTCATTTGGTCAAAGGTCAAGCTCACAGAGACTTTCATCCTGAAAACAGTTTCTGATAAATAACTAGAGAAGGCTTTGACCTAGGTTCACCAAACATGGTATGCTGGTTGGTCATCACCAGTAGATAACCCCTATTGATTTTGAGGTCATTAGGTCAAGGTCACAGGGACCTTGATCCTAAAAAACGTTTCTGATCAATAACTAGAGAACGCTTTGGCCCAACCACAAGCAATTAGGTGCTGCTGGGGGGCATGTATGTTTTACAAAATTTCTTGTTTAATTGTTCTCAAGTACACTATTGTACTGGAACTTGGATATCCCCTTATTTACAGACTTTGAATGCATGGAGGCAAACAAATAGAAAGTAAATCCAACACATTTCTACTGAAAGTGACTGAGGGGTTTGGAATGGCGCTGAACCAGATCTGTCACAGAAATAATTGTCAATAATGTCACATGCTGTGATTCATTCTAAATGATATGTTTTTATTTGCATATTTGATGTTTAAATACATTGACTTAAGAAAATGCCATTAAAAAGTATTAAAGATCAATATTGCAATTGTGACTGGACAGCAATTGCTGTAATGCTTATGTCAATATTAATATATGCCTTTAATGATCAGGGGCATAGCCAGGGCTTTTGAAGGTGTACGCAGAATCCTAGGGGGGGTCCGGGGCTAGTTCTGATTTCCAAAACTTTATAAGCCGCTTTTTTAACATTTTGTTCATTTATAAGATGCGGCATTAAAGTGTACACGTCCTGTAACAGTATATAAATCGTGTACGCTGAAGACCTTAAGCTATCCGGGGGCATGCTCCCCTGGATTTTTTTTCTGTAGATTGTCTCAGGAGCGTTTTGGCGGGTTTTTGGCATTAAATAAGTCATATTTTTTTCACCAATATTACTCGATTTTCTGGACCAATGTGTACGCAGCTGCGTATTCTGCGTACTGGTAGCTACGCGCCTGATGATTATCATTTTTGTCATGCTGAATTACAATTTTTAAGTTTGTCATGCCGATTTACAATTTTTAAGTAAAATCTTAATTAAAGGCCCCAGTTCACTTTCATAATGACAGTATATTTAAGCAAGTGTTACAACTGTGCTTCTAGTGAAGTTTCCCATACTTGAACAGCTAAATACAATCCATTAATACAACCAGTGCAATATGCAATGCATAAATCTGTGCACAAAAATTGCTTTTTTGAATTTCTTTCAAAGGATTTTAAGTCACACAAGAGCCATGTTACAAATGATTAATCCCCCCGCCGGGAAGAAATTACCTGAAGTTACATTTTACTTGGTGAGAGGAAATCCTTATAGTCCTGCTGAGTACAGTTTTCAAGTAAGTGGAAAAAGAATAAGGCTTTTGGAGTTATGCTCTCGAATTTTTTTTCAAGTAAATCTGATAAATGGGAATAACTCTTAAAGTAGGCAAGGTAGAGTTATTGTTCTTGTATTGCACTTTCTACCAATATGCTATGTCAGTGTGTTAACTTTGAAGTAAATCCCTCTAGTACTTTTGGAGTTATGCTCTGGAATTTTTTTTTCCAAGTAAATCTAATAAAGGGGATGACACTAAAAGTAGGCAAGGCAGAGTTATTGTTCTTGCAGACTGCACTTCCTACCAAAGTGCTATGTCAGTGTATTAAGTTTGAAGAAACTCCCTCAAGTACTTTTGGAGTTATGCTTCGGACAAAGTTTTTCAAGTACATCTGATAAAGGGGAATAACTCTAAAAGTAGGAAAGTTAGAGTTATTTTTCTTTTAAATTGCACCTCCCAATGTGCTCCGTGAGTGTATGAAGTTTGAAGAAAATCGCTAAAGTACTTTTGGAGTTATGCTCCGGACAAAATTTGGCCCGACGCATGGATGGCAACTCTAAAAGTAGGCAAGGCAGAGTTATTGTTCTCATACACTGCACTTCCTACCAATGTGCTACGTCAGAGTATGAAGTTTGAAGAAAATCCCTCAAGTACTTTTGGAGTTATGCTCCGGACAAAATTGGGATGGATGCAGGGACCAAGACCATTTCTATTATTCCCTTCACCTTTGGCAGGGGGATAAAAACCATCCATTTCAAAGCTACTACCATCTGTTTACCCAGTATTCTTAAAAAAAAACAAGTAACTTGTTCAAGAGAAAGAAAAACTTTTAATGCAAAAATTCAACAGAATAAATAAATTCAAATTCACAAGAAAATATATCAACAAGAGATTCATAGATACATTTTACAATAAGAGTCAAGCTTTAAGCAAGCTCACTCGCTCTAAACACTTTCCTGTACTACAAACTCCAAAACATACATGTATATATTACCTGTTAATTTAACAGTGTCAAACCATGTTTAAGCCTTTGGCCATTTGTATCAGTATAACAAGTATTGTGAAAATAAGAGATTCAAAAATGATACTTTACTATGAATACAAGTTTCAGTTTGAACAGAATTTAAAGTAACTGATTTAGATAAAACAAATAAAGGTAATATCCTAAAGATTATCGAACTTTTTCATGCTTAACTAACTGCAAACATGAACATTTAATTACTTCTTTTAAGTTAAATATTTGAAAGGAAATATTTTCAGGTAAAAATATAAATTTCTTTGCCTAATGAATAATTTGGAAAATATCTTTATCTCAAATTTATGAAAGAATTCAATGTTTAAAACATTTAAAATTTGAGCATGAAACTTTGCTGAGCGCAAAAAAGTCCAATAATCGCATGGTCTGCATTGCCTGTAAGTATAAGCTAATACCAAGGCAAGCTAATGGCAAAAGTCTTCATTGTTTTTGTTTTATTTGTTTTATGCAAAGTCTGAAATCCATCTAGAGTGCTTAAGTAAACCAGAAAAGTTCTTATTAAAACAGGTCTGTGCTAGTAATTAGACACATATGCAGGTATTCTGTTTTTCACATCAGGCTGAACATTTATCATTTCATATACTGGTAATTCTTTATATTTGTTCAAAATATCATACACATAGTAAGTCAACAGTTAAAACGAAACAAGCAGTTAGGTATGTGGAATGTGAGAGACTACTGGAAATGATGCTGGAATGCATATAGATATGTCAGAAGTTTCTATGGCAACTGTTATTATCGACTTGAAGAAAGATTTAAAAATTTAAACAATTCACATCGGGTCAGACTTCATCAACATTTTAACAAACATGATGAATTTAGCTGAGTAAAAATACTACACTGAGTAATAATTTTTTAGATAACATCTACTGAAAATGAAAATAGTTTGGTCAGGTTTGGTTTAGTTATGTTAAACACCCTCACTGGAAGTCATATCCAGACAGGAGTTTACATAACAATCCTTCCTGGGAATGGCCACAGCTGACCTATCATTCTCTGTAAGGAACTGCCAACTTTCTCACATAGAAAACGAAAGTAAATGAGAATGCAAGCAATTCTGTGTTGCCTCCTTTGAACCATAAACATTATTTTAAATACCTCCAGATTTATAGTTATCATTGCATCAAGTGAACTAATCATATACATGTAACTAGAGGCAGGATAAAGTCTCTTATTCTAAAGTAAACCCTATGTTAAACTTACACCTAATGCTTTATTTTTATTCTGTATGAAACTAATGGCTTTTATAAAATAACGATCTCCATGTAAAACAACCCAAACTATAAATACATATCTATAGAACATTATTCCTGCTTGTTTTTTTTGTAATTACGTTCATAAAAAAGTTGATTACTGTAAAGGTCATTAACTTAATCACAAGAGGGACACAGGTGATTACAGATGCAGTAACATTAAAAACAACAAATACAAAAGATTTCTTCGTATTTTTAAAAGGCATAAAAACACTTCCACAAAAGAAAACCAATTGCCATATATTTAAATACACCTTTGTATCTTTAACTCAATCTTGATTATATAATTAAACCTGTTCAATAACTTATGCAAAATTACATGTACCATCTGAGTGAACAAGCCTTAGCATAAATCGCTAACCCCCACCACCTTACACACCCCCAAAACAACTGTCCTAAAATATTTTAGTTTAATTAACTTGAATGCTTTCTAACAAAGTCATATGGAGTAGGCAGTTAACCTAACCAGCATTTCTGGGAAAGACAAATACTAGACTCCCAAAAACCATTGCCAACAGTCTGACAAAGGTTAATGTAATAATGACTGATCACCACTCATTCTCTTACCTCAATGTGATCACCACTCATTCTCTTACCTCAATGTGATCACCACTCATTCTCTTACCTCAATGTGATCACCACTCATTCTCTTACCTCAATGTGATCACCACTCATTCTCTTACCTCAATGACACCTGTTGTTTTAAGTTACCTTAAGAACATGACCTCAACATTTCTACATACTTTTACATAAAACATTTGAGACAATTACTTCATATTTCAGCTATACACATAAAATAGACAGACTATTACAATAACACAAGAAAGATACAATCTTAACAAGAAATCCAAAAACAATAACTTCTTTTCCTTCTTTCATGTTAAGAAGAAGCTGAATTGAATAGGACACAAAGTATTGCATATGCAACTTTTACAAGGACAAGCACTTGCATACTATTGTTTATATGGCTTTAACAGTAACAAGCAAAAGACAAAAAAAAAAGATTAAAAAAAAAATATAAATGGAAGTTTAAGTTACACTAACCTTTTGGCATGTTTTTACACTGAGGTAATCAGACTGACATTACTAATGTAATACTGTGAGAGGATATCTGTTCATAAAAGAAATTCTTTAATAAAAGAACTTAAAAAACAACAACACTCACACAAAAAGTTAACAGAAACTCCAGACATGGCATAGTGATGAAAAGAACATAATTCTGAAATTGTAACTCAAACAAAAACTGAACAAAACTCATGGTTTATTTAGAAACAAGATTTTCTTTGAAAACATTGACCATGACTGCACTTGTGGCCTTTTAGTCCAATCTGCATATTAGCAAATTTCAGTCATGCCTATATACAAGAAATGTATGAACTAAGTTTGGAGACAATCTATCCATTACAAGCTATCCTAATGACAAATATTATGAGCTGTTTCATGAGATTATAAACAATGTGGTCAAATTTTACATTTTCAGGTTTTTCACTTTCAAATAATAGACTGTTTAGAAATTACTTTTGTATACTTTTGATCGCATTTGAACTACCAGAAGTTACACTAATAGTAGAATAAAAAATGCATATATAACATTTCTATTAATCATTTTCATATTAGGGATGTCATACCACATAACATGCAACATGTGATATAATTGTAAGGTTCTTGTGTGATCCATTTACATGTTTCGGTTGCCTTCAAAGACTTTACTCTCACATTTTCAATGACTTTGAAGTAATTCAGAAAAGGCAGAAAACATTGTGCATTTGCAGAAAACATTAATGAGTTTATGACATCAAAATTTGATGTCATTTTCTCCATGGTGTCAAATTAACTAGATTGTTGATCTTCTCACGTCATGTCACATAAAAATGTTGCTTACTGAAATTCAACATCGCTAAAAAAAGACTTTAAACTCAGAAAGCCTTTATAAATACTAAGTTTCTGATAACATAAAAAAATCATGGACTCAACATAATGCTGAATGAACCTTGCACCATTTCTAGAACAAAAGTCAACAGACATTGGGAATAAGAATAAAAATGTTATTGCTGTTTGAACAAAGTTTCTAAATGTATCATCAACTATACAAAAATAGCACTGTAAAATGAATATCAACTCTCTGACACTCTCTGCAGTTATCTATTTCTTCTTCTTTTTGTCAGATTTTTCTTGAACTATCATTTGCTTGAGCTGAGGCTGAAAAAAAAAGGTATAAAAAATTTTTTTTTCACTGTTCAAGTAAACACATGGTAACTTTAAATTAGTTATGTAGGCATGAGAAACGTTTTTCTTATAGAGAATGGGAATCTATTACAGCCCCTTCCCAGAATCTTTTACTTGTCATTCTCAGAATCAATGTTAAGGTAAAACTGACTGCCTGATGAGCCTCCTGACTGTTGGAAGGCACTAAACTCAGCTGTCTGTCTTTTGTAAGTACTGGTTTTAGACGCAAATACTTCATAGCTACCATCTCCCTTAAAGTTACTGACAGGAAGCAACTTTTATACCCATGAATATAAACTATGGCAATATTCTCAAGCTGAATTTCAAATAGTATTCGATAATTATTTGTTTCAGCAGAGATCAAGATAGACTTCACTCAAAGAGCACCAAACGTGATGTTTTCACAAGTAGCAAAGCCATGAGCAATTATTCTGTTTCTTTCATTGATGTTTTTCTTAAAATTTATCTGGCATGACATGCAGGTTTAATGAAATGATGTTATGATTTCAATGATGTCACAAATGTTTTGAATCCGGCACAGTGAAGGTGCCATAAGAAAACAGAAGTTCAGCCGGGTTCAAGCAAAATATAACAGGGAAAATTATATTTTCATTATTAAACTTGAGTTTCTCAGGATATAATCTGATGTTACTGAAAAAACTAGAAAGAAAACCTAACACTAAAAAGTAACATGTCATCGAGAATTAAGTACCCACATCAAACAGCTACATTGTAGCACAACACCTAGTTCATCTTTCTCTATGAATTTAATTACTTCCGTCTGTTTTGATATTACTTCATGTTTGTTTCTTAAGCCGTAGTGAAGCTGAATAAATGACATTTCCTTGAAAAATTATTCATGGTCCTTGTGAAGCCGTATTAATCACATTTACTTCAAAATTAATGTTAAAATTTTAATTTACATGCTGAAGGTGAGCAAAGAACATTAGTTAATATTCACAGGATTAATCCATCGCTAGAAATTTAAGTCATGGGTTCCAAACTGAAAGTGTCATGCTGAAGTCCTTCCATTTCATGTGTCACATTTAATCCTATTTGTTATCTGCATGTCCATTCTTTAAAAAGTGCCAATTCAGAAATTAAGATTTTGGATCGTATGTTTCTCAATGACCCCAAAGTAACCTTACCTTGAGTATAGTAAAGGAGCATGTAAGATCATCTGAGACAATCATAGTGGCAGCAGCATTGTCAAATTCCCCGCAGTAATTTGGTGCACCAAATAATGTCACAAGCTGAAACAATCCATAACAGAGTGCAAACACCAAATTTTTTTTCTGAGGCTGGATAACAATTAAAGTTGATTCATTCGAATGTTAGGTATTTAGGCTTCAGTACGACTTCTATGTAATTATCTCCGCTACTGCAACACTACCATGTGACCAGCAGGAAAGGAAACAAGGCACTATTAATTTCAAGCAGAAATCACTTTGTGTAAATATTACTTTCAACAGTACTCTACCCACACTTTACAAATCAGAGGTACAACCGTACATGTATATGAAAAGAAGGTTTACCTAGAAAAAGACTGCCAATAACCCTAATGTTCAATTTCAGTCAGACCACTGACAACCAGAATCTATGTAACAAAGACAAACTTTTGAAATAGTTTACCTGTCTTTTCTGAAAGAACTGATACCCATCTTCAACTACCTGAAAATAAGCAAAGAGATATACATGATTAAAATCATGCCACACTGCGATGAATAGTATACCCGAAATTATAGTTACAAGAAGAAACGCCGCCATATGAGAAAACCAGGTTTTCAACCTTTCACTAAATAATTTTACGACAGAAAAATGTTTTTTAAATACAACCGTGAACCTGATCTAAACCCAAGAACTCATGACTGAGGACTCCTAAAAATCTATTACTATACCATAAAAACTAGAGACTATGATTATTAAACATTTGAGCAATGCAACATATATGAATAATCTGCATGAAGCCATGAAAATAACTTTGAGTGTGTATGAAATGCATGCAGGTGTCAGGATGCTACAAGTATGCTATACACAAAGTATCATCAAGATCGGTCAATTTACACCCAAGTTATTTAAGAGAAACTGATTCCCTATTTTCAAAAACAGTGACCATAACCAGATTGATCCTAAATACAATCCTAAGCTGGGTTCTGTGCAAGGGTGATATAAACCAAGTTTGGTCAAGATTGACCAATAAATACTTAAGTTATTACAGTGACCTTGACCAAACTGACTGCAAATAAAATCACAACCTAGGTTTTCATGCAAGGGTGCTTTACACTAAGTTTAGTCAAATTAGTCAATCCAACCTTAAGTTAATGACTGGAATCCAATTTTCTATTTTTAATAAAAGTGACCTTGACCTTGACCCAAGTGACCCCAAATACAATCCCAAGCTAGATTTTCATGCAAGGGTGCTATACACCCTGTTTTGTCAACACGAGTCCTTGCAAGCCTAAGTTATTGACTGGAATCCATATTTCTTTTTTAGTAACAGTGACAATGACCTTGACCAGACTGGTCCCAAATATAATCCCAAGCTAGTATATTATTCAAGTGTATTAAGTTTAGTCAGGATTGACCAATAAAAACTTAAATTATTGTCCAGAAACCAATTTTCTATTTTTAGTAACAGTAACCTTGTCCTGACTGACCCCAAATACAATTCCAAGTTAGGTTTCGACGCAAGGATGCTATATACCAAGTTTTGTTAAGATTGGTCAATCCAAACTAGAAATGGGTTTTTGATTGAACAAAAACATATGTCTCCCCCCAGCCAGTAACTGCAGGTAGTATTGAGTCAGACGATTGTAAAATTTGACATTTAACCTCCAAGTGTGACCTTGACCTTGAGACACCGCACCCGCAAAGTGGGTTCTGCACGTCACCTTGATGAGGTGAACATCTGACCCAAGTTTCATAAAAATCCTTCAAGGGCTATTGAAGATATAGAGCGGACACGATTTAGTGGCATTTGACATTTAACCTCCAAGTGTGACCTTGACCTTGAGACACCGCACTCGCAAAGTGGGTTCTGCACGTCGCCTTGATGAGGTGAACATCTGACCCAAGTTTCATAAAAATCCTTCAAGGGCTTTGGAAGATACAGAGCGGACACGATTTTGTGACGGACAGACAGACAGACGGACGGACGGACGGATGGACGGACGGACAGACGGACGGACGGACGGACAACCGGGGGAAAAACAATATGTCTCCCCCATTTTT
Organism: Cyclina sinensis; assembly: GCA_012932295.1. NCBI lineage: Eukaryota > Metazoa > Mollusca > Bivalvia > Venerida > Veneridae > Cyclina > Cyclina sinensis. The sequence goes on from JAAONU010000001.1 coordinate 20,230,698, forward strand.
GGGGGGAGACATAACTAAAGTTATTGAATGGAAACCATCAGTTTGATGCCCACCCACCCGCACCAATGCCTGCCTGCCATACCCCAATCTAATAACCATGTTTTAACTTCATTGAAAACCTGGTTAAAAATACAAAATAATACATTGTATAACAAGACAGTGACTGACACAGTTATACAAACAAAATATTCAGAACATATGACTGATTATGGTTAATGGTGATCAATATAGTGATTGAATTTTACACATATTTCTTCTTCTCTGACTCAGCATTACCCCAGGGAAACAACCCTTCAGGAGAATTTTGCTTACTAGGGGAGAAAACCCCATACTTAAATACAAACTGAACAAAACAGTTTCTTCCCTTACATTCCACCAAATGAACATATGCTAAGTAACTTTCTTGTTTTCAATTTATCAACACCAGACATCTTGATTTAATAAAATTTTACTATTATAAAAGAACATAATGAAAAAGAAAAGAAATTATTGTTAAACAAGAGGGCCATGATGGCCATGTATAACTAACCTTAGAAACTGACCCTAATGAAAACATATCATATCTGTTCTGCCATAACGTTAGGATATTTTTGTCAAACAACAGGGTTTTCCTTTCCATGCAACTTACTTGGAATCTTAAGCCCATGTGATCCAGTTTTAATCACTCACAAAAGATCATCTATAAAAAAACATTCAGGCCAAATCTAGCTAAAATTGGGTAAAAAATTTGACCTCTGAGCTGTTCACATGGTTTTCCACTGACCTAAGCTGATGACCTAGTTTTTGCTTGACATGACCCAGTTTAAAATTCTAAGACAGATTACCTGGTGTGCTCTAACAATGAGGCTGAGATCATGTTTTTTACAGAAATCCTTCACAACATCTCCACCAAATGTGAATGATACACCTCGATCATTCTCTCCCCACCCTGTTATATCCTGAAATAAAAGACAACAGGTTAGTTACACATTGACTCATTTCTTAATATTCTCTTACAAAACTGAGAGTAAAAAGACGTGTCTTTCTGGTGTTTAAACTGGATAAGTATTTTTAGGTCTAAAATTTAATTTCCCAACCACAAATTAAGCTAGTTATGCAAAATCTCAAAACCTGACAAGAGAACTAGGTTTGTAAAATGTCTGATCTGTATATCATTTATAACTATCTTTAATTAAAGCGACTGACTCACAGATGGGCTGACGATGAAAAAAAGAAAATGTTTATACATCTAGAAATTCTAGCTGTAATTGTGAAGAACATATCTTAATTAAGTTACTGACCCATTTTTGTTACAGGAACACATCACAATATAAACATCTACACACTTTTATCAGTAAAATATTTACCCTGTTAGTCACGGGGCAGATAGTTTGGTTATAACTTTAATTTTCACAAAGTATTATAACTTGTATCTGTGGCTCAGTAGTGTAGATCATTGCTCGATATTTTACTGACCGAAAGGGCATGGCTTCGAATCCTGGTAAAAGCAAAACTTTTTTTTCCAGTTTTCATGGTGTAAAGAACCATAATATCAAGTTTCTTTCCACAGTATATTATCTTCTCTTCAATTTTAAAGAAAAAAAAAATTCAGCTAAATTCTGTGAGTCAGTTGCTTTAAAGAGCCTGTCAACATTTCATTTTGTGCTCAACAATACACTGACAGGATTCCTACATTTCCTACATCTACTTTTAGTACAGTATGTTGGTTGAGTAAATTCAAGCAAAGTTAAGTAAACCTTGTTTCTAGACTAATATAATTATTACTTATTTCTTTATAATACATACATGTCATATAACAGCAAATATAACACTTGCCACAAATTAATGATAATTTTTACTGTCATTTTCTAGATAAATTTTATTATACAGTGGTTCTGTTTCTATCTGATGCTCTATTTCAATTTCATTTGATTTGTTAAAAATTTAATCAGCTAATGTTTTGTTATGGCTTCTTTCAGTACAGTTAAAGTGAATATAGCTACAGTAAACCCTATTTAATGGGTATTTTTAGTCAAGTGATAAAAAGAATCCGACACTTGTTAACATTTCATATAAACTTTTATTCAACTCACCCAAGAAGAATATCTCGAAGAGAGCCAGAGGCACATTCAAAATACTTCTTTCTGACTTTGCTGAATAAAAGTTGATATAAACTCATGTCAGATCCTATTAACAGTCTGACTTTACTTAAGCAGCCTGCCAAGGGAAACAGAAGCTGCTTAAGCAAGGTGACTACCTAATGCTGGCTCACTTTCTTTAGTACTAGTAGGCATGTGATTACTTTGAACACAGAATTATAACACTTTATCAATTGTTGTACACAAATGTATCTTTATTAAATTTTTAATTCAAAAACTCACATTCAAAACACAATACACATGCTATCTTACAATTATTTAAATTCTTTTAGATATCATCATTATCATTACTGACTTTCTTGTCATGACAGGAGCGGTCTCAGCTTTTCTACTAGAAACTAAAAACATTTGTTTCTTAAGTGCTATCTGAAGTAACCTCTGATTCAGTAATGGCATATTTGAAAATTTCTTTCTTTTAAGTTTACATTTTATCTTTGAAAGTAACAAAACATTCTTAAATTTAAGATTAATATTGTTCTGATTTTAAGGTGAATAGCGAAAGTTGAGTCATTATATGGTTAAGAGTTATTCCCCTTTTTGTGTAACTGGGATGATTTGTACAAGATGGTGTTCTCCTAATGAGCCGAGATATAGAACAAAGTATAGTAATACTTCAGCTTCGTTTTCTTTTACTCCCGTGGAAGATTTAAATAAGAGTCCAACTAAAAAGCATGTTTCTTGGGTGCTTAACTTTATTTTAACTTCTACTGACTGCTGAAATCAATACGTTTTATAATTATAACACAAATTTCTCAACACTTAATGAGATCAAAGGTTAAATCAACCGTTTACTGAGAGTCTATTGTTATTGCCTGTAATTAGATTTGTTAAAATTGAAACACATTATAATATATGCATAACAAATAGTCACTGAATTTTCACACTGATACATCAAAGCACGGTGTATTGTCATGTGTTTGCCTTAAAGGGTTTATTCTAGGACTTGTCAAAATATATTCACACCTTGAGCAGTGATACGTGACCACTTAATCAGGTTGATTTTTGGCAAACTGAATGCCATCAGTGTGGCCGCTGGCTGCAGACATAAAGCGACCATTTAATTAATGCCTTCTTAAGAAGGATTTTCAACGGGAGCTTCATAAAATGACCACTGACACAAGGTGACAACAAGTTAGACTGTATATAAAACTCTTTAGAAGTAAATCAACATACCTCATCAGGATCTGACCACAACATGTCACACACAAGACCTTGATCTGGCACATCCATTGGTCGTTCCATATTTCTTATCTAAGTAAAACAATCAAACATTTACCAAATGTTTTGAAATAACTGATAGGGTTTACATAAAGCACAACTGAATGGTACCTTCTGTATCTAGTACATCTACATTTTAAAATGGAAACTGACATTTTTATTGAGGATTAGACTGGAATTATTAGAGCTTATGTCATAATATATAATGGAGGTCTGACAGTTTTTTAAATCTAAGCACATATACCTTAATCTGTTCTATTATACAAAACATGCAGAAACAGCATTTTCTTACAGTTATAATCTCAACACAGCACAAGTAATTTGCTTTTTCTCATTATATCATGTATGTTCTTGACCAATAGCTACTGACAAAATTCTGAAATCACTACTTTAAAACAAATGGGCCATGATGGCTCTAGATTGCTCACCTGAATACTTTGCCTTTGGGTCTGCTATTGAGCTAACATCAAAAGCTTTTTTAAGAATCTCCCTATATAAATCTATATGAATACAAGTGACCCCCAGGGCAGGGCCAAATTTCACTCAAGGGGCATAATTTAAACAAACTTGGTAGATGACCCCTAACTGATGCTCCGTTAAAAACATCTAAGTTCTAGGCTCTATGGTTTCAGACAAGAGGTTTCTTAAAGTTTTGCCTATATTAGCCTAGGTAACATCAACTGATCCCCGGGGCAGGGCCAAATTTGACCCCAGGGGCATAATTTGAACAAATTTGGAAGAGGTCCACTAGACAATGCTACATAAAAAATCTAAAGGCTCAGGGCCTTGTGGTTTCAGACAAGAAGATTTTCAAAGTTTTCCTAATATAAGCCTTTATAAAATTAATTTATCCCCAGGGCAGGCCCAAATTTGACCCCAGGGGTATAATTTGAACAAACTTGGAAGAGGTCCACTAGACAATGCTACATACCAAATCTTAAGGCTCAGAGCTTTGTGGTTTCAAACAAGTAGATTTTCAAAGTTTTCCCTACATAAGACTTTCTAAAACCAATAACCCGTGGGGCAGGGCCAAATTTGACCCCAGGGGTATAATTTGAACAAACTTTGTAGAGGTCCACTAGACAATGCTATATATCAAATCTTAAAGCTCAGGGCCTTATGGTTTCAGACAAGAAGATTTTCAAAGTTTTCACTATATAAGCCTATGTAAAACCAATGACCCCGGGGTGGGGCCAAATTTGACCCCAGAGGTATAATTTGAAAAAACTTGGTTGAGGTCCACTAGGAAATGCTACATACCAAATCTTAAGACTCAGGGTCTTGTGGTTTCAGACAAGAAGATTTTCAAAGTTTTCCCTATATAAGCCTATTTAAAATCAATTGACCCCCTAGGCATGGCCAAATCTGACTGCAGAGGTATAATTTGAGCAAACTTGGAAGAGGTCCACTAGACAATGCTACATACCAAATCTTAAGGCTCAGGGCCTTGTGGTTTCAGAAAAGAAGATTTTTAAAGTTTCACTATATAAACCTATGTAAAATCAATTGACCCCCGGGGCAGGGCCAAATTTGAGCCCAGGGGCATAATTTGAATAAACTTGGTAGAGGTCCACTAGACAATGCTACATACCCAATCTTAAGGCTCAGGGCCTTGTGGTTTCAGACAAGAAGATTTTCAAAGTTTTTCCTTTCAGTTGCCATAGCAACCAGAGTTCTTGATGGAATTGAATTCTTTGAACAACTTTGGTAGAGCTTCATGCAAGGAATATCCTTGCATATAGGCATGTTTTGTCAAAGTTGGCTTAGAGGTTTAGGAGGAGAAGTCGATCAAGTCAAGTTGTTTAAGACGCACTACTCAAGCCAACACATGCCGGACAATCAACGATCCCAAAAGCTCATCTTTGAGCACTTTGTGCTCAGGTGAGCTAAAAATTGTGTAAAACCAAGAGGTTTTAGCAAATAAAATGAGTGTTAGATCTAGGTAAGTAAGCAATGTATTCCGAAAGCCTCATAGAATCGTGGAATTAAGCACGGTAAAAGCTATCAATGGTTGTGCAAAATCATATCATTTCAACCCTGTGAGCAGAGCCATAGTAAGTACAAGCGTACAATGCCATGTATGTTGTATAGTGAAACAGAAAAATGATTATCAATTGTTAATGTTATACAGTGCATGCATCCATTTTAATGGCCCACAGTAATGGAAAATATTATTATAAAATAGTAGTTATTAATAAAACTTAAAACTTTTTTGAGAAGGCAAGTTGAGAGAAAAATAAATCCATATAGTTCCAGGCTATCCAGAATGTTTGTATCACTATTTAATGAAAAAAAAACCCAAAAACAGATTAAGGTTAATCTTACGTACCCCATGCCAAATGAAACTGCCCTTTTATAAAGCAATTTCGTCTCTATAAAAACAAAAAAATCACTTCCTACACTGATATTTTTCACTGACATAATTATGAAGGGAAGAGACATCTATGACACTGGGTTTCCCTAATGGACAGTCATGTTCATATTGTCACAGTATTAACTTCCCTATAAAACTAGCTTGAGTACTGCTCTACTCATCTTTGCCTTGACAGCAGTGATTATTCATGCCTTTGTTATCAGTGCAGACCATGATGCAATTATTACAGCCTGACCATGGTCTACACTGAACATTATTCAGTCTACAAGTTTTCTATAAATGTCCCTTTAACTGATAAATATCTTACTATATAATAGTCAAAACTGAATGAAAGAATGTACCATTTCAGATATTTAGCAGGGTAAGCGCAAATACTTGAGAAAGTGAAGGTTAAAAAACATTTTCACAATAAATCAGGTCACTGGAACCAATTTTGGAGGATACATTCATGTTCTGAGCAAGCAAATTTGGTGTTTTAGCATGTATACTGCCTTGTTAATAGTTATTTAAATATATCAACATGTTACTGGTACAAGTATAGTATTAGCCTGTCAACATTCTCTTTAGGTGTTACACATAAAAAGCATTCAAATGAACAAGTTACCTTTCGTGTTTCACATTTCCCTATCAAAGGAAAACAAGTGACCTGAATTCAAATCTTTTCTTACATACTTTTCATAAAAAAAGCTTCAATTAACATCTGATTTTATTTCTTCCTCTATCAAAGATTTGGTGTAATTGTACATGTAAATGTTTTGAACATGTTTTTTTAATGCCATGCCTTGAAATAAATTTTGTTTATAAAACATTTAAACAGGGTGAAATTTTTGTAGCTAGACATTATAATAAATAAAGAAGTTTTGCTATAATATTTTTATTATCTTTAATTATTATCATAGGCAAACTTAAGAATGTCTTACATCCTGGCTTTCCCTTCCAATATTTTTGTAACTGTTAGTAGATACTTCAGATCAACTCAGCTAAAACCTGTCAAATCATTTTTCTCAGAAAATCTTAAAAGCAAGGTAACATTACATCATATTTACCTGGTCTAAATCATTGAGGTGAGGTGATAATCCACCATGCATACCCAGTATAGTGTCTTCTATCAGAGCAGCTGTAAAGAGAAATATTCTACAGCAGACAATTTAACAACAATAAAAACGTATAAGTTTCTTTAAAATCCAATCCTTACTATGTTATAATGATGTACATGTATACACCATTCCTCATGAATTTACATTTGTACAAATATTGTCCATTTTCAAAGACAATGTGAGTTGCTTTGTGGCAACCCATGAGATAACTGGAGTATAATCAGTCGTGCTGTACATGTAATTGCCGAATTTAGAAGATAGAAAACAACACATGCTTCATGTCATCTTTATGTAAGTTAAAATTTCACAATTTAATCATAAACAGCAATTTTTACTAGCAAAGTTTATATAAAATTAAATAATATATACTGAATGTACACAACGGCCTCCCATCCTCATCAAGCAGTATAAGTCCAATATACTTAAAACAATCGGGCTAATATTAAACAAGGAAAATTCAACAAGCACATTCAAATGGTAACTGGTATTATTAAAGACAGAAAGCTATGTTACGGCATAGGGCTTTATATAAACTTTTTTAGATGCAGTATTTTTTTTCATTTCTGTAAAGGAATGCATACTCATAAAACTGACCTTTATCAAACGTGTCTACTGAGAGAAAGAACAAAAAGATTAAGGCTCTGAACTAGTACAGATATCAAATTAAAGTTCTATGTCTTTGGCTCATTTTAATCTGAAATCTGCCAGCTGTCACCTGCCAAAGACATGACATGCTACATGTAAGTATCAAACTTATTTCTGGAAGGCATTTCTTTTTTTTCCTCTGCAGTCTGATAATCCATGTACACTGGCTTGTTCAAACTGATTGACTAATAGGACCTTTTTAGAAATTTAGCAGGGTAATAGTTAACTAAGATAACCTGAAAGATTTCTTCTACTGCCATTTTATTCTAGTCAAGAACTTTTATTTTCTCCGCTTATCAACCGTCAGAGTGTATAAAATGTGGTGCAGTTCTCTCTTCTCACAAAATATTGATCACACAATTAGTAGTACGTATAACATTAAGGATTAAATTAGCCAACACAGACCGATGGTCTTTAACAGATAATGATTGATTTAATGAAGCTTGATTCCACCATGATGTCAAGATACTGTCAATATTACAAATAAAAGTGCAAAAACATTATCAATAAACTGTTGTTTATCTTATATTTGCTATAGAGCATCTGTTCATATGGAATAATGCTTCTATCAACCGTATCAAATGTCTTGCTTAAGTATTCCTTAAAGAACCTTATATTGTGTATTTTAACCCCCTCAAAATGGCCTCTTTTAAAGACAAATGTTAATTAGTACTGATCTAGGGACAAGGAAATTTATAAAAACATTATATATGTACTTGTTTCCAAAGTTCAGACACCACTGCCAGGGAACACAGATGTTGCGTTTTGGTTTGGACTCAATCCAATGACACCCTTAACTAAAGCAAAACATTCTACTACATCCTTCAGTTACTAATGTTAATATAAGGTCGTTCTTGCATTTTCAACTATACCAGCTAACTGGACTTCAAAATCACTCCATATTATGATTTATGTTTCATTTTAACCTACATGTACAAAAGCAGTGTATGTAGTTACTTACCAATTGGTAAACAGTTGAAACAATCTGTAAATGTCTTCCATAACTTGATATTGTATCTTCTCTTGCACTCATCATAAAAACCATAGATTCTGAATTCAGTTTTAACAAAAAGCTATAGATTCTGCATAAAGTGTTCATAAAAAAACATAGATTCTGCAGTGTTCATAAAAACCATAGATTCAGCAAACTGTGTTAAATTAAACCCCACAGATTCTGAAAATAGTGCTATATAAACTGAAATCATACTCAAACTGAATACTGGATGAAAATCACTATCTACTTGTGCTTAGACACCAAGAAGATGTATCCTTTCAGCTTTAACTTACGGAGTTAAGCAAAATGAGCCCTTTCAATTATGTACAAATAAATGAACTCTAAAAGTGGCATTTGGAAACATTAAGAAAACTTCCAAATAGCAAAAGTACATTGCAAAATAAAGTTGGTACTAAGAGTACTTAAAGTATCAATTCCTGTTGGTTGTGCAATTAAGGCCTATATATATCAAGACTACTTTTCGGGATACTGGCTGGCTATATATACTGGTAATGTATCTTGCTTCTTTGTTAAGTGCATAAACTTCAAAAGCTCAACGTTATACAGAAGAAATTGAACTATGAAGACCTGTGCTGTGAGAAAAAGTAATCACCTAACCCAAAAGATTAATTACATTTCTGGACAGATTTGCATGTAAGTTTCACTTTTGACTGTGGATAACCTTGGTCTCTGGCTTGCATGTAAATTTCACTTTTGGCTGTGGATAACCTTGGTCTCTGGTTTACTTTCTTGTTGAAGGTACAGAAAAGAAATTAAAAATTCTTCCACCCCAATGGACACTAGTTTCTATTCCAAATGATATTCATAAAGTATAAAATCTGCTCATTTAACGGCGGTCAAGGTCCAGGCAAAAAACTTGAACATTTTTTTTTTATATGTTGAGTATGCTTTATCTTAGATGCATGGCTAAGAGTTCTCCAGATTTACCTGTTTATTGAAGCACATTCATGATTCCCTCTCAGCAAGAAGAAATTGTCTGGATACTTCACTTTATATGCCAACAGAAGACATATTGATTCTAATGACCTTTTTCCTCTGTAATTAGAATGTATAAGTAATTAGTAAGTATGACACATTTATATCTGAGACGATGACTTGACTACAAATGCATTTAATGAAGTACATGTTTTTGTACATGGAGGTTCAACTTGATGTCAATAACAAATTAATACAATATCTTTACTTAGTCTCACTAACAAGTTTATTTAGGTCAACTTCAACATCAGCAAGTCACTTCTTACATGTAGATACCAACTCTGACTTCCATTTTTTTTTAAAGTACCAGTGACAGAAAGCAAGAAAAAACAAATTAGTTCCTGTATTTTGTCACTCAGTAAACTACAGGTAAAGTTCAGATATTCAGTGCCAGTCAAATGTTTAGTTTCAGTGCTCTGTTGAGTAAACCAGATCAAAAAATACAGATAAAGTTATAATGAGTGATGTGAGTATTATTTTAGTCAGGACTTAGTGATTAAAAGATGCAGAGAGGATTTTGTACAACAGATTGAATATACGAGGGTGTTGTTAAAATGACAACCCTGGGAGTGAAATATTAAAGAAATATAAAGAGGTAGTTCATGCATTATCTGAGTAAGTTGAAATAGTGAAGCTTAAAGGCAGATGAGCATGTTTTATGAATGGAACAGATTTGCGAAAAGGGTTAATGATCAGTTGAATATCATTATTTGAAGCAGAAATACTGATTAACACCCGAAATATTTCAAGCCAATATTTTATGAAAAAAGATATAAAAACTGTGTTTCCTATCCTATGCGACACGCGCAGGTTAGCTATTTTTGTTTTTCCCACGTAAAGCCGCGGTGGTGCTTGGGAATGTCATGTGATCATTTCAACAAATATATGCATTCAGTGTACCTTGACTATTATCGACAGGGCAATTTGTTTCAAAATGCTGTTGAATGACCACATGGCATTCCCATGATGTCACTTGTCGCTAAATATAGAATGTATTTTTGTTTCGGGATTTCTTTGGCGGATTGTTTTTAGGTCAGATAAAATTAACTGAAAATTTCCACCTGGAGGGTTTGAAATGTAGAATTTTAGTAAAAAGTACACTTTAGGTTTACATAGATTGATCTGTTAACGATTTTACTGAGTACACCTGCTCGACCCTGCAGTTCCTCCTTTAAGTGGGCTACATGTACTTAGGTTAAAAATGACTAAGTTAGTTTCATCGGGAAATTAAGATCAGCTGAATACTAATGTTTGTGAGTAATCAGGTAATTTGGTTTTAGAAAAGTGTACTGTCGTATACATTCCAATCCCACCAAGGACTAATGAGACTCCTGACTTTTCACATTCAACACTTTAGAGCAAGTTTGAACCCAAGAGGCAGTTAACAAGCTTGATTAAGAAGTAAACTTAACAATCATATACAAAATACTATAAAAGATACCAAGTTCTGTTTTCTAAAATAGAGCTAATTTCTAGAATGCCTTTGTGATAATACATCTAACAAACCTGTCCACATAATCTCCTAGGAAGAGGTAATTTCTGTCTGGAGGATAACCATTCTGGTCAAAAGTTTTCAGTAAGTCATCAAACTGTCCATGTATGTCACCACATACATTAACTGGACATGCCAGCTCAAGAAGATTTGGTTGACTCAGAAATATCTGGCGGGAGAGGATGCATAATTGTCTTATCTGTGTCTCAGGCAGCTGAACCTGAAATAATAGTATCTACCTAAATGTGTTGAACGTTTAAGTATCTGAAGCAAAACAGAGAAACCAGTTTCCTCTCCAGAAAATAGTTAAGACAATATATAATAAAATCCTTAGAAAAGCTGCTTCAAAAGCCTAGTAGTGCAAAATACAGAAAGCATCCCATTCCAGAGACACCCCTGGTTCTTTTGCATGCTCAGTGAATAGTACCGATACACGGGACCTGGGTTTAATGTCTCATCAGAAATACTATTAAATAATGTTAGTGGAGGGATCGAAACCAGTCCAGCAGGTTACCACTGGACCACATCTGCTCCAAGGGTCGGGGGGGGGGGGTTAGAAAAAAAATGCCATTTTTATAGCTTATGTAAGAGAAACAGATTCCTATAAACTACATGAAGCAATTGTTATCAGCAAAGATCATTCCCATCAGGGTTGGAATTTAGCGATATTTACCACTAGCAAAAATTTGATTGTGCTTTTTTTGTTTACTAGCTAAAATAAAAAGTGACTAGCTGAAATTTATGAAACCATTTTATTAGCTCATAATTAACATTCAATTTCTCGGGCCATATGGAGTTGTATTTGGCCTCTTCCTTCGCTGACCATTGAGCCACCATCTCCTGACTGCTGGTCTAGGATCAAAGTCTTTGAACCTGATGTTCTTTCTGCCGGCCATTTAAAAAAATTTGTAATAGACTTTTGTGACATTTTTTCACCGGTTTATTTTCATGTGGAACATTCAAGCATGACGGAAATGTGATTTCTACTTGTTTATTTTTAATAACAAATCAGCGATGGAGACTAAATTAAACAGCCAATCGTAGTCGCGGGTACCGATAAACGTCATTTTATTTTTGAACGTATATATGCCCGAAACATCCGAATTTATTTACAATGGAGGTGCCCAAGATATTGATACGACTGTGATCATGTTTCTGAAATAGGCCGCGTTACATGTTGTTTTATTTGATTTGAATTTATTAAGAATCAAACAATGTGACAATAATAATTTGAAAATTAGACTTTTGAATTTTCTTTCTTCTTAATTTATTCACTCGCTCAAATATGGGATTGGCTTTTATTGTCACTCACTATACGGAAATTCTACAAGCTATTAGCGAGTATGCGTGCCTAAATTCGAACCCTGCCGTCAATGCCATACATGTATTTATTAGTCTAGTACTCCAAATGAAAGTTAGCTGCTCATTACAATTCCTAAAAATAAAACAAAATGATTTAATTTTGCAATTTTAATCAGAATTCCAGTTATAAAATACCTGTTTTCCTGGAACCTCTTTCACTGAGAGGAGTTGCTCTATTATTTTATCAACATCAATTTCTGGTGCCACTTTATTATCAGCGGCATTTGTGTTTTTGTCCATCATTTTAATTTCCAGCTGTATAAAATTCTCTGGTCTGTTCTGCACTGTTTCCAGTTTGTGACACTACTGTAAATGAATATTAACACGATCATGTAAATATGGTCACTTTAAATGGTACCCCACCCACTTTTATTCAAGATAGTTTTTACTTTTGCAAATTAATGATGATGCATACTCCAATACATATGTATAATAAATTTTATGCAATACACCATTATAGTAAAACAACTTTGTTTTTCAAATGAACCTGTTTTATTTACGAAAGCTATAATGCACTGATGTTGCTCTACGATTTATTTGTAAGCATCCTTGATTCTGCATCTTTTAGCCGCCATTGTGATGACGTCGTTTCGCGTGAATCCAATAGCAACCACAGTTGCTGATGCAGGTGCTCTACTTTTATAAAAAAAAAATTAAACATGCGGGGTTATTTTGTTATCATACTGCAATCACAATCTAGTATTCAGTTTAGTTTAACTTGGAAAAAAGAAGCTTAAAATCTGTATTCATAAATATACAACAACGTTAACAGTAGAACGTCCTCAAAGGTGAAAGATTTTAAAGATTTAGGATTTTTGAATATTGAAGAGAGATGTAGACAGATGTGGTTAAACCATGCTTTTAACATTTTTCATAATAAATGTCCTGGCTGTTTAAAGAACAATTTTACTAAAACTAGTGACATGCACAGCTATAGAAATAAGGACAATTTTTATGTACCACATATTAATGGTTCTACTCAACAAACATTTTTTTTTACAATTGTATTAAAGATTGGAATTCTTTACCAAAAGAAGTTAAAGGTATTAAGTCCAAATTTGCCTATAAAGGTGCTGTAAAGCAGTAGATCTACTTATTAGATAAAATGGTAAAATGTGAAAATTCCGAATATGTGTACTTGTAGTTAGTACTTTTTTGTAATAAGTACATTTTTTATGCCTTTTTATGATTTATTAACCATTTATTTGTTTTTACAGTACATGTAACTATTTGTGCATAGTATGATACTATGTCTAGCATTTTATCACATGACTAATGATAACAACATCTTAAGTGTCTGGTTTAACATCATAAGACCCAGTTCATAATTCCTATTTATGTAAGATCAAGGACCCCGTTGGAAATAAGTCTTCGGACTTTACGGGTTATCCTGTGCACATTCAAATCCATTTTGCTGTGATATTTTACGCTTTAACTAATTACAATTATAAGTGTCAGTAGTATTTGTGGCATCCAATTTCTGTGATAAGCTTTTTGTGATGTAATCAAGTTTGTGAAGATCTAGTCAAACTCTGTGATATTGAAATATGTGCTAGAATTTATTTTAAGTAGTATTAGCTTAGACTTATGAATTTATGTCTTTTACATTGTATTTAATTATGGACTTTATGTATAGGTATAGCGCCTGACCAATTTAATTTTGTAAATACGTACTAATAGATTTTAACCAGCTTAGTGTTTTAAATTATTTTTCTACACTCTTTACATGTCTCTGCCCTCTTTCGTCACGCGAATTTGATTGACACCTCGAAACACCAAAATCATGCCTGTCATCCATGTTCCGTCGATATCGGCGAGGTCTGATCTTTTACCGCCTTATGCAAATTAGAATCTCCTTTCGCTGGCACACAGAAACATAACTTTAATCGAGAAGGTCGTTTCACAACAAAACGAGTGCAGATCAAGTCACAAGTTTTGACGTCTGAGGTGATTCGGATTTCTTTAATATGCTGTACTTTTGCATTTTTGTTTTTGATCTAATATTTCGAGTTGTGAAACTGATTTAACACGATCTTTGATGATACATGCACACTATAATTATATTGACTTGCGTAATTGAATACTGTACTTTTCCGACGGCATTTTCACCTGCAAGCAGCGGCAAGAATATATTATTTACCGTGTATTGTATATTTAATTTACATGTATGCATTACATAAAATGAGAGGATATTTTACTTTACTAGTGAAAGCCAACCATAATTATAAAAGATGAATTCAGTTCAATGTATTCTGTATCGCATGAATGTAAACAAAAACCCAATATCCCTGTAACTCCGCCTCCAAGGCACACATGCGGAATAACGCTGGTAAATCATTTCATTCGATTTACCTGGTTAGTACCACTGGTTGTTAAAACCTGATTTACTAAAATAAATTCTTTCAAAATTTGAAAAATGCTGCTATCTCATTGGACAAAAATTATTTCAAACACTAATGCACGAATAAAACCTTACCTTACCTTACCTTACTACGATCAAGTCTATTTTTTAAAAATGCATAGCCTTTTATATACCGCGCTGTCGAATACATGTCCAGTGTGTTTTTGAATATTCAGCTCACTTTTTTACTTGAACGTAACAAATCTATCCCAGTTTAAGAAAATTAAGAAAAAAAAACCCATAACCTTTGGATCTTGGCTCCAGCTAACGAATTTATAACGTTAGCCTACAGTACTCAATCATATTCCTAAACGTTTTAAATGTCCTCAGACCGGCAGGTGTTGGCACATACCTAGCATAATATAAAGAGTATCTTGTCATTTCTACACGACTCCACCTTAAATATTGTATATATACATTTTCAGTCTGTAGTATTGCATATGAGGAGAACGTATGCCCAGATATTGCTAAGTACTGCTAACAGTTATCACAGGTGTGTGCCAAACACCTGTGCTCAGACCCTACGGTATCCTTATATTTCCCTAGATCATGTAGATACTTTATTCACGAAAAAAGATGACATACGGCTTACCTGTAGTGTGCTCTACAATTTTCTCCACCTAAATCAGTAGTTGAACTCTGTCATTTATGTATAATCTTCTTAATGAATTGTGCAAACGATTCTTTTTAATCATGAAAGAAAGTCGGTTAGCCCACTATTTATAGTTCTATTCGTTTATTTACGAGCTTTAGGCTGTATAAATAAGTTGATGGCCGTGGAAATGTATTGTTTGCACATTTAAGGTTAAAAGGTTTTCCTTTTTGAGATGTAAACTGCATGGTAGGCCTATATATTAAGACAAACAACAATTAAACATATAGCTTTTGTATGATGTTGGCAATAGTATTTATTTGAATAACCATCACTGAACCGAATAACGAGGTACTGCAAAATGAAAATAAACACTGGTTTATGAAAGCTGTTTTATTATGAAATAAGCCATCAATAAATCTGTACAAAACAAAAAATTAAGCTGAGAACTTTACATCATACCATGCTGTTTTCTGTACTATAACTTCTGGAAAACTTGATTTCAACACTTTAGCTAGATGGATGTTCAGTGGAACACTTGTGTTGCCCTTGAGTATTCTGTGAGAATAACTAAAAAGGTAAACAAGAGCCTGCTGGAAAAGACAGCATGCTAGTCAAAGTGCAACAATACCTGTCCACAGACAGCATGCTCCACTTTTCTCAGTGCTGGATAATTAATTATAAGCCAAGTTAAACAAGAGGCCCAATTGAAAAAAAATTGAGTAGGGGAGGGCAAGTACCTAGTCATACAAGATGAAAAAAAAATTCAAGCCCCTGTTAGAGGGGGGGGGGGGGGGGGATGGGAAGTCAAGTACCTATGTATTAATAAAAAAAGAATGGGCCGGAGGGGCGGGGGGGGGGGGAGAGTGACTGGTTTTTTTTGGGGGGAATGGCAGTCAAGTATCTATGTATTAAAAAAATCTGATCCTCGGGAGGGAAGGGGGACAGGTTTGGGGGGTGGATGGGGAGTCAAGTACCTATGTATTAAAAAAAAT